>CAUDMG010001794.1:2251997-2449926 GCA_958450375.1 Homarus gammarus | reverse complement strand
TGGAAAATGCAGACGTATGGGTCAAAGAAACCTACTCAGAAATTGTCAAGTGGTCGCCCGCTAACTTATTTGAACCACCCAAGTGTGCGGCCACCAAAGAAATGATTCGGGAGATGACTCGCTTCATGACTGATTACACTCAGGACCGCTTCCTCGCCCCCCTAGCTCTTCAAATACTGGCAATAATACCACATCTATTTTGTCAGAGGACACACACAAAGGCTAAGCACAAAGAAAATGTGGCGGCAATGAAGAGAAGATTGACAATGTGGCAGACTGGGGCCTTAGATGATCTCCTATGTGAAGCAAGAACACTGCAGGAGAGACTAAATTCACGGGTGACGGAAAGCAAAACACCGATGACGTGGCAAGAAAATTTGGAAACAAAATGCGTGTGGGAAAAGTGTCTCTCGCGGTAAGATCTCTCACACAGGAATCCTCCGGTGGGGTGATGCCAATAAACAGAGAGACATTAAACTATTGAAAGAGAAACATCCCCCTGCAAGCGAAGATGAAGGCATCAGGCTCCAGGGTGACTATATCCCACCAAATGCTGTCCTGTTCGAGAAAATAACAGGAGAGATGGTGTGGAAAAAGGCACTGAAGACTCGAGGAGGAGCCGGCCCTTCAGGTCTGGATGCAAACGGTTGGAGAGTCATCCTCAGCACAAACAAGTTTGGCCCTGCAGCAAGCGATCTCTGCACTGCCATTGCCGCCCTTGCAAGAAAGCTTGCATCCTCTCACTGCCATCACCTCCAGGCCCTGACGGCCTGCCGCCTTATTCCTCTGGAAAAGAAACCAGGATGTAGACCTATAGGGGTGGGGGAAGTGCTGAGGCGGATCATCGTAAGTGCATAATGGAGGTGGTAAAGGACGATGTCAGGGCAGCAGCAGGGAACCTACAAGTGTGTGCTGGCCACCAGGCTGGTGGGGAGGCGGCCATTCACGCCATGAGATTGATATTTGAGCAGCGTGATTGTGAGGCCGTTCTCCTGGTGGATGCTTCAAACGCATTCAACATACTTAACCGCAAGGCGGCACTGCACAACATCAAGATCAAGTGTCCTAGCTTTGCGATGTATGTTGAAAATTCGTATAGGAATCCTTCAGACCTCTACATAGTAAACAACAAGGCTCTACGAGGTGATACCATCCTACAGTCGACCGAGGGAACAACACAGGGGGACCCCGTTGCAATGGCAATGTATGCAATAGGCCTATCAGTGCTCCAACAAGAAATAAAGTATGAAACAACTGGGGTCAAACAAGTGGCATATGCTGATGACCTCACAGGAGCAGGAAAGTGGAGGACATCAAAAAGTGGTGGGACTTGGTAACATCGCGAGGTCCACAAATAGGGTACCACCCAAACGCCAACAAATCCTTCCTCATCGTGAAGCCAGATCATTATGATCGGGCTGTGGAGGTTTTCGGCGAAAGTGAGGTCAAAATAACTAAGGACGGCCAAAGACATCTAGGCGCAGTAATTGGCACTACGGACTTCAAGACCCAGTACGTAGGGGGAAAGGTGAATGAGTGGGTTAGCGAAATCCATGCTCTATCGGAGATTGCTAACACAGAGCCACATGCGGCCTTTGCAGCATTCACACATGGAGTCAAGCATCGTTGGAACTACCTGTTGCGTACCATCCCTGAGATCCGACCCCTCCTCCACCCTTTGGAAGAAGCAATCAGTGTCAAGCTCATTCCCACACTAGTGAAACACCACGACTTAACCCCAGTAGAAAGAACACTTCTTGCACTTCCACCAAGACTGGGAGGGATGGGACTAACTAATCCAGAGGAGATTGCTGACTCTGAACATCAAAATTCACTTAAGCTCACGGCAGCCCTCACTGACCACATAATAGCCCAGAATGCAACAGGGGAAGTGGACACCAGCGAAGTTAATAAGATCCGTAGGTCCATTACAACAGATCGGCAGCACTGCCAAAATGACATGTTGCAGCAACTATTGCTGCAGGTTCCAGAAAAGTTGACAAAAAAAGTAGCTATAGCGCAGGAGGTGGGCGCCTCGAACTGGTTAACTACGTTACCGATAAGGGCAAATGGTTTCAGCCTTAACAAACAAGAATTTACAGATGCCATTGCTCTAAGGTACGGTTGGCCAGTAGATGGTTTGCCCTCCCAATGCGTGTGTGGCTATTCCTATGACGGCGATCACGCCATGGTTTGCAAGAAGGGGGGCTTCATATGCATGAGGCATGACGAGGTAAGGGATCTCACAGCAAATATGTTGAAGGAAATCTGCCGGGACGTCATGGTAGAACCGACCCTCCTTCCACTGGATGGCGAGATCCTCCAACACAGGACTTCAAACACATCTAACGAAGCCCGTGTGGACGTCAGTGCTCGAGGATTCTGGACGCGGGGACAGCGAGCTTTCTTCGACATCAGGATTTTTGATCCCATGGCCGCTTGTCACCGTAACCTAGCTCTCGATGCTGCGCATAGGAGGAACGAGAACGACAAGAGAAGGGCATATGGGGAGAGAATTCAAAATGTTGATCAAGGCAGCTTCACTCCTCTAGTGTTCACAACCTCTGGTGGGATGGGCCCAAGTGCAAGATGTTTCTACGCCAGACTCGCGGAGCTGATCTCCGAACAGAAGCAGCAGCCCAGAAGTTATGTCACAGCCTGGATGAGATGTCGACTGTCCTTCTCTCTCCTTCGGTCGGCTTTGCTCTGCCTCAGGGGAACGAGAGCTTCTGCCCCTACTCCGACAACTGCTGCAGATATTGACTATGAGGCTACAGTCACTGAATGCCGCATGGATCTGCGGCTCAACTAATTTAACACAGATAGGATAGCTTCTTATGTATTAGGATATTTAATATTAAGGTAAATAAATGGTGGCGAAGGTGTGGCTATTGGGGGAGGCTGGAGGCCACGTTTAAAAAAAAAAAAAAAAAGAGTAGTAGTAGTAGTAGTAGTAGTAGTAGTAGTAGTAGTAGTAGTAGTAGTAGTAGTAGTAGTAGTAGTAGTAGTAGTAGTAGTAGTAGTAGTAGTAGTAGTAGTAGTAGTAGTAGTAGTAGTAGTAGTAGTAGTAGTAGTAGTAGTAGTAGTAGTAGTAGTAGTAGTAGTAGTAGTAGTAGTAGTATTAGTAGTAGTAGTAGTAGTAGTAGTAGTAGTAGTAGTAGTAGTAGTAGTAGTAGTAGTAGTAGTAGTAGTAGTAGTAGTAGTAGTAGTAGTATAGTAGTAGTAGTAGTAGTAGTAGTAGTAGTAGTAGTAGTAGTAGTAGTAGTAGTAGTAGTAGTAGTAGTAGTAGTAGTAGTAGTAGTAGTAGTATAGTAGTAGTAGTAGTAGTAGTAGTAGTAGTAGTAGTAGTAGTAGTAGTAGTAGTAGTAGTTAGTAGTAGTAATAGTAGTAGTAGTAGTAGTAGTAGTAGTAGTAGTAGTAGTAGTAGTAGTAGTAGTAGTAGTAGTAGTAGCCCGAACCAAAACTGCACAAATTGTGTTTGTGCCAGAAACAACCGACCATGTGTGGATTGCAAGAAGCTAGACCAGTGTCGGAACCCACGTCGCAGGGAGCCGACACAGGTGGCCACAGTGGATATCGCCGGGACCCAACTACCCGATGATATCCGAAATGATAGCAGTGAGTCTACTCAACCCGAAAATGTAGTACTAATAAATGCTGCTCCCTCAGTAGCAGGTGTCCACGAGGAGAATGAGAGACAGCCGCCTCAGTGGAATGGCATGTCGATGGAAAATGCAGACGTATGGGTCAAAGAAACCTACTCAGAAATTGTCAAGTGGTCGCCCGCTAACTTATTTGAACCACCCAAGTGTGCGGCCACCAAAGAAATGATTCGGGAGATGACTCGCTTCATGACTGATTACACTCAGGACCGCTTCCTCGCCCCCCTAGCTCTTCAAATACTGGCAATAATACCACATCTATTTTGTCAGAGGACACACACAAAGGCTAAGCACAAAGAAAATGTGGCGGCAATGAAGAGAAGATTGACAATGTGGCAGACTGGGGCCTTAGATGATCTCCTATGTGAAGCAAGAACACTGCAGGAGAGACTAAAATTCACGGGTGACGGAAAGCAAAACACCGATGACGTGGCAAGAAATTTGGAAACAAAATGCGTGTGGGAAAAGTGTCTCTCGCGGTAAGATCTCTCACACAGGAATCCTCCGGTGGGGTGATGCCAATAAACAGAGAGACATTAAAACTATTGAAAGAGAAACATCCCCCTGCAAGCGAAGATGAAGGCATCAGGCTCCAGGGTGACTATATCCCACCAAATGCTGTCCTGTTCGAGAAAATAACAGGAGAGATGGTGTGGAAAAAGGCACTGAAGACTCGAGGAGGAGCCGGCCCTTCAGGTCTGGATGCAAACGGTTGGAGAGTCATCCTCAGCACAAACAAGTTTGGCCCTGCAGCAAGCGATCTCTGCACTGCCATTGCCGCCCTTGCAAGAAAGCTTGCATCCTCTCACTGCCATCACCTCCAGGCCCTGACGGCCTGCCGCCTTATTCCTCTGGAAAAGAAACCAGGATGTAGACCTATAGGGGTGGGGGAAGTGCTGAGGCGGATCATCGGTAAGTGCATAATGGAGGTGGTAAAGGACGATGTCAGGGCAGCAGCAGGGAACCTACAAGTGTGTGCTGGCCACCAGGCTGGTGGGGAGGCGGCCATTCACGCCATGAGATTGATATTTGAGCAGCGTGATTGTGAGGCCGTTCTCCTGGTGGATGCTTCAAACGCATTCAACATACTTAACCGCAAGGCGGCACTGCACAACATCAAGATCAAGTGTCCTAGCTTTGCGATGTATGTTGAAAATTCGTATAGGAATCCTTCAGACCTCTACATAGTAAACAACAAGGCTCTACGAGGTGATACCATCCTACAGTCGACCGAGGGAACAACACAGGGGGACCCCGTTGCAATGGCAATGTATGCAATAGGCCTATCAGTGCTCCAACAAGAAATAAAGTATGAAACAACTGGGGTCAAACAAGTGGCATATGCTGATGACCTCACAGGAGCAGGAAAAGTGGAGGACATCAAAAAGTGGTGGGACTTGGTAACATCGCGAGGTCCACAAATAGGGTACCACCCAAACGCCAACAAATCCTTCCTCATCGTGAAGCCAGATCATTATGATCGGGCTGTGGAGGTTTTCGGCGAAAGTGAGGTCAAAATAACTAAGGACGGCCAAAGACATCTAGGCGCAGTAATTGGCACTACGGACTTCAAGACCCAGTACGTAGGGGGAAAGGTGAATGAGTGGGTTAGCGAAATCCATGCTCTATCGGAGATTGCTAACACAGAGCCACATGCGGCCTTTGCAGCATTCACACATGGAGTCAAGCATCGTTGGAACTACCTGTTGCGTACCATCCCTGAGATCCGACCCCTCCTCCACCCTTTGGAAGAAGCAATCAGTGTCAAGCTCATTCCCACACTAGTGAAACACCACGACTTAACCCCAGTAGAAAGAACACTTCTTGCACTTCCACCAAGACTGGGAGGGATGGGACTAACTAATCCAGAGGAGATTGCTGACTCTGAACATCAAAATTCACTTAAGCTCACGGCAGCCCTCACTGACCACATAATAGCCCAGAATGCAACAGGGGAAGTGGACACCAGCGAAGTTAATAAGATCCGTAGGTCCATTACAACAGATCGGCAGCACTGCCAAAATGACATGTTGCAGCAACTATTGCTGCAGGTTCCAGAAAAGTTGACAAAAAAAGTAGCTATAGCGCAGGAGGTGGGCGCCTCGAACTGGTTAACTACGTTACCGA
The DNA here is from genome assembly GCA_958450375.1 of Homarus gammarus. Taxonomy (NCBI): domain Eukaryota; kingdom Metazoa; phylum Arthropoda; class Malacostraca; order Decapoda; family Nephropidae; genus Homarus; species Homarus gammarus. The sequence continues at coordinate 2,444,137 of CAUDMG010001794.1, read as the reverse complement.
TAAGGGCAAATGGTTTCAGCCTTAACAAACAAGAATTTACAGATGCCATTGCTCTAAGGTACGGTTGGCCAGTAGATGGTTTGCCCTCCCAATGCGTGTGTGGCTATTCCTATGACGGCGATCACGCCATGGTTTGCAAGAAGGGGGGCTTCATATGCATGAGGCATGACGAGGTAAGGGATCTCACAGCAAATATGTTGAAGGAAATCTGCCGGGACGTCATGGTAGAACCGACCCTCCTTCCACTGGATGGCGAGATCCTCCAACACAGGACTTCAAACACATCTAACGAAGCCCGTGTGGACGTCAGTGCTCGAGGATTCTGGACGCGGGGACAGCGAGCTTTCTTCGACATCAGGATTTTTGATCCCATGGCCGCTTGTCACCGTAACCTAGCTCTCGATGCTGCGCATAGGAGGAACGAGAACGACAAGAGAAGGGCATATGGGGAGAGAATTCAAAATGTTGATCAAGGCAGCTTCACTCCTCTAGTGTTCACAACCTCTGGTGGGATGGGCCCAAGTGCAAGATGTTTCTACGCCAGACTCGCGGAGCTGATCTCCGAACAGAAGCAGCAGCCCAGAAGTTATGTCACAGCCTGGATGAGATGTCGACTGTCCTTCTCTCTCCTTCGGTCGGCTTTGCTCTGCCTCAGGGGAACGAGAGCTTCTGCCCCTACTCCGACAACTGCTGCAGATATTGACTATGAGGCTACAGTCACTGAATGCCGCATGGATCTGCGGCTCAACTAATTTAACACAGATAGGATAGCTTCTTATGTATTAGGATATTTAATATTAAGGTAAATAAATGGTGGCGAAGGTGTGGCTATTGGGGGAGGCTGGAGGCCACGTTTAAAAAAAAAAAAAAAAAGAGTAGTAGTAGTAGTAGTAGTAGTAGTAGTAGTAGTAGTAGTAGTAGTAGTAGTAGTAGTAGTATTATTGGTAGTAGTATTAGTAGTAGTAGTAGTAGTAGTGAGTATGTAGTAGTAGTAGTAGTAGCCCGAACCAAAACTGCACAAATTGTGTTTGTGCCAGAAACAACCGACCATGTGTGGATTGCAAGAAGCTAGACCAGTGTCGGAACCCACGTCGCAGGGAGCCGACACAGGTGGCCACAGTGGATATCGCCGGGACCCAACTACCCGATGATATCCGAAATGATAGCAGTGAGTCTACTCAACCCGAAAATGTAGTACTAATAAATGCTGCTCCCTCAGTAGCAGGTGTCCACGAGGAGAATGAGAGACAGCCGCCTCAGTGGAATGGCATGTCGATGGAAAATGCAGACGTATGGGTCAAAGAAACCTACTCAGAAATTGTCAAGTGGTCGCCCGCTAACTTATTTGAACCACCCAAGTGTGCGGCCACCAAAGAAATGATTCGGGAGATGACTCGCTTCATGACTGATTACACTCAGGACCGCTTCCTCGCCCCCCTAGCTCTTCAAATACTGGCAATAATACCACATCTATTTTGTCAGAGGACACACACAAAGGCTAAGCACAAAGAAAATGTGGCGGCAATGAAGAGAAGATTGACAATGTGGCAGACTGGGGCCTTAGATGATCTCCTATGTGAAGCAAGAACACTGCAGGAGAGACTAAAATTCACGGGTGACGGAAAGCAAAACACCGATGACGTGGCAAGAAAATTTGGAAACAAAATGCGTGTGGGAAAAGTGTCTCTCGCGGTAAGATCTCTCACACAGGAATCCTCCGGTGGGGTGATGCCAATAAACAGAGAGACATTAAAACTATTGAAAGAGAAACATCCCCCTGCAAGCGAAGATGAAGGCATCAGGCTCCAGGGTGACTATATCCCACCAAATGCTGTCCTGTTCGAGAAAATAACAGGAGAGATGGTGTGGAAAAAGGCACTGAAGACTCGAGGAGGAGCCGGCCCTTCAGGTCTGGATGCAAACGGTTGGAGAGTCATCCTCAGCACAAACAAGTTTGGCCCTGCAGCAAGCGATCTCTGCACTGCCATTGCCGCCCTTGCAAGAAAGCTTGCATCCTCTCACTGCCATCACCTCCAGGCCCTGACGGCCTGCCGCCTTATTCCTCTGGAAAAGAAACCAGGATGTAGACCTATAGGGTGGGGGAAGTGCTGAGGCGGATCATCGGTAAGTGCATAATGGAGGTGGTAAAGGACGATGTCAGGGCAGCAGCAGGGAACCTACAAGTGTGTGCTGGCCACCAGGCTGGTGGGGAGGCGGCCATTCACGCCATGAGATTGATATTTGAGCAGCGTGATTGTGAGGCCGTTCTCCTGGTGGATGCTTCAAACGCATTCAACATACTTAACCGCAAGGCGGCACTGCACAACATCAAGATCAAGTGTCCTAGCTTTGCGATGTATGTTGAAAATTCGTATAGGAATCCTTCAGACCTCTACATAGTAAACAACAAGGCTCTACGAGGTGATACCATCCTACAGTCGACCGAGGGAACAACACAGGGGGACCCCGTTGCAATGGCAATGTATGCAATAGGCCTATCAGTGCTCCAACAAGAAATAAAGTATGAAACAACTGGGGTCAAACAAGTGGCATATGCTGATGACCTCACAGGAGCAGGAAAAGTGGAGGACATCAAAAGTGGTGGGACTTGGTAACATCGCGAGGTCCACAAATAGGGTACCACCCAAACGCCAACAAATCCTTCCTCATCGTGAAGCCAGATCATTATGATCGGGCTGTGGAGGTTTTCGGCGAAAGTGAGGTCAAAATAACTAAGGACGGCCAAAGACATCTAGGCGCAGTAATTGGCACTACGGACTTCAAGACCCAGTACGTAGGGGGAAAGGTGAATGAGTGGGTTAGCGAAATCCATGCTCTATCGGAGATTGCTAACACAGAGCCACATGCGGCCTTTGCAGCATTCACACATGGAGTCAAGCATCGTTGGAACTACCTGTTGCGTACCATCCCTGAGATCCGACCCCTCCTCCACCCTTTGGAAGAAGCAATCAGTGTCAAGCTCATTCCCACACTAGTGAAACACCACGACTTAACCCCAGTAGAAAGAACACTTCTTGCACTTCCACCAAGACTGGGAGGGATGGGACTAACTAATCCAGAGGAGATTGCTGACTCTGAACATCAAAATTCACTTAAGCTCACGGCAGCCCTCACTGACCACATAATAGCCCAGAATGCAACAGGGGAAGTGGACACCAGCGAAGTTAATAAGATCCGTAGGTCCATTACAACAGATCGGCAGCACTGCCAAAATGACATGTTGCAGCAACTATTGCTGCAGGTTCCAGAAAAGTTGACAAAAAAAGTAGCTATAGCGCAGGAGGTGGGCGCCTCGAACTGGTTAACTACGTTACCGATAAGGGCAAATGGTTTCAGCCTTAACAAACAAGAATTTACAGATGCCATTGCTCTAAGGTACGGTTGGCCAGTAGATGGTTTGCCCTCCCAATGCGTGTGTGGCTATTCCTATGACGGCGATCACGCCATGGTTTGCAAGAAGGGGGGCTTCATATGCATGAGGCATGACGAGGTAAGGGATCTCACAGCAAATATGTTGAAGGAAATCTGCCGGGACGTCATGGTAGAACCGACCCTCCTTCCACTGGATGGCGAGATCCTCCAACACAGGACTTCAAACACATCTAACGAAGCCCGTGTGGACGTCAGTGCTCGAGGATTCTGGACGCGGGGACAGCGAGCTTTCTTCGACATCAGGATTTTTGATCCCATGGCCGCTTGTCACCGTAACCTAGCTCTCGATGCTGCGCATAGGAGGAACGAGAACGACAAGAGAAGGGCATATGGGGAGAGAATTCAAAATGTTGATCAAGGCAGCTTCACTCCTCTAGTGTTCACAACCTCTGGTGGGATGGGCCCAAGTGCAAGATGTTTCTACGCCAGACTCGCGGAGCTGATCTCCGAACAGAAGCAGCAGCCCAGAAGTTATGTCACAGCCTGGATGAGATGTCGACTGTCCTTCTCTCTCCTTCGGTCGGCTTTGCTCTGCCTCAGGGGAACGAGAGCTTCTGCCCCTACTCCGACAACTGCTGCAGATATTGACTATGAGGCTACAGTCACTGAATGCCGCATGGATCTGCGGCTCAACTAATTTAACACAGATAGGATAGCTTCTTATGTATTAGGATATTTAATATTAAGGTAAATAAATGGTGGCGAAGGTGTGGCTATTGGGGGAGGCTGGAGGCCACGTTTAAAAAAAAAAAAAAAAGAGTAGTAGTAGTAGTAGTAGTAGTAGTAGTAGTAGTAGTAGTAGTAGTAGTAGTATTAGTAGTAGTAGTAGTAGTAGTAGTAGTAGTAGTAGTAGTAGTAGTAGTAGTAGTAGTAGTAGTAGTAGTAGTAGTAGTAGTAGTAGTAGTAGTAGTAGTAGTAGTAGTAGTATAGTAGTAGTAGTAGTAGTAGTACTATTAGTGGTAGTATTAGTATTAGTGGTATAGTAGTAGTAGTAGTAGTAGTAGTATTAGTAGTAGTAGTAGTAGTAGTAGTAGTAGTAGTAGTAGTAGTAGTAGTAGTAGTAGTAGTAGTAGTAGTAGTAGTAGTAGTAGTAGTAGTAGTAGTAGTAGTAGTAGTAGTAGTAGTAGTAGTAGTAGTAGTAGTAGTAGTAGTAGTAGTAGTAGTAGTAGTAGTAGTAGTAGTATAGTAGTAGTAGTAGTAGTAGTAGTAGTAGTAGTAGTAGTAGTAGTAGTAGTAGTAGTAGTAGTAGTAGTAGTAGTAGTAGTAGTAGTAGTAGTAGTAGTAGTAGTAGTAGTAGTAGTAGTAGTAGTAGTAGTAGTAGTAGTAGTAGTAGTAGTAGCAGCCCGAACCAAAACTGCACAAATTGTGTTTGTGCCAGAAACAACCGACCATGTGTGGATTGCAAGAAGCTAGACCAGTGTCGGAACCCACGTCGCAGGGAGCCGACACAGGTGGCCACAGTGGATATCGCCGGGACCCAACTACCCGATGATATCCGAAATGATAGCAGTGAGTCTACTCAACCCGAAAATGTAGTACTAATAAATGCTGCTCCCTCAGTAGCAGGTGTCCACGAGGAGAATGAGAGACAGCCGCCTCAGTGGAATGGCATGTCGATGGAAAATGCAGACGTATGGGTCAAAGAAACCTACTCAGAAATTGTCAAGTGGTCGCCCGCTAACTTATTTGAACCACCCAAGTGTGCGGCCACCAAAGAAATGATTCGGGAGATGACTCGCTTCATGACTGATTACACTCAGGACCGCTTCCTCGCCCCCCTAGCTCTTCAAATACTGGCAATAATACCACATCTATTTTGTCAGAGGACACACACAAAGGCTAAGCACAAAGAAAATGTGGCGGCAATGAAGAGAAGATTGACAATGTGGCAGACTGGGGCCTTAGATGATCTCCTATGTGAAGCAAGAACACTGCAGGAGAGACTAAAATTCACGGGTGACGGAAAGCAAAACACCGATGACGTGGCAAGAAAATTTGGAAACAAAATGCGTGTGGGAAAAGTGTCTCTCGCGGTAAGATCTCTCACACAGGAATCCTCCGGTGGGGTGATGCCAATAAACAGAGAGACATTAAAACTATTGAAAGAGAAACATCCCCCTGCAAGCGAAGATGAAGGCATCAGGCTCCAGGGTGACTATATCCCACCAAATGCTGTCCTGTTCGAGAAAATAACAGGAGAGATGGTGTGGAAAAAGGCACTGAAGACTCGAGGAGGAGCCGGCCCTTCAGGTCTGGATGCAAACGGTTGGAGAGTCATCCTCAGCACAAACAAGTTTGGCCCTGCAGCAAGCGATCTCTGCACTGCCATTGCCGCCCTTGCAAGAAAGCTTGCATCCTCTCACTGCCATCACCTCCAGGCCCTGACGGCCTGCCGCCTTATTCCTCTGGAAAAGAAACCAGGATGTAGACCTATAGGGGTGGGGGAAGTGCTGAGGCGGATCATCGGTAAGTGCATAATGGAGGTGGTAAAGGACGATGTCAGGGCAGCAGCAGGGAACCTACAAGTGTGTGCTGGCCACCAGGCTGGTGGGGAGGCGGCCATTCACGCCATGAGATTGATATTTGAGCAGCGTGATTGTGAGGCCGTTCTCCTGGTGGATGCTTCAAACGCATTCAACATACTTAACCGCAAGGCGGCACTGCACAACATCAAGATCAAGTGTCCTAGCTTTGCGATGTATGTTGAAAATTCGTATAGGAATCCTTCAGACCTCTACATAGTAAACAACAAGGCTCTACGAGGTGATACCATCCTACAGTCGACCGAGGGAACAACACAGGGGGACCCCGTTGCAATGGCAATGTATGCAATAGGCCTATCAGTGCTCCAACAAGAAATAAAGTATGAAACAACTGGGGTCAAACAAGTGGCATATGCTGATGACCTCACAGGAGCAGGAAAAGTGGAGGACATCAAAAAGTGGTGGGACTTGGTAACATCGCGAGGTCCACAAATAGGGTACCACCCAAACGCCAACAAATCCTTCCTCATCGTGAAGCCAGATCATTATGATCGGGCTGTGGAGGTTTTCGGCGAAAGTGAGGTCAAAATAACTAAGGACGGCCAAAGACATCTAGGCGCAGTAATTGGCACTACGGACTTCAAGACCCAGTACGTAGGGGGAAAGGTGAATGAGTGGGTTAGCGAAATCCATGCTCTATCGGAGATTGCTAACACAGAGCCACATGCGGCCTTTGCAGCATTCACACATGGAGTCAAGCATCGTTGGAACTACCTGTTGCGTACCATCCCTGAGATCCGACCCCTCCTCCACCCTTTGGAAGAAGCAATCAGTGTCAAGCTCATTCCCACACTAGTGAAACACCACGACTTAACCCAGTAGAAAGAACACTTCTTGCACTTCCACCAAGACTGGGAGGGATGGGACTAACTAATCCAGAGGAGATTGCTGACTCTGAACATCAAAATTCACTTAAGCTCACGGCAGCCCTCACTGACCACATAATAGCCCAGAATGCAACAGGGGAAGTGGACACCAGCGAAGTTAATAAGATCCGTAGGTCCATTACAACAGATCGGCAGCACTGCCAAAATGACATGTTGCAGCAACTATTGCTGCAGGTTCCAGAAAAGTTGACAAAAAAAGTAGCTATAGCGCAGGAGGTGGGCGCCTCGAACTGGTTAACTACGTTACCGATAAGGGCAAATGGTTTCAGCCTTAACAAACAAGAATTTACAGATGCCATTGCTCTAAGGTACGGTTGGCCAGTAGATGGTTTGCCCTCCCAATGCGTGTGTGGCTATTCCTATGACGGCGATCACGCCATGGTTTGCAAGAAGGGGGGCTTCATATGCATGAGGCATGACGAGGTAAGGGATCTCACAGCAAATATGTTGAAGGAAATCTGCCGGGACGTCATGGTAGAACCGACCCTCCTTCCACTGGATGGCGAGATCCTCCAACACAGGACTTCAAACACATCTAACGAAGCCCGTGTGGACGTCAGTGCTCGAGGATTCTGGACGCGGGGACAGCGAGCTTTCTTCGACATCAGGATTTTTGATCCCATGGCCGCTTGTCACCGTAACCTAGCTCTCGATGCTGCGCATAGGAGGAACGAGAACGACAAGAGAAGGGCATATGGGGAGAGAATTCAAAATGTTGATCAAGGCAGCTTCACTCCTCTAGTGTTCACAACCTCTGGTGGGATGGGCCCAAGTGCAAGATGTTTCTACGCCAGACTCGCGGAGCTGATCTCCGAACAGAAGCAGCAGCCCAGAAGTTATGTCACAGCCTGGATGAGATGTCGACTGTCCTTCTCTCTCCTTCGGTCGGCTTTGCTCTGCCTCAGGGGAACGAGAGCTTCTGCCCCTACTCCGACAACTGCTGCAGATATTGACTATGAGGCTACAGTCACTGAATGCCGCATGGATCTGCGGCTCAACTAATTTAACACAGATAGGATAGCTTCTTATGTATTAGGATATTTAATATTAAGGTAAATAAATGGTGGCGAAGGTGTGGCTATTGGGGGAGGCTGGAGGCCACGTTTAAAAAAAAAAAAAAAAAGAGTAGTAGTAGTAGTAGTAGTAGTAGTAGTAGTAGTAGTAGTAGTAGTAGTAGTAGTAGTAGTAGTAGTAGTAGTAGTAGTAGTAGTAGTAGTAGTAGTAGTAGTAGTAGTAGTAGTATAGTAGTAGTAGTAGTAGTAGTAGTAGTAGTAGTAGTAGTAGTAGTAGTAGTAGTAGTAGTAGTAGTAGTAGTAGTAGTAGTAGTAGTAGTAGTAGTAGTAGTAGTAGTAGTAGTAGTAGTAGTAGTAGTAGTAGTAGTAGTAGTAGTAGTAGTAGTAGTAGTAGTAGTAGTAGTAGTAGTAGTAGTAGTAGTAGTAGTAGTAGTAGTAGTAGTAGTAGTAGTAGTTAGTAGTAGTAGTAGTAGTAGTAGTAGTAGTAGTAGTAGTAGTAGTAGTAGTAGTAGTAGTAGTAGTAGTAGTAGTAGTAGTAGTAGTAGTAGTAGTAGTAGTAGTAGTAGTAGTAGTAGTAGTAGTAGTAGTAGTAGTAGTAGTAGTAGTAGTAGTAGTAGTAGTAGTAGTAGTAGTAGTAGTAGTAGTAGTAGTAGTAGCCCGAACCAAAACTGCACAAATTGTGTTTGTGCCAGAAACAACCGACCATGTGTGGATTGCAAGAAGCTAGACCAGTGTCGGAACCCACGTCGCAGGGAGCCGACACAGGTGGCCACAGTGGATATCGCCGGGACCCAACTACCCGATGATATCCGAAATGATAGCAGTGAGTCTACTCAACCCGAAAATGTAGTACTAATAAATGCTGCTCCCTCAGTAGCAGGTGTCCACGAGGAGAATGAGAGACAGCCGCCTCAGTGGAATGGCATGTCGATGGAAAATGCAGACGTATGGGTCAAAGAAACCTACTCAGAAATTGTCAAGTGGTCGCCCGCTAACTTATTTGAACCACCCAAGTGTGCGGCCACCAAAGAAATGATTCGGGAGATGACTCGCTTCATGACTGATTACACTCAGGACCGCTTCCTCGCCCCCCTAGCTCTTCAAATACTGGCAATAATACCACATCTATTTTGTCAGAGGACACACACAAAGGCTAAGCACAAAGAAAATGTGGCGGCAATGAAGAGAAGATTGACAATGTGGCAGACTGGGGCCTTAGATGATCTCCTATGTGAAGCAAGAACACTGCAGGAGAGACTAAAATTCACGGGTGACGGAAAGCAAAACACCGATGACGTGGCAAGAAAATTTGGAAACAAAATGCGTGTGGGAAAAGTGTCTCTCGCGGTAAGATCTCTCACACAGGAATCCTCCGGTGGGGTGATGCCAATAAACAGAGAGACATTAAAACTATTGAAAGAGAAACATCCCCCTGCAAGCGAAGATGAAGGCATCAGGCTCCAGGGTGACTATATCCCACCAAATGCTGTCCTGTTCGAGAAAATAACAGGAGAGATGGTGTGGAAAAAGGCACTGAAGACTCGAGGAGGAGCCGGCCCTTCAGGTCTGGATGCAAACGGTTGGAGAGTCATCCTCAGCACAAACAAGTTTGGCCCTGCAGCAAGCGATCTCTGCACTGCCATTGCCGCCCTTGCAAGAAAGCTTGCATCCTCTCACTGCCATCACCTCCAGGCCCTGACGGCCTGCCGCCTTATTCCTCTGGAAAAGAAACCAGGATGTAGACCTATAGGGGTGGGGGAAGTGCTGAGGCGGATCATCGGTAAGTGCATAATGGAGGTGGTAAAGGACGATGTCAGGGCAGCAGCAGGGAACCTACAAGTGTGTGCTGGCCACCAGGCTGGTGGGGAGGCGGCCATTCACGCCATGAGATTGATATTTGAGCAGCGTGATTGTGAGGCCGTTCTCCTGGTGGATGCTTCAAACGCATTCAACATACTTAACCGCAAGGCGGCACTGCACAACATCAAGATCAAGTGTCCTAGCTTTGCGATGTATGTTGAAAATTCGTATAGGAATCCTTCAGACCTCTACATAGTAAACAACAAGGCTCTACGAGGTGATACCATCCTACAGTCGACCGAGGGAACAACACAGGGGGACCCCGTTGCAATGGCAATGTATGCAATAGGCCTATCAGTGCTCCAACAAGAAATAAAGTATGAAACAACTGGGGTCAAACAAGTGGCATATGCTGATGACCTCACAGGAGCAGGAAAAGTGGAGGACATCAAAAAGTGGTGGGACTTGGTAACATCGCGAGGTCCACAAATAGGGTACCACCCAAACGCCAACAAATCCTTCCTCATCGTGAAGCCAGATCATTATGATCGGGCTGTGGAGGTTTTCGGCGAAAGTGAGGTCAAAATAACTAAGGACGGCCAAAGACATCTAGGCGCAGTAATTGGCACTACGGACTTCAAGACCCAGTACGTAGGGGGAAAGGTGAATGAGTGGGTTAGCGAAATCCATGCTCTATCGGAGATTGCTAACACAGAGCCACATGCGGCCTTTGCAGCATTCACACATGGAGTCAAGCATCGTTGGAACTACCTGTTGCGTACCATCCCTGAGATCCGACCCCTCCTCCACCCTTTGGAAGAAGCAATCAGTGTCAAGCTCATTCCCACACTAGTGAAACACCACGACTTAACCCCAGTAGAAAGAACACTTCTTGCACTTCCACCAAGACTGGGAGGGATGGGACTAACTAATCCAGAGGAGATTGCTGACTCTGAACATCAAAATTCACTTAAGCTCACGGCAGCCCTCACTGACCACATAATAGCCCAGAATGCAACAGGGGAAGTGGACACCAGCGAAGTTAATAAGATCCGTAGGTCCATTACAACAGATCGGCAGCACTGCCAAAATGACATGTTGCAGCAACTATTGCTGCAGGTTCCAGAAAAGTTGACAAAAAAAGTAGCTATAGCGCAGGAGGTGGGCGCCTCGAACTGGTTAACTACGTTACCGATAAGGGCAAATGGTTTCAGCCTTAACAAACAAGAATTTACAGATGCCATTGCTCTAAGGTACGGTTGGCCAGTAGATGGTTTGCCCTCCCAATGCGTGTGTGGCTATTCCTATGACGGCGATCACGCCATGGTTTGCAAGAAGGGGGGCTTCATATGCATGAGGCATGACGAGGTAAGGGATCTCACAGCAAATATGTTGAAGGAAATCTGCCGGGACGTCATGGTAGAACCGACCCTCCTTCCACTGGATGGCGAGATCCTCCAACACAGGACTTCAAACACATCTAACGAAGCCCGTGTGGACGTCAGTGCTCGAGGATTCTGGACGCGGGGACAGCGAGCTTTCTTCGACATCAGGATTTTTGATCCCATGGCCGCTTGTCACCGTAACCTAGCTCTCGATGCTGCGCATAGGAGGAACGAGAACGACAAGAGAAGGGCATATGGGGAGAGAATTCAAAATGTTGATCAAGGCAGCTTCACTCCTCTAGTGTTCACAACCTCTGGTGGGATGGGCCCAAGTGCAAGATGTTTCTACGCCAGACTCGCGGAGCTGATCTCCGAACAGAAGCAGCAGCCCAGAAGTTATGTCACAGCCTGGATGAGATGTCGACTGTCCTTCTCTCTCCTTCGGTCGGCTTTGCTCTGCCTCAGGGGAACGAGAGCTTCTGCCCCTACTCCGACAACTGCTGCAGATATTGACTATGAGGCTACAGTCACTGAATGCCGCATGGATCTGCGGCTCAACTAATTTAACACAGATAGGATAGCTTCTTATGTATTAGGATATTTAATATTAAGGTAAATAAATGGTGGCGAAGGTGTGGCTATTGGGGGAGGCTGGAGGCCACGTTTAAAAAAAAAAAAAAAAAGAGTAGTAGTAGTAGTAGTAGTAGTAGTAGTAGTAGTAGTAGTAGTAGTAGTAGTAGTAGTAGTAGTAGTAGTAGTAGTAGTAGTAGTAGTAGTAGTAGTAGTAGTAGTAGTAGTAGTAGTAGTAGTAGTAGTAGTAGTAGTAGTAGTAGTAGTAGTAGTAGTAGTAGTAGTAGTAGTAGTAGTAGTAGTAGTAGTAGTAGTAGTAGTAGTAGTAGTAGTAGTAGTAGTAGTAGTAGTAGTAGTAGTAGTAGTAGTAGTAGTAGTAGTAGTAGTAGTAGTAGTAGTAGTAGTAGTAGTAGTAGTAGTAGTAGTAGTAGTAGTAGTAGTAGTAGTAGTAGTAGTAGTAGTAGTAGTAGTAGTAGTAGTAGTAGTAGTAGTAGTAGTAGTAGTAGTAGTAGTAGTAGTAGTAGTAGTAGTAGTAGTAGTAGTAGTAGTAGTAGTAGTAGTAGTAGTAGTAGTAGTAGTAGTAGTAGTAGTAGTAGTAGTAGTAGTAGTAGTAGTAGTAGTAGTAGTAGCCCGAACCAAAACTGCACAAATTGTGTTTGTGCCAGAAACAACCGACCATGTGTGGATTGCAAGAAGCTAGACCAGTGTCGGAACCCACGTCGCAGGGAGCCGACACAGGTGGCCACAGTGGATATCGCCGGGACCCAACTACCCGATGATATCCGAAATGATAGCAGTGAGTCTACTCAACCCGAAAATGTAGTACTAATAAATGCTGCTCCCTCAGTAGCAGGTGTCCACGAGGAGAATGAGAGACAGCCGCCTCAGTGGAATGGCATGTCGATGGAAAATGCAGACGTATGGGTCAAAGAAACCTACTCAGAAATTGTCAAGTGGTCGCCCGCTAACTTATTTGAACCACCCAAGTGTGCGGCCACCAAAGAAATGATTCGGGAGATGACTCGCTTCATGACTGATTACACTCAGGACCGCTTCCTCGCCCCCCTAGCTCTTCAAATACTGGCAATAATACCACATCTATTTTGTCAGAGGACACACACAAAGGCTAAGCACAAAGAAAATGTGGCGGCAATGAAGAGAAGATTGACAATGTGGCAGACTGGGGCCTTAGATGATCTCCTATGTGAAGCAAGAACACTGCAGGAGAGACTAAAATTCACGGGTGACGGAAAGCAAAACACCGATGACGTGGCAAGAAAATTTGGAAACAAAATGCGTGTGGGAAAAGTGTCTCTCGCGGTAAGATCTCTCACACAGGAATCCTCCGGTGGGGTGATGCCAATAAACAGAGAGACATTAAAACTATTGAAAGAGAAACATCCCCCTGCAAGCGAAGATGAAGGCATCAGGCTCCAGGGTGACTATATCCCACCAAATGCTGTCCTGTTCGAGAAAATAACAGGAGAGATGGTGTGGAAAAAGGCACTGAAGACTCGAGGAGGAGCCGGCCCTTCAGGTCTGGATGCAAACGGTTGGAGAGTCATCCTCAGCACAAACAAGTTTGGCCCTGCAGCAAGCGATCTCTGCACTGCCATTGCCGCCCTTGCAAGAAAGCTTGCATCCTCTCACTGCCATCACCTCCAGGCCCTGACGGCCTGCCGCCTTATTCCTCTGGAAAAGAAACCAGGATGTAGACCTATAGGGGTGGGGGAAGTGCTGAGGCGGATCATCGGTAAGTGCATAATGGAGGTGGTAAAGGACGATGTCAGGGCAGCAGCAGGGAACCTACAAGTGTGTGCTGGCCACCAGGCTGGTGGGGAGGCGGCCATTCACGCCATGAGATTGATATTTGAGCAGCGTGATTGTGAGGCCGTTCTCCTGGTGGATGCTTCAAACGCATTCAACATACTTAACCGCAAGGCGGCACTGCACAACATCAAGATCAAGTGTCCTAGCTTTGCGATGTATGTTGAAAATTCGTATAGGAATCCTTCAGACCTCTACATAGTAAACAACAAGGCTCTACGAGGTGATACCATCCTACAGTCGACCGAGGGAACAACACAGGGGGACCCCGTTGCAATGGCAATGTATGCAATAGGCCTATCAGTGCTCCAACAAGAAATAAAGTATGAAACAACTGGGGTCAAACAAGTGGCATATGCTGATGACCTCACAGGAGCAGGAAAAGTGGAGGACATCAAAAAGTGGTGGGACTTGGTAACATCGCGAGGTCCACAAATAGGGTACCACCCAAACGCCAACAAATCCTTCCTCATCGTGAAGCCAGATCATTATGATCGGGCTGTGGAGGTTTTCGGCGAAAGTGAGGTCAAAATAACTAAGGACGGCCAAAGACATCTAGGCGCAGTAATTGGCACTACGGACTTCAAGACCCAGTACGTAGGGGGAAAGGTGAATGAGTGGGTTAGCGAAATCCATGCTCTATCGGAGATTGCTAACACAGAGCCACATGCGGCCTTTGCAGCATTCACACATGGAGTCAAGCATCGTTGGAACTACCTGTTGCGTACCATCCCTGAGATCCGACCCCTCCTCCACCCTTTGGAAGAAGCAATCAGTGTCAAGCTCATTCCCACACTAGTGAAACACCACGACTTAACCCCAGTAGAAAGAACACTTCTTGCACTTCCACCAAGACTGGGAGGGATGGGACTAACTAATCCAGAGGAGATTGCTGACTCTGAACATCAAAATTCACTTAAGCTCACGGCAGCCCTCACTGACCACATAATAGCCCAGAATGCAACAGGGGAAGTGGACACCAGCGAAGTTAATAAGATCCGTAGGTCCATTACAACAGATCGGCAGCACTGCCAAAATGACATGTTGCAGCAACTATTGCTGCAGGTTCCAGAAAAGTTGACAAAAAAAGTAGCTATAGCGCAGGAGGTGGGCGCCTCGAACTGGTTAACTACGTTACCGATAAGGGCAAATGGTTTCAGCCTTAACAAACAAGAATTTACAGATGCCATTGCTCTAAGGTACGGTTGGCCAGTAGATGGTTTGCCCTCCCAATGCGTGTGTGGCTATTCCTATGACGGCGATCACGCCATGGTTTGCAAGAAGGGGGGCTTCATATGCATGAGGCATGACGAGGTAAGGGATCTCACAGCAAATATGTTGAAGGAAATCTGCCGGGACGTCATGGTAGAACCGACCCTCCTTCCACTGGATGGCGAGATCCTCCAACACAGGACTTCAAACACATCTAACGAAGCCCGTGTGGACGTCAGTGCTCGAGGATTCTGGACGCGGGGACAGCGAGCTTTCTTCGACATCAGGATTTTTGATCCCATGGCCGCTTGTCACCGTAACCTAGCTCTCGATGCTGCGCATAGGAGGAACGAGAACGACAAGAGAAGGGCATATGGGGAGAGAATTCAAAATGTTGATCAAGGCAGCTTCACTCCTCTAGTGTTCACAACCTCTGGTGGGATGGGCCCAAGTGCAAGATGTTTCTACGCCAGACTCGCGGAGCTGATCTCCGAACAGAAGCAGCAGCCCAGAAGTTATGTCACAGCCTGGATGAGATGTCGACTGTCCTTCTCTCTCCTTCGGTCGGCTTTGCTCTGCCTCAGGGGAACGAGAGCTTCTGCCCCTACTCCGACAACTGCTGCAGATATTGACTATGAGGCTACAGTCACTGAATGCCGCATGGATCTGCGGCTCAACTAATTTAACACAGATAGGATAGCTTCTTATGTATTAGGATATTTAATATTAAGGTAAATAAATGGTGGCGAAGGTGTGGCTATTGGGGGAGGCTGGAGGCCACGTTTAAAAAAAAAAAAAAAAAGAGTAGTAGTAGTAGTAGTAGTAGTAGTAGTAGTAGTAGTAGTAGTAGTAGGAACGAGAACGACAAGAGAAGGGCATATGGGGAGAGAATCCAAAACGTTGATCAAGGCAGCTTCACTCCTCTAGTGTTCACAACCTCTGGTGGGATGGGCCCAAGTGCAAGATGTTTCTACGCCAGACTCGCGGAGGTGATCTCCGAACAGAAGCAGCAGCCCAGAAGTTATGTTACAGCCTGGATGAGATGTCGACTGTCCTTCTCTCTCCTTCGGTCGGCTTTGCTCTGCCTCAGGGGAACGAGAGCTTCTGCCCCTACTTCGACAACTGCTGCAGATATTGACTATGAGGCTACAGTCACTGAATGCCGCATAGATCTGCGGCTCAACTAATTTAACACAGATAGGATAGCTTATTATGTATTAGGGTATTTAATATTAAGGTAAATAAATGGTGGCGAAGGTGTGGCTATTGGGGGAGGCTGGAGGCCACGTTTAAAAAAAAAAAAAAAAAAAAAAAAAAAAAAAAAAAAAAAAAAGTAGTAGTAGTAGTAGTAGTAGTAGTAGCCCGAACCAAAACTGCACAAATTGTGTTTGTGCCAGAAACAACCGACCATGTGTGGATTGCAAGAAGCTAGACCAGTGTCGGAACCCACGTCGCAGGGAGCCGACACAGGTGGCCACAGTGGATATCGCCGGGACCCAACTACCCGATGATATCCGAAATGATAGCAGTGAGTCTACTCAACCCGAAAATGTAGTACTAATAAATGCTGCTCCCTCAGTAGCAGGTGTCCACGAGGAGAATGAGAGACAGCCGCCTCAGTGGAATGGCATGTCGATGGAAAATGCAGACGTATGGGTCAAAGAAACCTACTCAGAAATTGTCAAGTGGTCGCCCGCTAACTTATTTGAACCACCCAAGTGTGCGGCCACCAAAGAAATGATTCGGGAGATGACTCGCTTCATGACTGATTACACTCAGGACCGCTTCCTCGCCCCCCTAGCTCTTCAAATACTGGCAATAATACCACATCTATTTTGTCAGAGGACACACACAAAGGCTAAGCACAAAGAAAATGTGGCGGCAATGAAGAGAAGATTGACAATGTGGCAGACTGGGGCCTTAGATGATCTCCTATGTGAAGCAAGAACACTGCAGGAGAGACTAAAATTCACGGGTGACGGAAAGCAAAACACCGATGACGTGGCAAGAAAATTTGGAAACAAAATGCGTGTGGGAAAAGTGTCTCTCGCGGTAAGATCTCTCACACAGGAATCCTCCGGTGGGGTGATGCCAATAAACAGAGAGACATTAAAACTATTGAAAGAGAAACATCCCCCTGCAAGCGAAGATGAAGGCATCAGGCTCCAGGGTGACTATATCCCACCAAATGCTGTCCTGTTCGAGAAAATAACAGGAGAGATGGTGTGGAAAAAGGCACTGAAGACTCGAGGAGGAGCCGGCCCTTCAGGTCTGGATGCAAACGGTTGGAGAGTCATCCTCAGCACAAACAAGTTTGGCCCTGCAGCAAGCGATCTCTGCACTGCCATTGCCGCCCTTGCAAGAAAGCTTGCATCCTCTCACTGCCATCACCTCCAGGCCCTGACGGCCTGCCGCCTTATTCCTCTGGAAAAGAAACCAGGATGTAGACCTATAGGGGTGGGGGAAGTGCTGAGGCGGATCATCGGTAAGTGCATAATGGAGGTGGTAAAGGACGATGTCAGGGCAGCAGCAGGGAACCTACAAGTGTGTGCTGGCCACCAGGCTGGTGGGGAGGCGGCCATTCACGCCATGAGATTGATATTTGAGCAGCGTGATTGTGAGGCCGTTCTCCTGGTGGATGCTTCAAACGCATTCAACATACTTAACCGCAAGGCTGCACTGCACAACATCAAGATCAAGTGTCCTAGCTTTGCAATGTATGTTGAAAATTCGTATAGGAATCCCTCAGACCTCTACGTAGTAAACAACAAGGCTCTACGAGGTGATACCATCCTACAGTCGACCGAGGGAACAACACAGGGGGACCCCGTAGCAATGGCAATGTATGCAATTGGACTATCAGTGCTCCAACAAGAAATAAAATTTGAAACAACCGGGGTCAAACAAGTAGCATATGCTGATGACCTTACAGGAGCAGGAAAAGTGGAGGACATCAAAAAGTGGTGGGACCTGGTAACATCGCGAGGTCCACAAATAGGGTACCACCCAAACGCTAGCAAGTCCTTCCTCATCGTGAAGCCAGAACATTATGAACGGGCTTTGGAGGCTTTTGGCGGAAGTGAGGTCAAAGTAACTAAGGACGGCCAAAGACATCTAGGCGCAGTAATTGGCACTACGGACTTCAAGACCGAGTACGTAGCTGGAAAGGTGAATGAGTGGGTTAGCGAAATCCAAGCTCTATCTGAGATTGCTAACACAGAGCCACATGCGGCCTTTGCAGCATTCACCCATGGAGTCAAGCATCGCTGGAACTACCTGATGCGTACCATCCCTGAGATCGGACCCCTCCTCCACCCTCTGGAAGAAGCCATCAGTGTCAAGTTCATTCCCAAACTAATGAAACACCCTGACTTAACCCCAGCAGAAAGAACACTTCTTGCACTTCCACCAAGACTGGGAGGGATGGGACTAACTAATCCAGAGGAGATTGCTGACACTGAACATCAAAATTCACTTAAGCTCACGGCAGCCCTCACTGACCACATAATAGCCCAGAATGCAACAGGGGAAGTGGACACCAGGGAAGTAAATAAGATCCGTAGGGCCATTACAACAGATCGGCAGCACTGCCAAAATGACATGTTGCAGCAACTATTGCTGCAGGTTCCAGAAAATTTGACAAAAAAAGTAGCTATAGCGCAGGAGGTGGGCGCCTCGAACTGGTTAACTACGTTACCGATAAGGGCAAATGGTTTCAGCCTTAACAAACAAGAATTTACAGATGCCATTGCTCTAAGGTACGGTTGGCCAGTAGATGGTTTGCCCTCCCAATGCGTGTGTGGCTCTTCCTATGACGGCGATCACGCCATGGTCTGCAAGAAGGGGGGCTTCATATGCATGAGGCATGACGAGGTAAGGGATCTCACAGCAAATATGTTGAAGGAAATCTGCCGGGACGTCATGGTAGAACCGACCCTCCTTCCACTGGATGGTGAGATCTTCCAACACAGGACTTCAAACACATCTAACGAAGCCCGTGTGGACGTCAGTGCTCGAGGATTCTGGACGCGGGGACAGCGAGCTTTTTTCGACATCAGGATTTTCGATCCCATGGCCACTTGTCACCGTAACCTAGCTCTCGATGCTGCACATAAGAGGAACGAGAACGACAAGAGAAGGGCATATGGGGAGAGAATTCAAAACGTTGATCAAGGCAGCTTCACTCCTCTAGTGTTCACAACCTCTGGTGGGATGGGCCCAAGTGCAAGATGTTTCTACGCCAGACTCGCGGAGGTGATCTCCGAACAGAAGCAGCAGCCCAGAAGTTATGTTACAGCCTGGATGAGATGTCGACTGTCCTTCTCTCTCCTTCGGTCGGCTTTGCTCTGCCTCAGGGGAACGAGAGCTTCTGCCCCTACTTCGACAACTGCTGCAGATATTGACTATGAGGCTATAGCCACTGAATGCCGCATAGATCTGCGGCTCAACTAATTTAACACAGATAGGATAGCTTATTATGTATTAGGATATTTAATATTAAGGTAAATAAATGGTGGCGAAGGTGTGGCTATTGGGGGAGGTGGTAGTAGTAGTAGTAGTAGTAGTAGTAGTAGTAGTAGTAGTAGTAGTAGTAGTAGTAGTAGTAGTAGTATTGGGGGAGGCTGGAGGCCACGTTTTTAAAAAAAAAAAAAAAAAAAAAAAGTAGTAGTAGTAATAGTAGACTCTGAACATCAAAATTCACTTAAGCTCACGGCAGCCCTCACTGACCACATAATAGCCCAGAATGCAACAGGGGAAGTGGACACCAGCGAAGTAAATAAGATCCGTAGGGCCATTACAACAGATCGGCAGCACTGCCAAAATGACATGTTGCAGCAACTATTGCTGCAGGTTCCAGAAAATTTGACAAAAAAAGTAGCTATAGCGCAGGAGGTGGGCGCCTCGAACTGGTTAACTACGTTACCGATAAGGGCAAATGGTTTCAGCCTTAACAAACAAGATTTTACAGATGCCATTGCTCTAAGGTACGGTTGGCCAGTAGATGGTTTGCCCTCCCAATGCGTGTGTGGCTCTTCCTACGACGGCGATCACGCCATGGTCTGCAAGAAGGGGGGCTTCATATGCATGAGGCATGACGAGGTAAGGGATCTCACAGCAAATATGTTGAAGGAAATCTGCCGGGACGTCATGGTAGAACCGACCCTCCTTCCACTGGATGGTGAGATCTTCCAACACAGGACTTCAAACACATCTAACGAAGCCCGTGTGGACGTCAGTGCTCGAGGATTCTGGACGCGGGGACAGCGAGCTTTCTTCGAAATCAGGATTTTTGATCCCATGGCCACTTGTCACCGTAACCTAGCTCTCGATGCTGCACATAGGAGGAACGAGAACGACAAGAGAAGGGCATATGGGGAGAGAATTCAAAACGTCGATCAAGGCAGCTTCACTCCTCTAGTGTTCACAACCTCTGGTGGGATGGGCCCAAGTGCAAGATGTTTCTACGCCAGACTCGCGGAGCTGATCTCCGAACAGAAGCAGCAGCCCAGAAGTTATGTCACAGCCTGGATGAGATGTCGACTGTCCTTCTCTCTCCTTCGGTCGGCTTTGCTCTGCCTCAGGGGAACGAGAGCTTCTGCCCCTACTCCGACAACTGCTGCAGATATTGACTATGAGGCTACAGTCACTGAATGCCGCATGGATCTGCGGCTCAACTAATTTAACACAGATAGGATAGCTTCTTATGTATTAGGATATTTAATATTAAGGTAAATAAATGGTGGCGAAGGTGTGGCTATTGGGGGAGGCTGGAGGCCACGTTTAAAAAAAAAAAAAAAAAAAAAAAAAAAAAAAAAAAAAAAAAAAAAAAAGGTAGTAGTAGTAGGCCCGGGTGGCGTGGGTGTGTTGGGGTGCCTTCCCAGATTTAAAGTGTTGTTGGTGGGGATATACTCAGTTTGTGGGAGCGAGAATTTCACAGTGTGTCGACGAACGTTGGATGTCACCTTGAGCATCATCGCCGACGGCTCGTCTCATTCCTTACGACATTAAACGCAAATATTGCTCGTGTTCACCGGCGATCTTCAAGTAAGCCTGTGAGTGTTTGAATGGTGGGTGGCTGGAGATGCCAAGTGTCAGTGCCAGTGCGTCGATAGGCCTACCCTAGCAAGGGTGGCATCGCGACTCTCGACCCTATGGGGCCAAGTGCCTCAAGTAACGGCCACTCCATGTAGTGTCGGCTGACCCAGTGAGTATATATAACTAATGTTACATCAGCGAGACCATAGAAATGGTGGCTATCTCTACCAAAGTGACATAATCAAGTGTTAGGTGTGACAATTCTTGCTCCCAGTGGATTATTCTCATGTGTGGATTATCGCCCACAAAGGGGGGTGCCCGACACAACCACACGCGCGCGTATGCCCTTACTACCCGGACACCGAAGGCCAGGCTATCACCTCTGTGCCTCATACGCATAAGATCTAGTTTCTTCGTCCGTATGGGCCCAATAGCAGAGGTCGGAGGCGGAAATATTTGTCGCCCAAGTTGCTGGTCACTATGCCTGGCAACAGTCTTTGCTGCGTCTGTGCTAGCCCGAACCAAAACTGCACAAATTGTCTTTGTGCGAGAAACAACCGATCATGTGTGGATTGCAAGAAGCTAGACCAGTGTCGGAACCCACGTGGCAGGGAGCCGACACAGGCGGCCACAGTGGATATCGCCGGGACCCAACCACCAGATGATATCCGAAATGATAGCAGTGAGTCTACTCAACCCGAAAATGTAGTACTAATAAATGCTGCTCCCTCAGTAGCAGGTGTCCAGGAGGAGAATGAGAGACAGCCGCCTCAGTGGAAAGGCATGTCGATGGAAAATGCAGGCGTATGGGTAAAAGAAACCTACTCAGAAATTGTTAAGTGGTCGCCAGCTAACTTGTTTGAACCACCCAAGTGTGCGGCCACCAAAGAAATGATTCGGGAGATGACTTGCTTCATGACTGATTACACTCAGGACCGCTTCCTCGCCCCCGTAGCTCTTCAAATACTGGCAATAATACCACATCTATTTTGTCAGAGGACACACGCAAAGGCTAAGCACAAAGAAAATGTGGCAGCAATGAAGAGAAGATCGACAATGTGGCGGACTGGGGCCCTAGATGATCTCCTATGTGAAGCAAGAACACTGCAGGAGAGACTAAAATCTACGGGTGACAGAAAGCAAAACACCGATGACGTGGCAAGAAAATTTGGAAACAAAATGCGTGTGGGAAAAGTGTCTCTCGCGGTAAGATCTCTCACACATGAATCCTCCGGTGGAGTGATGCCAATAAACAGTGTGACATTAAAACTATTGAAAGAGAAACATCCCCCTGCAAGTGAAGATGAACGCATCAGGCTCCAGGGTGCCTATATCCCACCAAATGCTGTCCTGTTCGAGAAAATAACGGGAGAGATGGTGTGGAAAAAGGCACTGAAGACTCGAGGAGGAGCCGGCCCTTCAGATCTGGATGCAAACGGTTGGAGAGTCATCCTCAGCACAAACAAGTTTGGCCCTGTAGCAAGCGATCTCTGCACTGCCATTGCCACCCTTGCAAGAAAGCTTGCATCCTCTTGCTGCCATCACCTCCAGGCTCTGACGGCCTGCCACCTTATTCCTCTGGAAAAGAAACCAGGATGTAGACCTATAAGGGTGGGGGAAGTGCTGAGGCGGATCATTGGAAAGTGTATAATGGAGGTGGTAAAGGATGATGTTAGGGCAGCAGCAGGGAACCTACAAGTGTGTGCTGGCCACCAGGCTGGTGGGGAGGAGGCCATTCACGCCATGAGATTGATATTTGAGCAGCGTGATTGTGAGGCCGTTCTCCTGGTGGATGCTTCAAACGCATTCAACATACTTAACCACAAGGCGGCACTGCACAACATCAAGATCAAGTGTCCTAGCTTTGCGATGTATGTTGAAAATTCGTATAGGAATCCTTCAGACCTCTACATAGTAAACAACAAGGCTCTACGAGGTGATACCATCCTACAGTCGACCGAGGGAACAACACAGGGGGACCCCGTTGCAATGGCAATGTATGCAATAGGCCTATCAGTGCTCCAACAAGAAATAAAGTATGAAACAACTAGGGTCAAACAAGTGGCATATGCTGATGACCTCACAGGAGCAGGAAAAGTGGAGGACATCAAAAAGTGGTGGGACCTGGTAACATCGCGAGGTCCACAAATAGGGTACCACCCAAACGCCAGCAAATCCTTCCTCATCGTGAAGCCAGACCATTATGATCGGGCTGTGGAGGTTTTCGGCGAAAGTGAGGTCAAAATAACTAAGGACGGCCAAAGACATCTAGGCGCAGTAATTGGCACTACGGACTTCAAGACCCAGTACGTAGGGGGAAAGGTGAATGAGTGGGTTAGCGAAATCCATGCTCTATCGGAGATTGCTAACACAGAGCCACATGCGGCCTTTGCAGCATTCACACATGGAGTCAAGCATCGTTGGAACTACCTGATGCGTACCATCCCTGAGATCCGACCCCTCCTCCACCCTTTGGAAGAAGCAATCAGTGTCAAGTTCATTCCCACACTAGTGAAACACCACGACTTAACCCCAGTAGAAAGAACACTTCTTGCACTTCCACCAAGACTGGGAGGGATGGGACTAACTAATCCAGAGGAGATTGCTGACTCTGAACATCAAAATTCACTTAAGCTCACGGCAGCCCTCACTGACCACATAATAGCCCAGAATGCTACAGGGGAAGTGGACACCAGCGAAGTTAATAAGATCCGTAGGTCCATTACAACAGATCGGCAGCACTGCCAAAATGACACGTTGCAGCAACTATTGCTGCAGGTTCCAGAAAATTTGACAAAAAAAGTAGCTATAGCGCAGGAGGTGGGCGCCTCGAACTGGTTAACTACGTTACCGATAAAGGCAAATGGTCTCAGCCTTAACAAACAAGAATTTACAGATGCCATTGCTCTAAGGTACGGTTGGCCAGTAGATGGTTTGCCCTCCCAATGCGTGTGTGGCTCTTCCTATGACGGCGATCACGCCATGGTCTGCAAGAAGGGGGGCTTCATTTGCATGAGGCATGACGAGGTAAGGGATCTCACAGCAAATATGTTGAAGGAAATCTACCGGGACGTCATGGTAGAACCGACCCTCCTTCCACTGGATGGCGAGATCCTCCAACACAGGACTTCAAACACATCTAACGAAGCCCGTGTGGACGTCAGTGCTCGAGGATTCTGGAGGCGGGAACAGCGAGCTTTCTTCGACATCAGGATTTTCGATCCCATGGCCACTTGTCACCGTAACCTAGCTCTCGATGCTGCACATAGGAGGAACGAGAACGACAAGAGAAGGGCATATGGGGAGAGAATTCAAAACGTTGATCAAGGCAGCTTCACTCCTCTAGTGTTCACAACCTCTGGTGGGATGGGCCCAAGTGCAAGATGTTTCTACGCCAGACTCGCGGAGGTGATCTCCGAACAGAAGCAGCAGCCCAGAAGTTATGTTACAGCCTGGATGAGATGTCGACTGTCCTTCTCTCTCCTTCGGTCGGCTTTGCTCTGCCTCAGGGGAACGAGAGCTTCTGCCCCTACTTCGACAACTGCTGCAGATATTGACTATGAGGCTACAGTCACTGAATGCCGCATAGATCTGCGGCTCAACTAATTTAATGCAGATAGGATAGCTTATTATGTATTAGGATATTTAATATTAAGGTAAATAAATGGTGGCGAAGGTGTGGCTATTGGGGGAGGCTGGAGGCCACGTTTGAAAAAAAAAAAAAAAAAAAAAAAAAAAAAAAAAAAAAAAAAAAAAAAAGCAGCAGCAGCAAGCAAGCAGCAGCAGCAGCAGCAGCAAGGAGCAGCAGCAAGCAGCAGCAGCAAGCAGCAGCAGCAAGCAGCAGCAGCAAGCAGGAGCAGCAGCAGCAAGCAGCAGCAGCAGCAGCAGCAGCAGCAAGCAGCAAGCAGCAGCAGCAGCAAGCAGCAGCAGCAGCAGCAGCAGCAGCAGCAGCAAGCAGCAGCAGCAAGCAGCAGCAGCAAGCAGCAGCAGCAGCAGCAGCAAGCAGCAGCAGCAAGCAGCAGCAGCAGCAGCAGCAGCAGCAGCAGATATTGACTATGAGGCTACAGTCACTGAATGCCGCATAGATCTGCGGCTCAACTAATTTAACACAGATAGGATAGCTTCTTATGTATTAGGATATTTAATATTAAGGTAAATAAATTGTGGCGAAGGTGTGGCTATTGGGGGAGGCTGGAGGCCATGTTAAAAAAAAAAAAAAAAAAAAAAAAAAAAATTAATAAAAAATCTACAATGAAATACAGTACAGTAAAAGTAATGAATAATGATGAATGGATACAGTACAGTGAAAGTAATAAATAATAAGGAATGGATACAGTGTGACTGAGCACTTAACCTTTAATGCAGTCAGCTGAATGCACATGGGGCCCCCATAATTTTCTAATTATACATGGAGACTACATTAACTGGAAACGTTTCGGTATAGAAAATGCGTGTCATTATTGGGGGGGGGGGGAATTCTGCGGCGGTCGTAAGTCCCGACGGTCGTAAGTCCACGTAGTCGTAAGTCGGGGTCTAGGTGTATTTGCAAATCCGTGTTTTATAAACCCGCGTATGTTAAGGGCCGACTGTAATAATAATAATAATAATAATAATAATAATAATAATAATAATAATAATAATAATAATACTTCATATTAAATAAAAATACAAAATTTTAAATAAAATATTAATAATTCAAAGTACCGGGCAAATTTAATTTGTAATACAAAATACAAAATTAAAAATAAAATAATAATGATAACAATAGTAATTTGAGACCCTGCAATTCTATGCAAATGAGGCAGAAAGTCAGATCAGCAACCTGGGACTTGGTCACAATTTTTGTGATGCCATGTGGCAGCAGGGTCTACCATTAGACAACATATTATGCTTCCAATATCTTCCCAGGCAGTAGTACCTCCCTGTTTGGTAGCTGCCTACTACTGCATAGTATTGCATACAGTAAATACTGTACTGTAGAGTACCATATTTTTCGGCTTAGAAGACGCTGCATCGTGGAAGATGCACCCTGATTTTGGAAATGAAATTCTAAATTTTTTTTTTCAGGTATTAGGCCACCTGGGCACAGGTCGCTGACCCACATTGGGGCCGAGGGGGCGAAAATGTAATAATAATAGTAATAATAATAGTAATAATAATAATAGTAGTAGTAATAATAATAATAAATACAAAAATGAAAAAAAAAATCAAGAGTGAGAAACAATATATGTATGTTGTGTTGTCAAAGTAAGAGAAACAATTGAGACACTGCAATTGTGTGTAAATGTGGCAGAAAGTCAGATCAGCAACCTGGGACTTGGTCACAATTTTCGTGATGCCATATGGCAGCAGGGTCTACCAATATCTTCCCAGGCAGTAGTACCCGGTACCTCCCTACTACCGACACCTGTAAAACCACCAGTGAAACCGTTGCTTGATAATTGTACAGCCCTTTTGGCACAAGTACACACACCTCTTTGAATATCATCACTTAGGACTGCTTATCAGTCGTCATTTTTATCAATTTATAAAAAGATCTGTATAAGAAGGTGAAATCTTTAATACAGCACTCATTTTATACACCTGGTCACCTCCACATCTTAGGGGCTGTAGTGTTTACATTCTTTCTCTTGTTTTTGTCGGTATGACAACGACGGGAAATATTTTCCAACAGTAGAAGGTAAGCAAATGTAAACATGTATATCAACGTCTATATAAAACAAAAATTCTTTATTTAAACAAAATAAAAGTAAAAAAACAACTCGTTTTTTGCAAAACCAGTGACTGATTGGTTCTACATAATTATAAAACGGAAGAAAATAAGTCCTCCATTGTAGCTGTATTAAAATTAACGTAGAAAAATTAATATGGTTGTTTTAAGTAATGTTATTTAATGTTAATAAATGGAACAATGGAAGTAGCTAACAATTAAGGGTAAAAAAAAGTGAGATTGCGTATGTAAGTGAGCACATGTGAAAACATATCATTACTCTACATAAGAAAATGAAAGCAACACTTATTTACTGTTCATATATGTTTTAATTAATGTTTCTGAATTTCTTTTTGATTGAATTCTTGTTTATGTGTGCAAATTGAACAACACAATTCATTAATAATACGAAGAATATTAAAACACATGAGGAGACAAGACGTCACTGTTTTTGTTGTTTACAAAACCAGTGACTGATTGGTTCTATATATAAAACTGAAGAAAATAAGACCCTGGTTGTAGCTGTAGTAAAATTAGTATGGTTGTTTTAAGTAATGTTATTTAATGTTAATAAATGGAGCAATGGAAGTAGCTAACAATTAAGGGTAAAAAAAAAGTGAGATCACGTATGTAAGTGCGCACATGTGTAAACATATCATCATTACTCTACATAAGAATATGAAAGCAACACTTATTTACTGTTTATATATATTTTAATTAATGTTTCTGAATAAAAAAAAATATCTACCCACCAGTGGTAATAAAGTTGAAAACATAAGGACAGCCAATGTTGTTGTGTGTGTGTTTTTACTTGGATGACGAAGGTGTATTTAAATTTGGAAGATTTTAATTTTGTGGGGTTTTTACAGTCTAAATGGGTATCCAAATATGAGAGCCTACATATAAATAAACAAACATTCCTGCATTTGAGACCAGCAGACAACCTTTAGCAATTCCTCAATAGATGGCGCTGCCGCACCACTGCCATTAGTAAACAAACCACACAGCAGCAAGGTTTTTTTTTTTTTTTTTTTTGCAATATATCAACAATATTAGTTAAATCAATAGTTTTATAGTACTATATAGAGAATACTTGTAATTGTTAAGTACAGTAATGAGGTAACAGTCTTTGTAGGGGCTGATTTCAAAAACCTCTGCTACAACTCATCGACTAGCATCCTGGAAGACGCATGGTAATTTTCGAGGTATATTTTTGTCATAAAAAGTGCGTCTTTTAAGCCGAAAAATACGGTATTATTAGTGTTAACATATCTCCACATGCACTAGTTGTACAGTATGTTATGTGAAAAAAAAAAATTATGTGCCTACACAACAACCTGCACTTTTCCACGACATCATGAGCCTACAGAGAGATGTGAGCATTACAACATAAAACCTGGTTATACAGTACAGTATACATAAATACCATAAATGTTAGCATCATTACACATGTACCATTTGTATGTTAATTTAAGAAAAGTAATGTTCAATATAATGTTTCATTAATATTGACTAACAACTATTTGACCTAATGATAACATACACTGTATACATCAGGTAAATTACACGATAGCACCAGGGCCGGATTCAGGAGTGGGCAAAGTGGGCAGCTGCCCAGGGGCCTCCACATATTACAATATTTTATTTATTTGTTTATTCATTTGGATTATATTTATTTTCATTCTTTAAAATTCATGTTTATCCATTCCATCACATAAAACTATGTTCAGCAAGAAGCGTGATAGAAATTAGGCTAGCTACTCCTTGAAATTCATGAATACCTGGTTCCTCCTAAGATGTCCCCACACACAACGCTTCTGTGACGCCTGCTGGACCACCACTCCACGACCCCCTGACGGAGACACGATGATCCTCCCCATACTGGGCAGATATTTTGTAAATAACATTGATTATGTGTTAAAGGAATATCCTTCCTTCCTTAGGCTTTAGTAAGCCCCTTTATAATATTTATACTGCATATACTTGTCACACTTGCCAGATGCTTCTGGTGTCATTGTACAGGGGTACCTAGTGACAGCACTAGGATCCTGCTTCCTCTATCAAGGAATATACAATTGAAATTGAAATTGAAAATTGAATACCTGGTTTTCCTATGAACCATCTATCAGGGCTGGTCGACTTGAAACCACATGAATGACTCCAGTCATGTCTCACTTTTGTGTGTGTGTGTGTGTGTGTGTGTTGGGAATTTGTACACTATCAATAAATATACAGTTAATTAAAAATTTCTCAATGGTCTAATTTCCTCAATATAACTGCATATGGCTTCACTCGCCACCCCACCCTCTTGGGTAGTTATAATGAGGGGGGCCTCCACAAAGAGGCTGCCCATGGGCCTCCACAGGTCTAAATCCGGCACTGGATAGCACACCGAGGGTAAATGGCCAACCTCAGCAATTGTAGCTTTAATGTTACAAATATACAAAAGTTAGTTGAAATATTTGACAATTATTTCACAGTCTACAACATTTCTTGGCTCCCAGAAAGATTTTTATCTTAAAAAAAAAAAAACGTACCGGTAACCTGACAATACAGTAATGTTATTATAAATTATTATTATTCAGTGTGAAAATTTCCTCCGTTAACTACTCCAAGTTTACCTATAAAACCCATGGTGTACTGTGCACATCATTGTCATCCCTAAAAACCCCTTTAATTCATATTACGCTACATAACATTCAAATAGACCGTGCTTGTAGAATCTCAGAAAACGGGAAACATTGATAAAGAATAACTCACCTACTGAATGTTACTGAATTATTTGATGAATTGTACCCAGGTGCGGGTATATAATATTAAGTGCATGTACTCATAGCATTAAGGAGAACTCAAGGTATCTATAAGATGGTTGGGAGAGTCCAACCAGTACGGATTAGTGTACTATAAGGGCTGAATGAAGATCGTGTTTGAAGGTCATTCTATGGAAGTCTGTGAACAATTAGTGATCATAGCTCCCACTGGTGGGTGATGGAAATATACAGAAAATTGATTTAGAAAAAGGATAAATGTATCAGACCTATGTGAAGTGTTGGAGGTGATCCAGAAGCTATACTTCAAAGGAAATATCTTGTATGCATCGGTGTGAACTTAATACACCTCGTTATCTCGTGTGACGTATACCCACGCTGGAAAACTCGGGCATACCGTATTGATATTATAACCCAATGAATTTACCCAGGAACTAGCAAACCAGAACCTTACCTTCGTGTGTAATTTAGGATTAAGATATGTATTCATAAGGCATAAGGTCACAATAAATAGGAAAATGTTCAGGTGAGAACCATAAGAAATCAAAGTGAAAATTAGAAATTGGAAACTGTAGGCCTGGTTCAGTGAGAGACGCGAGGCACCGCCCTTAGTGATGCCTCGACTTCTCCCAACACAGGTCAGTGCCCTTCATCAAGCTTTATTCAGCCCTAAAAAGACTTATCTAGCAGTTTTTACATCTTAAAACCTTGCCTGATATTATAAAGTGAAGTCATAGTGTACTAGTGTGTGGTGATGAAAGCCCCTTAGGCACTATTCTTAGTGATGCCTCGACTTCTCCCAACACAGGTACCAAGCGTCAGCCATTACCTCCCCTGTGAGGGACGCACCATGGGGGGCGCGTTTGCTCACAGTGGTCATGCACCTCCACTGTGAATCTGTGGTTACCCTACATATCACCACCCAGGATAGGAGAAAATCACTGTATACTTGAGAACCAATACTGGTATGATTAACTGGGAAGTATCCCATCTGCTCATCAAGAGAAGTGTAATGAAAATAATAGTTGTTCTCCTGATGAAGACCAACTCTTTTTGTAATGTACCAGGTGATGTTATACTGAGAAGGAATGACCGAGGTAAGGAGGTCAATGATTGTTATGAGGAAAGAGTATGTTAATGACACGCAATTAATGTAAGATGTCTGTTGTTGGGCAGTGTAACTAAAATCATAGTTGTTCTCCTGAGGAAGGCCAACTCTTCTTGTATTTTGACGGGATGCAATATGTTTTATAAGGAATAAATTCGTTAAGACATGTTATTGTTTCATCCTTCTTTCCCGTATCGACTTGGTCAATGAAAAACCCAACCCAATGCCTGGTTCACTCTGCCCGCTACCTGACGAGCTACATACTGTCCAGAGGGGGTCTGGTGGCAGCGACCTTAAAATTAAGAATAGAGTTAAGTTATCCCCTTAGAATTAGTGACCCCAGAACTTGGCAGTATAATGGGAACAGTGTTCAGAGCCCAGTCTCCCATAGAAAGAATTTCCCAAGTGAATAAATATTTTTAAAAAATGGTACAGTAGCTGACATTGTAAAATTAACAAAAATATAAGGTTGAATTATTATTTACATTAATATTAAGAAATAATAATTTAAATATTTTCAGATTTAGAATACTGTACTATACTTGTTGATTATATTTTTTTAACGGGGAATAGCCCACCCGGGCACAGGTCACCGACCCACAACGGGGCCAAAATATACGAATAAAAAGAAATTAAAACTAGAAAAGAAAAAGATTATATTAATCTACACCACGAAGATGCCGAAAACCAGCTTTTTGAAGTGAGACGGATTGTATGAGTATGGAAACACATAAGAAGGCAGAGCATTCCACAGTTTCACTGTGTGAGGAAGGAAGAAAGTACAATAACGGGTTATTCTAGTGTGACCGACATCCACACAGAACGAGTGGGCACCGTGGGTAAGATGAGTGTTTCGAGCCCACGGCCTTGCCGGCAGTACACAGGATGCCAAATCCACCAAACATTGCCCATTAAATACCTGTAAAAGAGAGAGTGAAGCAACATTGTGGCAAAGAGAAATGGAAGAGAGATTATCAACTGAAGGAGGAGAGTTAATAAGATGAAATGCCTTTGATTCTACCCAATCTAACAGTTGGAGAGAGGAAGTGCCACCCCAGATAAGAGTGCAATACTCCAAGTTAGGATGAATGAATCCCTTATAAACTTGAAATATCTGCTCAGGAGTGAAGTAGCATCTGTACAGCATTCCCAGCTTTCAGAAGGCAGCTTTAGCAATGTTGTGGATGTGTGGCTTCCATGACATATTTGAGGAAATGGTGAGGCCTAGCAAATCTATTTTAGAACTTTTGCATCCTGAAATGTGATTGGTGAGAGATCATCTAATTTGGAAAGTGTAATTTTTTTTTTTTTTTTTTTTTTACGGGGATTAGCCCACCCGGGCACAGGTCACTGACCCACATCGGGGCCTGGGGGGCGAAAATGTAACAACAACAACAACAACAACAACAACAACAACAACAACAACAACAACAACACCAACAACAACACCAACAACAACACCAACAACAACAACAACAATAATAATAATAATAATAATAATAATTAATAATAATTAATAATAATAATAATAATAATAATAATAATGCAAATAACAATACAGTAATAATAATAATAATATTCATAGTAAATAAAATTATAATATAAAATACAAAATTGAAAATAAAACAAAATAAAAATTATAATAATACAGTACAGTCAACCCTCACTTTACGCGGTCCCACATTCCGCGTTTCCACGTTTAAGCGGTACCCTGCCGGAACCCAGGATGCTCACATTCCGCAGTGCGTGTACCCCTTTACGCGGAGAGTGTCCGGCTCGACGCTATTTTTAGATTCGCCCCACCCGCCTGCTCCCGCTTCCTCCCTCCTCCGGCTCCGCCTGGGCAAGCCACGCGGTAAGGTTGCGCAGTGCATGTCTCTGTTGCGTTATCACTGACGTCATATGACGTATCGGACTGTGATTGGCCATGCATCCCTACTTCCCTCCGCTGCTAGCTGTACAGTGGGGTATGCTATAACGAATCTAATTGGTTCTAGAACCTTGTTCGTTATAGCATTCGTTCGTTATAGGATTAATCCGTTCCAGGCCCCCAAATACAACCACTTAACACTGAAAAATATAATATAAAATTGTAAAAATTGTAAATAAGTGCATAAATATGCATCTGAACCCCTGAAATAAAGAATATCATTAATACTTGTAATAAAAATACAATATATTAGTAAAAAAAAAAAAAAAAAAAAAAAAAAAAAAAAATTTAAATGTTCGTTGTAGGAGTTTCGTTCGTTATAGCATTCTCAATTTTATAGGTAAAACCGTTCGTTATAGGAATATTCGTAGTAGGATCCGTTCGTTATAGCATACCCCACTGTAATTGGTTTAAAGTAATATGACGTGTCCACCCGGGGGAGGGAGGGAGGGAGGAAAGACGACGCTTGACCTAGCCGCGGCAGTTTCATCCCTCCAGGCCACACCGTATAATCGTGCATCCATTGTTCTGTAAAATGGCTTCCGCCGGACCACCGCCCCCAGAGAGAAACCTTTCCTTGCCTGGACCCAGCCGCCCTAAGCCCAAGAAGACACGACGTTCCTTAAGCTACGAGGTGAAGTACAAGATCATCCAAGAGTTAGAGAAAGGAACAAGACAGGTTGATTTGGCGCGCCAGCATGGTGTGAACGAATCTACGATCCGGACGATAAAGAAGGATGCAGCCAAGATAAAGGAGCACATGAAGATCACAAAGTCTACAGGTGCTTCTATGATCAAGTATTTCCACAACCAGGTGCTTCTCAAGACGGAAAAATTAATTGTGAGCTGCTTGGTGCGTCAGGCGCGACGGAACATGGCGGTTGACACGCGCTCTGTTAAGGAGTACGCACGTGAACTGTATGCTGCAGTGTCACGAAAGATGGGAATTACAGAGCCCAAACCCTTTAATGCTTCCTCTGGGTGGTTACAGAGGTTTAAGATCACCAATATAAACATTGGTGGTGAAGAAGCTAGTGCTGACCGTGCTGCGGCTAGGGAATTTCCTCCGTTTTTACGTGAGATTATGGAGGAAGGACAGTACACCGACGACCAGGTGTTTAATATGGACGAATCTGGTCTTTTTTGGAAAAAGCTACCTTCCAAGACCTTCGTTGTGAAGAATGCCAGCAAGATTCGGGGCCCGAAGATGCAGAAGGAACGCATCACCGTCCTGTTTACCACCAATGTCTCCGGTACCTGTAAGCTCAAGTTATCGGTGATCCACACAGCCCGCAAGCCGCATGCCTACAAGAGCATGGACATGACCAAGCTAAATGTCCACTGGCTGACCGCACGAAAGGCGTGGATGTTCTCTACACTGTCCCTCTCCTGGTTTGATGACTGTTTCGTTCCTGATGTAAAGAAATTCTGTGAGCAACAGAATGTGCCATTCAAGATTTTGTTGCTGCTGGACAACGCACCAGGACACTCGCCCCTACTGTTAGATCGTCACCCCAACGTAAAAGTGGTCTTCCTTCCTCCCAACACTACGTCTATATTACAGCTCATGGACCAAGAGTTAATCTGTAATGTAAAAGCTGCATTCTCAACAAAAAAATTCAAGCTCCTGAAAGACTACGCCAACACCAGGGAAGAGTTGGGTAACCTGAGTGACACCACCACCGATAGCAAGAGCGAAGACGACGAGGACCAACAGTTGGCAGAGCAAAAAATACTTTTCAAACAATTCTGGAGAATATTCAACATCAAGAAAGCTGTGGACTTCTTGGTGGAGGCATGGGATCAGCTGTCTGTAGCAACTGTTCGTCACGCATGGAGACATGTGTTGCAAGGCATTCCGGGCGTAAGGCAGAGTCAATCTGTGACCGGTGATGTTCAGACTGTTGCAGTAGCAGTGGACCTTGCCAGAGAAGCTGCGCAGAGTGTTACAGCTGCAGGCTTCTCCGAGACCACCAACGACGACATCCTGGAGGTGATAAGAGATCCTGATGTGACTACCGACGAGATGGTAGATGATGATGACATCAGTGAAGAGGCAGGTGGTGCGTCATCCCAAGAAGAACACCGCTTATCCCTTAGTAATGTTAGGGGTGCCATCTAGTGTGTTGAGAAAATCAAGCTCCTCCTTTCCGACGACCCTGACGCAAACAGGTATGAAATCTTCACTACCCAGCTGTTGCAGACTATGGAGCCCTACTTCAAGGTTTATCACGACAACATAAACACCAGCCGTCAGCAAAGCATAACAGAGTTCTTCGCCCGCAACCCACCACAGCCAGCCCAAGCCAGTGATAGTGACAGAGGTAGAGACAGTGAAGATGACTTTGAGGGATTTGTCATGGAGGCCCTGACAAGTGTGGATGACAGTGATGGTGACTCACCTGAGGGCCAGTAGCCTGCCCTCTGCCTCGGAACCAGCCTCCATCCCTGTATGCCGACCCATCTCCTCTACTAACGTAAGTGTTCAACCTAACTTTTAGTTTTCCTAACCTAAACTTTATTTTTCCTAACTTAACCTTTATTTTTCCTAACCTAACCTCTTCTATATTAATTGTTTGTGCATACCATCATAAAGTTAAGATAAATTTTTTACTACAACATAGTTGTGTGTCGTCAAAAAGTGGAGTTTGGGGGTCGGCCCGGTCTCAATTTCAATTAATCCCATATGTTATGTTGTTCACTTTACGCGTTTCTCACTTTCCGCAAGTACCCTGTGGGTTATATTAACCGCGTAAAGTGAGGGTTGACTGTACAGTGGTCCCTTGGTTAACGAGCACAATTCGTTCTAGAAGGTTGCTCGTTAACAGAAAAATTCGTTAACCGAAACCATTGTTTCAATGGGTTTTTGGGTAATTGGTTCCAGCTCACCAAAAATTGCCTAAAGTCAACAAAAAAGGTAGTAAAGTACACTTACTTTGAGGTGTGTGTGTAAAAGGCTCCAGGATGATGATGATGGGAATTAGAATGGGGGTGGAGAAGGGAGAAGAGAAGGCATTGGGGTGGAAGAGAAGTCACCCCATGGTGCCATTTCACCCATAAAATTTTAGTTCACTTGGTGTAATTAAAGATTATTTTCTTTAAATCAACACTGCACTGCATTATATATTGTCAATATGTAAAATAAATTTCAAAATGACCAATAATTTGACTGGAAACACAGAAAAAAGCATTTATGTTGAAGAGAGTCTGAAGCAATATGTTACCTCCACCGAAAAGACACAGAGACTGACGCCTGTATTGTGTGTTGACAGGCTGTTTGGCGTGCTAAAAACTAGTTTCCCTGTACAATACTTAAATTATGTTAAATAATTGTTAAAATGACTAACAATTTTAATATAAGACTTTTAAAATTATTGAATAGTACAAACTTCTTGATATTTACTAAAATAGTAAGGAATTTAAGCCCTAAAACCGATTACTGTATTGGCGGACTAATATGACAGCAAGTGTGCAAGCGAAAACATGTGGAGGGCGCTCTTAAGGAATTCATTAATCGAGGGAATGCTCATTAACCGAAGTTAAGAATCTTATGGAAGGTAATTCGTTAACCGAGGCGCTTGTTAACCAAGGGATCACTGTAATAATAACAAAGAACCATATAGAAATATAAAAATGAAAAAAAATCAAAAGTGAGAAACATTATATGTATGTTGTGTTGTTAATAGAAAGAGAAGTAATTGAGACCAAGCAATTGTGTGTAAATGAAGCAGAAAGTCAGATGCTCTAGAAACAGATCTAGTTTGAGAATTAGGGAGAAGGGAAAAATGTGAAGAAGATTGAAGAGTAGAATCATCATCGTAAGAATGGATAGAATTAGTCGTAGTGTGAAGAAAATCATTGATAAAAAGAAGGAAGAGAGTAAGTGAAAGAACAGAACCCTGTGGGACACCACTATTGGTAAAGAAAGAGCAAAAGGTCGATCCCTCAACAACTACTGCCATGGACAGGTTCTCAAGGAAGCTAGAAATTAGAGAAAAAAGTGGGGAAGTTTAGAAAGCAAAGACTTGTGCCATACCCTGTCAAAATCTTTGGAGATGTCGAGGGCCATGACGAAAGTTTCCCCATAATCCCTAAGAGAAGATGACCAATGATGGGTGCAGTAGGAGAGCAGATCACCAGTAGATCTCGCCTGGCAAAAGCCATACTGGTGATCCGACAAAAGAGAGGAGCGTTCAAGGTGATGGAGAAAATGAGAGTAAGATAGTTTCGAAAATATAGAGGGATGAAGTTCGGGCAATTGGACGATTGTTAAAGGGATTAGAATGGTCACCCTTCTTCGGGATGGGCTAAGCCAAGGCATGACCCCAAGAAGAAGGAGAAGTTTGGGTTTTGAGGCAAAGGCAAAATAGGCAAACAAGCACAGGGGCCAGAATTTCAGAACACTCCCTCAGAACACGAGGGAGTATTCCGTCTGGTCATGCTCCTTACTCACTTCCAGATTGGATAACACACCAGCAACCCTACGAGTGGAGATTATAGGAAAGTGCATAGGTTCAGTAGGAGGAGCAGGAGTAGGAGGGGTAGAATTGGAATCGTCTAAGGTGGAGTTAGAGGAGAATAAGGTGCCAAAGAGATTAGCTTTATCAGGGGGAGGTCGGAAGAGGGAGTGCAGAAGTTATTACAGATGTTTTTGGTTAAGGACAAGAAGGATTTACTAGAAGAAGAGTTAGCCAGGACAGCGATCTTTCTTTTTATAAAATTCCGCTTGGTCCTATGAAGAATAACCTTACAATGATTCCTAGAAATAATGAAAGAGGAGTGGGTAACAGAAGGAGATACAGGTAGTTTCATAACTTGATACACCCTCTCTCTCTCCCTACATACAAGAGAACAGGAGCAATCAAACCATGATTGTTAAGTGAAAGTTTTGGTAGAAGATGGAATAATGCACTCATACCACCCTGTATAACCCCAACAATGCTATCAGCACATACCGAGGCATCCTGGGTGGAAAAGCAACATTCACCCCAAGGAAAGTCGGAGAAGACTTCTAACAAGGTTCGGCAGTTTGCCCTTCAATAGTACCATAGTTGGCGTTTGGAGGGGGGGTGGGGAAGGTGGTCGTGCCCATTTTGATTTAATAGAAATAAGATTGTGATTAGAAGACCCTAGGGGGGCAGAAATTGAGTATGAATAGTGTGAGGAGTTAGAGGTAAAACAAAGATCAAGAATGTTAGTAAGTTGATCATCCTGTAATCTCCCCATTAGCCAGAACAATTGGTGCAAACTTTTCTAGGAATGAGAGATCTCCGGGTAACAAGACAACGCTCTCAAACCAGGAAAAAATCCCGGTAATTATTCGAGATATGACTGTCCGCCGTTTTTCATTGAAAATGGGTTTAAAAATACACAGTTTCCTCTTTTTTTCTTAGTGGATAGCGTCTGTATTATGTTGTGGAGAAATATGAAAATGGTTGAAATCAAGTGCTAACTTAACTAAACCAAACCTAACCTATATCTTAACTTGCCTAGATCAAGGAAACCGAGCATTTGCACAAGAAAATGAATAGAACTGCAAGTAATCAACATAAAAAAAATGGTGTCGAAAAACATCCCACATCCCAAATTTTTTGGGGTAATAGAAAAAGCTTCCAAGAATTTAAATTAAATATGTATGCATCTCATCTGGCTCTGACTAACACTCTCCCATTATATTTAGATCGTGAACACAAGCGAAAATATTTATGGCTAGCAAAAATGTGTACATATAAACAGGGCCGGATTAAGCTTAATAGGGGCCTGAGGCACAGATCAACTTGGGGCCCTCTATCCTCAAGGTGTATATATATACTGTATATAGCAAGAAAAAAATATACCCAAATTTATCAATGATTTCATCAATATTAAGATTCTGCAAAATAACGCATTCAATGTTCATAAGAGACAGAAAATTGAGACATTGCTAGGACATCGTTGAACGAAGTTCATGTTTTATATGCTTCAACTTCGAGAATGTTTGGATTTGGGGGCCCCTTAGAGTCGGGGGGCCTGAGGCCAGTGCCTCAAGTGCCTCATGGTTAATCCGGCACTGCATATAAACTTTGCTTACATCTGTTCTAATTGTGTTAGAGATGAATTTTATACCATATGATCCTGAATAAATTCTCCCCAAGGCTGTTTCAATAAAAAATCCTTAAACAAAATATTTTGACACCATATAATGATGGGGATTCAATTCTTTTATGGAAAAATTTAAGAAATGCTTATACAGTACCATACCAGAAACTATAAATTTAAGTTAAAAATAAAAAATTACCTAAAAGAATGGTTCAATAAATATATATATATATATATATATATATATATATATATATATATATATATATATATATATATATATATATATATATATATATAATTCTGATACAGGCATGCAAGATGTGATTGGAGCGGTGTCACTGCCAAGAACTTTTTCGTAGTGAGGGTTGTAAACTCTTGGAACTATCTACCAGAGAGTGTTGTAACGGCACGGAGTGCGAGCTCTTTCAAGACAAGACTTGACCAACACTGGAGCGGGTTCAAGTACATTCAGGAGCCGGTGCATGCCCAGTATTTACCAACAGTGTGTGACAGACATGACCGATCACCTAGGCGGCTAGCGAGCCGATCTTTTGGTGAAGTAGATAAATGAAAAGGAAAAGTAATCAGAGACGTGACCGATCGCCCAAGCAGCTAACGAG
The DNA here is from genome assembly GCA_958450375.1 of Homarus gammarus. NCBI lineage: Eukaryota > Metazoa > Arthropoda > Malacostraca > Decapoda > Nephropidae > Homarus > Homarus gammarus. The sequence continues at coordinate 2,405,194 of CAUDMG010001794.1, read as the reverse complement.
CCGATCAGTGGCGAAGAGGATAAAAGTAAAAGTAAAGTAAGACTGAAATTTTCCAATGTATTTGGGAAAGTTTCTCCCAAGTCTAAACTACAGTGACCCCTCGTTTAACGAACGCCTCGGTTAACGAAATTTCGGTTAACAAACTGCCTTCCATAAGGATCTTCAATTCGGTTAACGAACAAAAAATTCGGTTAACGAATTTCTTACGAACCGACCTCAACATGTTTTCGCTTGCACTGGCCGGGCAACCAGCTTTAGTATCAGTCCGCCAATACAGTAATCGGTTTTAGGGCTTAAATTCCTTACTATTTTAGTAAATATCAAGAAGTTTATACTATTCAATAATTTTAAAAGTTTAATATTAACTTTCTTTAGTCATTTTAACAATTATTGAGCATAATTGAAGGTAAAGAAACTAGTTTCTGGCGTGCCATCCAGCCTGTTAACACACCAGACAGGCGTTAGTCTCTCTCTGTTTTCAGTGGAGGTAACACCTTGCTTGAGACTCTCTTCAACTAAACGCTTTTTTTCTGTGTTTCCAAGCAAATTATTGGTCATTTTGAAATATATTTTACATATTGACAATATATAATGCAGTGCAGTGTTGATTTAAAGAAAATAATCTTGAAATACACCAAGAGAACTAAAATTTTATGGGTGAAATGGTGCCATGGGGTGAAATCTCTTCCACTCCAATGCCTTCTCTTCTTCCTTCTCCTCCACCCCCATTCTAATTCCCATCATCATCATCATCATCCAGGAGCCTTCTACATACACACCTCAAAGTAAGTGAACTTTTCTACCATTTTTGTTGAATTTAGGAAATTTTCGGTGAGCTGGAACCAATTACCCAAAAACCCATTGAAACAATGGTTTCGGTTAACGAACTTTTCGGTTAACGAACAACCTTCTGGAACGGATTGAGTTCGTTAACCGAGGGGTCACTTTAGTCATCTTGCATGGAGCAGTATTTATTTATGCAAACATCTCTGTATATGTACAATCCAGTATATTGCAAATAAACAAAATACCAGTAATGTACATTCATCCAGAGATCCAGCGACCTCAACCTGGACCTCATACTCGCAATTTTACGTGGCAATACTGTACTGTACTTGGTAAAGTAAGGCTGTATGTAATTGTGATTGTGACTGGTGGATATATTTTTGGCTGTATCACTGCCAGGTTAAATATTAAACAAACTTAAGCTAACATTTTTATAATAATAAACTATTCATCATTATTTTAGATCATGAGAAGTTTCCAAATGTTCATATATTTGCTTAAATAATGAATAAAATTTGATGTGAGAACCTAACCCAACACAAACCTAACCTAAGCAGCCTGGTATTGTTTTATTTTTGGTCATCTAGGGAACCTTAGGAACTTGACTTTTGAAATAAGTAGTTTAGACAATTCTAAGACACTTTTCTTCTATGACGTTTCCCTCACAAATGACCTGACCTAACCTCCTAACTGCGGGGCTCCGCACCCCCTATCCCTCCGCCATATGCAAGTCATAAAAGTAAAGTGTTTTAGAATTCTCTTAACTACTGATTTCAATAGTCAAGTTCCTAAGATTCCCCAGATGACCGAAACTAAAACAATAACAGGTGGGTTAGGTTGGGTTGGGTTAGCTGGAGCTGGATTAGGTGAGGTTGTGTTGGTTTATGTTAGCTGGAGCTGGATTAGGTTAGGTTGGATTAGGTAAAGTTAGCTTAGGCTGGGTTAAGATAGGTTACTTTTTTTTCATTAAAAAACGAAACTACAGAGTATCCAACAGTAAACATATTTTGACATGTTCAAAAATGAAAACCTAACTAAAGTGTAACTTGTTTCCTACATTTGCCGAGAACAATGAAAAAATATTAGTCCTGACTAATATTGACGACTAACCCGCCGACACATTAATTTGTTTTGATGTTTATATTCTTACTTTATTTAATCCGTGAGCTCTGATATGATATTTAATTTTTTTTTTTGGGGGGGGAGGGGGATTTTGCTTACTTGAGTAGATAATTAAGCAACTTGGCATGCACTACTTTACCTTTCTCATTGGTGATGTGGCGGTACACAGCCAATCATCTCCGATCGACACCAGTCGCCAGTGTACAGTAAATCCTTGATAACTCAGCACATATGGGACTCTGGCCTTGCTGAGTTATCCCAAATTCCAACTTATCGAGGCACTTCCCCCTCTTAAAAAATTAAAACAATAACAAATTATTCACCCATGTTTGTGTACATGTAATTACTTAATGTAAAAAAGTAAAACTGACCAGCACTGCAGGCGAAGAGTAAAGCATCATAGTAGGTGACACAGAGGCAAGGTAGTTGACACAGGTGGTCAGATATGGCAAGATTTTCCCAGATAATTTTATATAACTCGGTATTTCCCAAGTTATACTAATACAATCCAAGAGCATATCCATGCCGAGCTATACGAAATTCTGAGTTATCGAGGGTTTACTGTATGTTTATGAGCCACACTGTCTGGGTGGCTGCACACACTTCTACAAAAAAAATTTAAATTACACCATATCATAGTAAATTCTTTCTGTTTAATATGCCAGGAGGGTGGAGTCTCACTGCTAGGAAGTTAGGTAAGATTAGGTAGGTTTTTTGGTTAGGTTGGTGAGGTCTTCTATCAATGCTTCTGCATTTTCACTGTGTGTTTTGGTGGACACTGTCGTAGTGTTGGCAAATGTGTTGAAAAGTGGTAATTTCTAAATTAAACAGAACCTAACCTTAGTTGATAAGAAAAACAAGCAGCAGAAACGTTGTCAGACCTCACCAACCTAACCAAAGAAACCTACTGAACCGTAAGGCTCCACCCTCCAGACCCCCCCCCCCCCCCCCCCCCGGCATATTAAACAGAAATGTAAGAGTAGCCATCCAGTCCATGTGGCTTGTAAACATACACTGGCAACTGGCATCAATTGGAGACGATTGGCTGTGTACCGCCGCATCACTGCCGAAAATGACAAAGTAGTGCATGCCAAGTTGCCTAATTATCTACCAAAGGAAGAAATTTCCCCCCAAAAAGGATTATGATATCAGAACTCACTAATGAAAATATAGTGGGAATATAAACACCAAAACAAATCACGTGTCAGTGAGTTAGTCATCAAATTAGCCCATTTACCAAAACTACACCAGTGTCCACTATAAAAAATAGTGAAATTGGAGTTTTTAAATTTGTTTTTTATGAAAAGTCAGGGGTGGGTCAGTCTTCAATAATTATCCTAGCCCTATAAATTGAAAAAATAAATAATAATATATTTTTATAGTAGTTCACACAACATTCCTACCCCAAATCTATTACAATATTCGAAAAAGATGTCTAATTTTAAGATAATTTTCTTCTATTACATTACCGTCGGAAACATATAATAAAGGAGATAGCGCATGCCAAATCGTTCTCTATATAATTCTATAACAGTGATTCCTTCATATGCTGAGAGTCTGGTTACGTAAAAACACAGTGAGAGTTAGGTTAGGTCAGGTTAGGTCATCTAAAAAATGTTAGGTTATATGTTTTCCTAGTGTTTTTGGAGCTTTGTATTCACTTGGCCATGATTTTGGTCGGAAAATGCTTGATTCTCTCCCCCACCCAAAACCCAGGTTCCCAACAGGATCCCCTATCTTGTCGGGGGGGGGGGGACCATTTCGTCACCACTGCTTTTACCCGTTTCGTCACCGCATTAATTTCTATCACCATTTCAAGTGCAATTCTTTCCAGAAAATTCTTACATAATTAATACATCAATATATGCACAAAAATAATTGTTGCTTGGGATAGAAAAGAATTAAAACACCTAGTTTACACAATTATATTATGAAATTATGCCTTGGCACAGCAATACATTGGATCATGCAAGAATGTCACAAAGACAATTTATTAAAGACGAAAAAAAAACATAAAAACGTTATTACTCATGCAAGCATGTCACTTAAACTAATTATGAAAGACTGAAATGAAACAAAAATAATAACAATGTTAGTATGCCTCACTTCAACAATATGTGAAAGACTAAAAGTAAAAATTAAATAAAAATATTGTTTTTACTCATGCAAGCTTGGAAGAAGACACTGACAATTTTCAGGAAATTAGAAGTGGTAATATATTTTCTTCATATTCATCCCACAGCTTCCAGAGACGGACTTGTTAGTCATGATTTGCTTTTCTTGTGCACAATTTTAGCTTGTGCTCAGCAACAAGCTATAATTGCAAATCAACCATTGAGACTTCTGTGTGAAGAAGAGGGACAAGGTGGTATAGAGCGAGATTGTTGTTTGCTGCTCAGTGGTTTACGCACTTGTGCCAAAATCCCAAATCACCTTCATTTGTTCTATATTTTGTTTATTTACCAAAATTTTAATAGTTTTCTTTATTAAATAATTAATATTCATTGAGACTGAATGTGAGAAGGACCTAGGTGTGTCTGTTGACAATGAGCTGAAGTTCTCGGGCCATTGCAAGAAGAAGGTAAATCAGGCAAATAAATTATTGGGTCTTATAAGGTCATTCAGATATCTAGACGGTCCGTCCCTCATAACGATCTTCAAGAGTGAAGTGCTTCCCCATCTGGAATACTGTCACCCCGTCTGGTCCCCGAGATAAGCTAGGGGCTGTCAGTTGGTTGAAAATGTTCAAAGGAGGGCCACCAGACTGGTGCCAGCACTTCGGCACCTCAACTACCCTAACAGATTGGAGCACCTGAACTTGCCTAGCTTATACTACAGACGGGCAAGGGGTGACCTAATTAGGTGTATAAGCATCTCAAGGGGCACTACTCAGTCGAGTGTCCTTACCTGGAGCTGGCAGACGCTCGCCTCACAAAGGGTCACAGTTCAACGTTGAAGAAGCCGCAGGTCCAGAAAACTGTGAGGGCTAACTTTTTCAGAGTGAGAGTTGTGAACTCTTGGAAAGATGTCAGAAAATGTTGTGATGGCACTGAGTGTGAGCTCTTTCAAGACAAGACTTGACCAACACTGGAGCAGGTTCAGGTACATTCAGGAGCCGGTGCATGCCCAGTAGTTGCCAAGTGCGTAACAGAGATGTGACTCATCGCCCAAGCAGCTAACGAGCCAATCAATGGTGAAGAAGATAAAAGTAATAATAACAACAATTCTTAATTTGTTCTGCATTTTGTTTAGTGTATTTCCAAATGTTTTAATCGTTTTCTTTATTAAATTTAATATTCATGTATAATAATAATTCTTCATATGTTCTGTATATTGTTTATTTACCAATGTTTAATAGTTTTCCTTAGTAAAAATTATTCATAGATAATAATAACACAATAATTCTCGAATCGTCTGTATACATGTGTAATTTCTATTCGTGTAAAATAATAACTTACAATTTGTCACTAATACCAGCGACTGATAGTGGTGACGAAACAGATTTGATATTGGTTACGAAATGGGTTTCTGGTGACGAACCAGGTTGATGACCGTAAAAAACCCCAACGGACAAAATCCGTCTCATATATATAATATAAAATAAAACACTTATGGTTAGGTTAGGTTAGGTTAGGTTAGGTAAGGTAAGGTTAGGTTAGCTTAGGTAAGTGTTGATAAATGACAACCCCGTTGGGGTTTTGTCATGGAACCGTGATGAACCAGGTTGGTGACGAACCGGATTGGTGACGAAATGGGGGTGTATCCCTTGTTGGGGGTGGAACAGGGCGATAACTAAAAAAAACAGCCAATTTCCGACGGAAATCAAGGTCAGAACCAATCAAAACACACACACACACACAAAAAAAAAAAAAAAAAAAAACACTAGAAAAACATAGGGTAAATTTGCATTGTCACACCGTTCACTTTTAGCAAGTAAAAAATTTATTTTTCTAGTGTATTTGTGTGTGTTGAGACCGAATATGACCTTCATTTTTGGCGGAAATTAGCCGGCTTCTTTTGCGATTTTTTTTCGTTTGACGTTTCCTGAAAAAAAAGTGGCTAAGCGACTAAAAAATAAAAAAAAAAACACTAGAAAAACAAAAACCTAACCTAACTTAACTGACTCTCACTACATGATGGAATCACCTATTTCTTACCTTATTGTCCTGGTTCTTGTTCGTCGTTGGATTCTGGGATTCTTACATGCCACATATGTTGGTCTTTGCGATATTTACATTCAGTCTTGCTCTTAAGACACTTTACTGAGGTTGGAAGAACACCATGCCATCGAAAAAATGCTATAGTTTCTACGGTTTTTTTTTTTTTTCCAAAAACTCGCAATCAGTTCTATATACTTAAAGTGACATCCATTGCAGACTTCCATGGTCGGAACTGAACTTCAATTTCAAAATATGAGGCCCAAAATAAAACCCGATTTTGATTGAGCCAAATATACTCTGAATTAAACCCAAAATTATTTTAATTGGTTCCAAAAGAAAAAACGCTTTTGATTGGCCGCGTGACGTGTACGAGTACGCATGCGCGTAATGATTTATGAAGGAGACGCGAGAGACAAGCAGTGTTGGGTGAGAGGCAGACGATAGTGGCGGGAGGTTCATGGAAGAAAGTAGAATTTTGGGGGGAAAAGCTATCTCCGTTATTATACATTTCCGCCGGTAATGTAATAGATGAAAATTATCTTATAATTAGACGTCTTATTCGAATATGATAATAGATTAGTGGTAAGAATGAACGGTGTGTAAATGCAATAATTCCAAACAAATTTTTGACTTTCTAACAGTTGTGTGAACTACTATAAATTTATCTAAAACAAACAAAACAGGTAAAATGCGTGTTTATTTTAACCCCACACTCTCCTCAAAACCCAGCCCACCGTGGGGTGTTAATACTGAAGGAGGAGAAATAGGGGTAATGGGCCATAACTTAAAAACTAAATATTTACACATGAAAAGTTATCAGTTCACCAACTGAGTTATTTCCAATTAAAAACAATGAAAAATAGTCTCCCGAAGTCCCGATACTGCACTAGGTACAGTAATTAACCAGATCCTAGTCTGACCCGAGATAGTTACGGACGTGTTGTCATTGAGACATAATATCGTCTCATACTAAGTCTTACCTCTTTTTTTTGTATGTTGTGTGCCATCCAAAATACACAACAGCAAAGTAATAAAACTATACAATGTTCGACTAACCATTTTAGTGCAGACTCTGCAGAGTTTAATAAGAACGTAACAAAAAGAACACCACTCGCACCAGGACTACAGGTATGTCTAATCCTTGTTCTGTACAGTACGTGAAGCAGTGCTTCCACTCTCAATATTTTAAATTTCTCAGATGAGCTTCAAAAATTCCTGAGATTCCATGAAAATTCCTTGGATTTGTTTATTGTATATATACATATATATTTTATATATCTTATGTAAAGGCAAATATATGAATAAAATAATGCTTCAATACTGACGACAAAATAGCTTAGGAAGATGCCAAATGCTTCCAGCCACAGTAACTAGCAGTACTTATCCCTGCCTTTACACCATGGTGTCATCATATTTTTCTGGTGTTCTAGATATACGTACATATCCATAAGTACATTTGGTAAAAGGGGTAATGAAAAGAAGAATAGGCATAAAGAGTTTCAATTAATAAAATATCTAACTTACATTTTCCTCACCACATTCAAAACAAGCCATGGAGCTCGCTCAGCTGATGAGCGGTCCTTTAAACTCCGTTGACCGTACCCATTTTCTTTAATTCCTGTGTGTGAGACTTAACTAGTATGAGAGTCTTAGACACTTCACAAGACAAAGTCATCTTCATCATACACAATCATATTGGATATCACAAAGCTAATTTTCCTTAAAATTCATTAGATTTTGCACATTCCTGAGAAAATTCCTCATCATGTTTTACTAGACCAAACATTCCTTAAAATTGGGAAAATTCCTTAAAAATGGAAGCACTGATCTGAAATGAATGGAGCAGTGTTGCCACTTAGTTCACATCGGCCAATGCTATGCGTCACATAAGAGAAACCGTGTAAAATTATTGAGTAACTAAATTAAGCAGGAAATAAATGGAAAATATACAAAGACGATATTTATTGATATTGAAATACGTTTTATTTGGGTATGGACTAAAAAAGAAGTCGTAATACGGTTTAGAAAAAAAGAAATTAATAACAAAATGCGCCTTTATTTCTCCATTTTGTAATGCCATACAAAGGTAATAAATAATACATACACATGGTATTTACAATTAATCATTATGATGCTTTGCATATACTGCCAGATTCTGGGGTCACTAAGTCTAAGGGGATGACTTAACTCTAATCTTAATTTCTAAGAGTAGCTGCCACCAGACCCCCTCTGGACAGCATGTAGTTCGTTAGGTAGCGTGCAGAGTGGACTAGGCATTGGGTTAGGTTTTCCATTGACCAAATCGATAAGGGTAAAGAAGGGTGAAACCATAACATGTCTTAATTGATTTATTCCTTATAAAACATACTGGTAAAAAACATACACATGAATTGGCCTTCCTCAGAAGAACAACGGAAATGTGGTTACCCAGATGGGCCCCAGACTCTTACATTGATGGCGTGTCATCCACTCCCTTGAGAGACGTAGAGCGAGGGGCGACCTGATAGAGGTGTATAAGTGGAAGGCAGGGCTAAACAAAGGGGACATTACAAAGGTACTCAAACTATCCAACCAGGAGCGAACTCGCAACAATGGTTTTAAATTAGACAAATTTAGATTTAGGCGTGAAATGGGTAAACACTGGTTTGGAAACAGAGTAGTGGATGAATGGAACAAGTTACCAAATATCATCATTAACTCGAATACGCTGAATTGCTTCAAACATAGGTTGGATGCTTATATGAGCAATAGGGGTTGGGTGTAAACGGGACTGCCCAGTATGGGCCAATAGGCCCGCTGCAGTTTCCTCCTTTCTTATGTTCTTATGTACTTATTGCATAGCAATCTGTGACCACCTTACCTCGGTCATTCCTTCTTACACTATCCCTTAACACATCAGACTGCTCCACCTGTATGGTGTAACGGGTGGCGTTTTCTCTTTTCAATAATTTACCATCCAGCTACTCTTTTCTGTTAGTATTCTATTTACTCATACACTTATTTGTTCTATGTAGCCTTCTTCCAATGAGTACCCTGTTTTATATACTTATTCTTCTTCCATTCTTTACTTATATATTTATTCTTATATATTCTTACTTATATTCTTATATGTTCTTTATCTTTATACCTTATATTCTTATATAAGTAACTCTTATGCTTCTCTGCTTATGTTTTCCAAGTCAATGTTCATTCTTTTCATTTCCTTTCATATAGATTGTATTCTCAGTTTCAATGTTCTTACCTTTCTGAAGTATACTTTGCTTTATGTCTATTCTTATACATGGGTTAGTCTGGGGAACCATGTTATTCTTAGTACAACACTTTTTATACTTACAAAGGGTAGCTGCCACCACCCAGACTTTTCATTATAAACAGAACTCATGGAAGGGTTTTGGGTAGTGTGGTAGATGTATAGGCACGTGAGTAAGTATTATTTTCTGGGAAACAATGTTTAGAAGGAGTAGAGTGGTGATACTCAGATTACTAATTCAATATTTATTAACACAGTGAGTGGAGAAGATGCATCTTAGATTCACTCAGGCTAAACAGAACCGCAAGTAACTTATTAAGTCATCAAGCACTTCAAGAACTTATTACCTCATTAAATACCTCCCAATACTTATTACTTCATGAGACAATTGTGGTATTAATCCTCTGACAAATGAGATTCAGTAATTATACACAAGATATCACTGGACCCTCCGGCCTTACTTTAACAAGTAACAAATTACTTCTCCACTTCTTGATAAGAGCATGATACTCTCAGGTTATTCTTTCATGGGTACTACAGATGAATACATAACACACTGGGCAATTCCACAATTAGTAACATACCATAATTCTTATCACTTCACAAGGGACCACCTGGTACCTTGAACTCTCATTCAGGGGTTCAATACTTAACCTGGAATGACTATATTTCTGCTAGTCATCCCTAAGCATGGATATTAATACGGCTCCATACATATAACCAAGAACAGTAGGTAGACCATGATCATATGACGGAGTCAGTGGGCCAGAGTTGTTTACAGGCTCGTTCGCTAGCTCGGAGCGCCTGGCCCGGGTAACTGTGAGGAGTGCCTCAGGGTATATATCCCAAGTGTCTCCATAACAAATGAAGATCGCTGTTAGGGGTCGGTTGTAGACCGACACACGCCAAGGGAGCTGCCGCCTAAGTTGCAGGAAAAGGATTTCCCAGTTTAATCCTGTCGAATTAACGGCATCGTCCAACTCGGCTACCGACCCACGGTAGCCGATGAGTATTCAGCTCAACACACTGGCCTGGAGATACGTTGAGGAAGAGTCACGAATGCGTCAATAATTAACTTCAACTATACAAAACATATGTCTGGCAACGGTCCAGCCGATATCTAAATCTCTACGTTACTCGACTTAATTGGCACAGAAGTCACTATGTTAAAACATGAACACTGATATTCACAAAATTGACTAAGTTAAACTGAATTGCTAGGCGGCGGGGAACACACATAACCATACCTGGAGATACGTTGAGGAAGAGTCACGAATGCGTGATTCTCCCTCGTGTAGAGGTATATACGTGCCCCTGCTGGGCAGCTTGGGCCTCCATATTCATGCCAGAAAGGTCAATCTTACCAACAACATACCTTCTCTACCATTTTGGATCACCGTATACTTAATTATGAACTCTGGTATTCCTGATCAGGGTAATTTCCTATGTCTATTCATATAATCTAATCAGAGGTTGAGCTTGCCAGGAAAAGGTGGAATATACACGTTGATAACATCAACTCTGCAAGCTCAGGCCTGTGGCGAACAAGGAGCTATTCACAGGGAGACGTTAGATCTTGGAGATTATACCAGTTGACAGAACAGTTCAGGAAATTAATGACTTTCTTAAATAGATAACTGACACTAATTAAACTATAAACATCAGATTCTCTGATGTCGGGGCGACAAAATGATCTAACTCCAGGCGCGATCAGAAACTCATGGACATTCTTAGGGAACGAAACCGATGGGTATCGTTGGTCCTGGCAGACTCAACACTCACTTACTTGACACGTCTTATTAACAATAAGGACAGTTGAAGCGTTCAACACCACTCACAATGGATCTTGAATGTTTCAACTGTAAACAGAAATATCTAAGCTGACTCAAAACCAGGGTGTTCTCTCCCACATTCAAATTCATTATATAGAGAGGTTGGTTTCAGTGAGTCAGAGAAAATGGGATAACGGAGGACTGAGGCGTCTTGAAGTGACGAGAAAACGGACTCCTCAGATGGAGGACTCAAAATAAAAGCAGAGGTACATGTTTTGTGGGCTATTGAGCGTAATATGAATCATTTGATTTTGGCGTTAACTGACGTGTACGACCGTGGTCGCTACAATGGAATATAGCACCGTCGGTTATCATACATAGTAGCACCATCTCAACACACATGTTACACTCCATACCTGCAAGTATGGGACTCCTTGTGACTTTTAGGTATACACAACAGGCACCTCGTTCTCACACCGCCCTCGGTGGGTAAAGACGAGGGCTTCGCCTAGAGACATACCAGCACTATTTCTACGCCTGGTATTATAGGTCGCTCCAAGTGACGACCGCAGAGTTTCTCACGGTCTCCTTATTTGTGACTATTCATTTGGAGTGGTGCCCTGGAAATCCACAGGTTCACAGTGGATTGGCATAGCGGGGAGTAGTCACCACCTGTTGTGACGCTCAAAGGGATAATGGCGGCCGGGCGGCAAGGCACTCCGACCGCATGGAACCTGAGGTGACGGTAGAACGAGGAAGACTGAGAAATAATGCCTGACGGGCGGTTATCCCACCCCTTAACACATTCCTATTACACTTATATATCCGGCAAAGCTTTAAACTGTAATGACTTCTATTTATAATCCGTAATTATAGGGCGGGATATAGCCCGCTAGGACACTGACCTGAGGTGACTGTAGAACGAGGAAGACTGAGGGCATTGCCCCTCCGCTCCTCATCACGTAGGCCTACAGTTTCCAATCTTTAATTTTCACTTTTGTTTCTTTATGGTTCTCACCTGAACACTTTTCGGTATATTGTCAATCATGCCTTATAAACACATATTTTAATCCTAAATTACACACTAAGGTAAGGTCTTGGGTTGCTAGTTCTTGGGTAAATTCATGGGGTTATAATATCAACGTGGCATCCGAGGCGGGTACATGACGCGCCTTGAAACAGAGGCTGAATGTTCATGGCGGGGGTGTATCAACTTCACTTAAAACTGTAATGAAGGATCCTCCTCTCACACATTGCACAATTTGAACACAGACATAAGATTCTCTGATCACTGTACCTGTCGTGGGTATATGTCACGTGAGGATACGAGGTGTATTAAGTTCATACCGACGCATACAAGATATTTCCTTTCAAGTATAGTTTCTGGATCACTTCCAACACCTCACATAGTTCTGATACATTTATCCTTTTTCCAGATCATGGTTCTCATGTATTTTCATATGATATCTGTGGAAGTTATGTTCGCTACACTCTCACAGACGTAAATAGTACGACCTTCAAACCCTGATCCACACTTAGTCTTACAGTACACTAGTCCGGCTCAACTGGACTTTAACATTCATCTTATGCATACCCTGAGTTCTCCTTAATGCTATGAATACATACACTTAATATGATATAACTGTACCTGGGTACAATACAACACATGGTCTAGGAACATTGAGTAGGTGAGTTGTCCTTTATCAATGTTTCCCGTTTTCTGAGGTTCTACAAGCGGTGGATTTGAATGTTATATAGTGTAATATGAATTAAATGGGATTTTTAGGAATGACAATGATGTGCGCAGTACATACAAACCGAATCAAATTTTCACCTGGCTCGTATGAAACACATCCTCCACAGTTGTGAATCACTTCAGATAAAATGATTAGAGATGTTAAAGTCTGGGTAGAAAGAATATTTCTTTGCTTAGTTTTGGTCAGATTCACCCTGGAAAAGATTCTTTCTACATCAACATTTGATGTGGGCAAAGACAATATCTTCAGAGCATAGTATGGGAACTCACGGAAATATGGTTCACTAAAATCATCTTTCATACTTTACATTTCCTTATAGAGTAGCTCTGCATTTCTTTGATTTTTTATATAGTCTGGAAATTTTATGTTGTCAATGGCTCTCCACTCATTATCCAACTGCTGTTTGTTCGTTAGAGTTATTCTAGGGAAAACGTTCATTAAAGGTAACATTGCAGGCATTTTCACCCTCGACTGCTCTTTTAAAAAAATCTACTGATAATACAGAGCACATCTGCATAGGTTCGTTACCAAACGGAAACCTTTTTTTTTCGTTTCTTTGCAAGACATAATCACTAATTGCCTGCACCGATTCATCACATCTTCTATCATGTTGTAGTGGACGTCTCCCCTACAAACTGGGCAGCTGCATCCCACCTGCGACGCCTTCCCTAGCAACCAAACGAGCGGCGTCACCGTATCCTAGCAACTGAACCAGAGACCGGCGACTTTCTCGGGTTTTCCCAACATGACTCATAGAGGACTCGCGGCTGCTGGGTATATAAGCTCTGTCTCTCCATTGAGATTCATTCTAGCCTCTCTTCTTGAACAAGCAACACCTCCTCCTCCGCCGCTGCCTGGCGGCCCTCGCCTCTCCTCCGCCTGCCTGGCGGTCCTCGCTCCTGCCAGCGAGCATGGCGACCCACCTGCTGTCCTTCTCTGAGCTTCCTCACCAACCAGCTCTCATTCTGGCCCATCTTCCTGAACACGCAACACCTCCTCCAGCAAGCTCCACGCTGTCCAGCTTTCATTCAACCAGGAGGCCAGCAACAGGCAACATCTTCTCTAACGAAGCTCCTGCACATCTACCTCCTTCAACACGCTACTCACCGAACGTCTCTACTGAGCAGCTCCTCACCACACGGAACCTCCAGCACCAGACTGTCTATCATATAACTTATATTATACAAGAAAACCACCTTAGAGTTTCCATCCATCCTGAGTGCTAGACAACATTATACCACGAATTCCTACAATGTCTTTCTTGTCCCTATACTCTTCAGACTGGAGATGACCATTAACTTCTATCCCAAGATATATCTGATTAAGGGGGAGGAATTTTGTGTTGTCTTGAGGATCTATATTTGCTATACTTGAGAGCCTGTTCACTTCATCTCTCTTCATGTAACTCCACAGTACATCACGGTAAAGATCACTGCATCTTTTATGCAATACAATACTGGTATTGAAGGTTCATGACGCTGGAAAAGAAGGTTTATGTTATTAAACTTTGGCAACATATTGTTGAGAAAATGGAAGTATAAGCATATCGATGGATCATTTAAGCTTTCTAGAATAGAAGAAAGTGTGGAAAAATTTTCCTCCATACTTATGCTGGTAAAATATAGTTTCAAAGGTTCTCATTACTCTATCAGTCTGCTATGTGATAAGAAAGCCAACGTGTTTGACAGACATGAAGGATCTTATTTACTTTATCCTCTTCACCACTGATCGGCTCGTTGGCCGTTTGGGCTATCCGTCACGTCTCTGTCACGCACTGTTGGCAAGTATGATACATTTGTATCCGGTCGGAATTTACTGGACTTTTAATTTTTCACTTGACTTGGGGTTTATTAAAGATTATTAGATGGTAAATGCAATGGAAGCGCCCCTTTGAAAAAAATCCCGAACCAGCACAAGAGCACTTAACTTTACTAAACAAAATGAATTGTCCGTGACCCGTGGAAGGATAGCGTCTGTGACTGGGATGAATGAGACACACTGTAAAATTTACACTTATATTCCCTCCAACACTACAAACACAATCAAATAATGGTACACCAATATGCGCACTTCTTAACCTGAAATTATTAGAACCTCAGGCAATGCCTCATTAGAGGATAATAAGTTTAAAGCATTAAGAAATGTTGCTTGCACACATGAACCAGACCTTAAGGGCTTTCAACAAAATATCAATCACTGAGAAAATGGTATTAAAAAAATAAGAAATTAATAACTCTACAATGAATAGGCCTTAAGGGCACTCACCAAAATAATATCCAGCACTGAGAAAATGGTATAAAAATCAGAGCTTATTAACTCCACATCCTTGAACACTGAAGGGTCAAGACGTACCTGGCGCTCCTCTCGGAGCAGCCAGGTCAACTGTTAAGTTGGCCCATACCAACCCCCTCCCCTGAACCCTCCTCCCCACCGGAATATCAACAAGTTCTTGCTAGAAGTTACAATTTCATTTAGGAAAGGAACGGAACCAGTGTTAAACAGAGGTGAACAGTGGTGAACAGTGCTTAAGTCAGTGAGAACAACCAGGGAGTGTAGTACTGTGCCTTTAGTTAAATCAGTTCATAGTTGTCATCAGTGAATGCAGAAGAGACTATAAATAACTTAAAGTTGGCAATCAAGCTGGTAAGGACAACTGCCAGCCTATTCGTGTCATAGGTGCCACAGAGACTTTAAATTTTATATTGTTTGTGTGCTTTCTCAAGGACTGAATGTGTGTTTAAAATACACCACTCACAGGGAGATACAGTGTACACAGTGATAGTTCATAGTGTCATCAGTGACCGGAAGTTGTACAGGTAAATAACTTAAAGTGAGCACTCACTAGCAAGCAAGCTGGAAAGGCACCGTGCCAGCTGAAACCAAGTCGTGTCATAGGTGCCACAGAGACTTTAAATTTTATTTTGATTGTGTGCTTTCTCAAGGACTGAAACTGTGCCTACAATACACCATTCACAGGGAGATACAGTGTACGCAGTCGCAGACAACAACTCTATAGGCAACAGAGAGTAGCTAAGTACTTTTTCTCTCTTTACTTTTTTAAATAGGTGTAGATCTATACACAGTCTGCACCCCCCCCCCCCACAACAACAACAACCATGAGTTTGATATGTGATTACTGCAGGGAGACGTCGGATATGGAGGATATAGGCCTGACTAATGCAACGTTTAGGAAGTTACTAACTGCAGTAAAGCACGATGGCTGTTGCTGGTATTGCTCTGGCTGCATAGTCAAGATGAATGAAGCGATTGCAAGCGATAAGGGAACGAGTTCACTAGGTACGAAAATAGATGAAGCAGGAGCCCTGCTGGTTGACAAACTGGAGCAAGTTGGGAAAGAGACCCTTGCTAAGACTGAGGAAGTAGCTGATAGAATGGAGGTGGTTGCTAAGAGGAGTTATGCTGACGTATTAGGAGGGCCACGGGGGGGGGGGGGGCGGAGAGTAATGCAGAATCAGCACAGGTTCTACAGCAGATTGGGACTTTGAAGAAGTGTGTCGAAGAAATGAAAATTAACGGACCTACTGTTAGGGGAGAGGAGGAACAACAGGAACGGCTCCAGCGCAGGAACAATGTAATAGTTTTTGGAGTCACAGAGAGCCAGGCGGAGGGAACTGTGAGTAAGGAAACACACGATAAGGTGCTGTTTCAAAATATTTGCACAGAGTGTGAGGGGGCGTATTCTCGGGCTGCCACCAATGTGAGGGGGCGTATTCTTGGTCTGTCACCAATGTGAGGGGGCGGATTTTCGGTCTGTCACCACTGTGAGGGGGCCTGACTCCCTCTCTGTTTCTACACCACCCTCATCTTATTTACTTCTCTAGTTCTTACTCTTACCCAGTTCTGTCACCTATTCTAGGGTAGCATGGTTATTCCTTTGGTAGCCTGGGCATTCTTTTGGTAGCATGGTCGAGGGTCTAGGCACGTGAGTATGGTAATTTTTGGTATCAGGTCACTTGGATGGAAATAAAGGTAAAATACTGTGGGAGAAATTAATACTCCTAAAATTCTCAAAGAACAAGTTTATTAATATAAAATCCAAGGGGAAAATAGATGTTATTAACATATAACTACCAGGCTCAGCTCCTGGGCCTATTGCAAACTCTCTATGTCTTATGTACTGGTTTCCTTGTTTTCCTATTTACTCAACAGCAATTATTCGGACATTACACTCTTACCGTGCACCCAATACCTGATGTCACCTTACATTATATCGCAGGACCAGTTCCTTGTCTTTCCTCCCAAGACACTAATACTGATACAAACCCCGACATGGGTCCCCCACAACATGGGTAAGTATTAACAACACCTACAACCACACTGTGGACCATAATTCCAAGGCCTGTCACAGGGTATAGCACTGGCGCCTCTAACAACTGCTGTTGTGGTCGGTTACACTCCGACCCGAGATGGGGTAGCCAGACACATGGCGGGTCTGGGGTCTGGCCCAACGAAGCCTTGGGGCACATTAATCCGGCTGCATCGGTGCCATCTTCTCATATATGATCCCGGCTGGACATCTAATACATCCGAGGCCGTTGTTGGATGGTAGAGCGATTCAATAATCACAATGGGATCGGGAGACAAACGGGAATCAGCGTCAGGGGACCTGTATGGATGAAGGGACGGGAACTTACTAACAGTGACAACATCACGTTTCAGGGGACGTTAAAGACGTAAATATGACTTCACTCAGAGCATATCAACTACGTTACTGTAACACTTGCACAATCAACTATTAATTGGGTCAAATCACTTAAAGAAGGGCGAATTACAACACAGAGTGGGATGGCATACCTGTATGGATGAAGGGACGGGCACTCACTAACGGTAGAAATGCCCGCTGGGCCCTCACTCAAAACAGGCCAGGGAGTCCAGCTACTCCTATTCCGATGAATTAATTTACTGTACACTCTGACGTTGAAAATGAGACTATGAACTCATTTTCATTCTCTATTATCATCTTCACTAACAATGCTCTGACTCAGCTATCGAAAGCCAAATTAAATTGATTACAAAGTGTTGGATGGCAACAGGTCCCAACATACAGCGTTTACTCCCATAGACCAAGGCGTGGGAAATAGAGAACGGGGGACGTTTCCACTGGGGGGACTCAGAAGGTTTTGTGGACGTTTGAGCGTAATATGAATCCTTAAGGTTTTCAGGTTAGCCGTCATCACGATCATTACAAGAGGTTCTGAAGATTCCATCAACCCCTCAGGATGTGAGGAGGCTGGGACAAAAGCAGGGGGCTAAGCCTCGCCCCCTCAGGATCACACTAGTGAGTGAGGAGGAGAAATGGTAAGTTATTCGGCAGGCAAAAAACTTAGCAAGGAGCCAGGCATTTCGGGATGTATTCATTTACCCAGACCGCACGGTAATGCAGAGGGAACAGCACAAGAAGCTCCTGCAGGACTTGAAGCAGAAGAGGGAGGAGTCGAGGAGGAACGGGGACAGGTGTACATGGGTTATACTCAGGGAGAGGGTAGTGGAAACAAGTGTGCCAACACAGGGCCAGGGGGCAGCAGTGCACCCTCCACCCACTCAACCCCCCACCCGGGAGGCGGCACCAGCTCACCCTACCGGACAGGAGGGGACGAGCGCCGTGTAAACAATGACATTTCTACCCACACCCTGCAAAATACAGTGTGCTTAGCAAATGCTGCAGCTTCTGAGAATGTGGGGGGAGCGGGTTTATTACTAAGAGCAGAGACGTTACCGAGAACAAATTCTGGCTTGAATGTCATGTACACTAATACTGACACGTTCCTTGATAAGAGAGAGGAGTTTGAAACACTACTAAGAGTACACCAACCAGATATTGTAGGAGTTGTAGAACTGTTGTACAAGAACAGGAGAATCGACCCAGAGGAATGTGAGTTCAGTATTGCTGGATATGACTCATTTACGAACCTAACTCAAGAATCCTGCAGGAGGGGTGTGGTTATCTACGCTAGGCAAGACCTTAGAGCCAGCCAGGCGAGGGTACAGTGAGAGGATGTTTTTGAAGAGTCCAAGTGGTGTAAAATTAAATTAAAGGGAGGGGACTTACTTATCGTCGGGTGTATCTACAGATCCCCAAACTGTGGCCCACTAAATCAAAGGAACCTAAGAACCTTAATAAACAATGCGGCGATGCTCAACCCTAGCCACCTCCTTATCATGGGGGACTTTAACTATGGCGACATCGACTGGAGAAACGAGTCCACCCCGAATGACTTGAATAACCCTGCTACTCTTTTTGTAGAAACTCTGAGAGATAATTTTCTGTTCCAACATGTGAGAGACCCGACACATTACAGAGGGGAGCAAACACCCAAGCCACTTGACCTCATCATAACAAACGAGGAGGGTATGGTGGCCAAACTGGAACACCTTGCCCCAGTTGGCACCAGTCACCATACAGTGTTGTCATTGTTACCTAGTTCAAGATAAGGCCAGGCCAAGGTGCAAATATTACAAGGGAAATTACAATGGGATGAGGGAAGAGATGAGGAGTATCAACAGGCCTGACTTATTAAGGTACAAGAACGCAAACACTACGCTGAATATCATAACTAGTAAAATGACCCATTTGATCGATAAATATATACCGAAGACCAAACCCAGTGCTTCTAGGAATACGAGGGGATCACTACACATGAACCATGCGGCGGTCGACAAAATTAAGAAGAAAACCCAGAAATTCAAGACGTGGGTTGGGTCAAACGATGAGCAAGACAGGAGGATGTATGCAAGAGCCAGAAACCAAGTGTTACCGCCACAGTAAGATAAGCTGGAAGAGAGAGAGAAAGAGAGGGATAACCATAATAAGATAAACTAGGCGAGAGAGAGAGAGAGGGGGGGGGGGTGAGATAAGAGATATAGTGTTGACAACGAATTTGCTGACCAATCTGCTGAGGTGTTTCAATACGAAAACATATGGCCCTCGCCTCTGGGCTGAGATTGCCCTCGAGGGTAGTCTACTGATTTCTACAGGCCAGACAACACGTTGGTTCAGACCACTAGACCCTAAAACGTGAGTGATCGTGAAGTATTAGAATCTGCTAAGAAACTCTAAATAACTTTAATAAGTATATTTGTGTACTGTAATTTGATCATATTATACCAATTGTCTCCTGTATCAATAGTTATAACATGCGAGTTATATTTAAGATGTTAACAGGCTATGTACTGTATATTGATTGTATTATTCATATGATGTGTCCTGAGATAACAGCATTTGTTATATGAGAAATGTTCTTTAACAGGTTTTGACCGAATTATGTGGTACGAGTCAACGTTAAGGGTTTATTTCTCCGGCAACAAACCAATAACGCTCCTATGAGCGTTAACAGTCAAAACGTGAGGTCATCTGGAAGCAATTGAAGATCCGTTATCACAGAGTGAAGAAAGGAAGAGGATCTTAATTCAGAAGGACTGGACCTCGTTCAATAATGTTCGGACGATCGCGCGCGAGTGTCAGTGTTCATTGTGGATAGCCACACCAGCTACACAAAAAATAAATAAATAAATAAATAAATAAAATTGGTTTCAGAAAGACTGGTCTCTGTGCCAAAGGTGTTCGGACAGAAACGCGGGAGAGTTTAGTGATCAAACGTACAGGCAAACTAGGTCGCCAAGTTTTAAGTGGTAAGTAGTGTATGTGTGTGTGTAATTAAGAAATAACAACAAAGATTGTGACAAACCGTAACGTTGTACAAGTAAGGGCGCCGCAGTAGTGTTTGTGACATCAGTTGTGTAACGAGTCCCTACATTGATTGTGGATCTCTGTGGTTGTGTTAGTGTGACATCATAGCTGGTGTGTGACATCACTGTAGTCGTGTTTGTGTGACATCACTCGTGCGTATTGCACGTCACGTCTTTGAGGGACATCGCTCGTGTGTGACATCACTGTGGCCATGTTAGTGTGACATCGTCGCTTGTGCGTGACATCACTGTGGTCGTGTTTGTGTGACATCGCTCGTGCGTATTGCACGTCACGTGTTTGAGGGACCGTGTGACATCACTGTGGTCGTGTTTGTGTGACATCACTCGTGCGTATTGCACGTCACGTGCTTGAGGGACAGTGTGACATCACTGTGGTCGTGTTTGTGTGACATCATTCGTGCGTATTGCACGTCACGTGTTCGAGGAACATCGCTCGTGTGTGACATCACTGTGGCCATATTAGTATGACATCGTCGCTCGTGCGTGACATCACTGTGGTCGTGTTTGTGTGACATCACTCGTGCGTATTGCACGTCACGTGTTTGAGGGACCGTGTGACATCACTGTGGTCGTGTTTGTGTGACATCACTCGTGCGTATTGCTCGTCACGTGTTTAGAGGGACTTCGCTCGTGTGTGACATCACTCGTGCGCATGGCACGCGTCTGTGTGACATCAACTCCAATTGTGTGATATCTGCGATCGTGGGCACCTGATACTAAGTGTTACTGCATACACTTAACGAGCAAGACAGATCACGCTTGCTGTTCGGGCAGTCGTGGACGGGAAAGAGAATAAGTCAGAAGTGGGGAGCGTGTCCGGCGTAGAACAAGGAGACACTGTGGACATAGAGACCGATGTCTCACCCACCTCGCAAAGGCAGCGTGAGATAAACCCGTCTACCGTAAACCTGTCTCCCGAGAAGAGAAAGGAACCACCTGTCAAAGGAATCGAAGGACAATTATGTGAGAAATACCAACAAATGCAGCAAATGTTCGCTCACATGACAGCGATGATGCAAAACGTCACCGAAGGTATGAATCAACTACAAGGCAAGGGCAGCACAGAAGATCGCGGAAAGGTGTTATCACCACCAGATCACCTTTAACAGGTTTTGACCGAATTATATGGTACGCGTCAACGTTGAGGGTTTATTTCTCCAGCAACAAACCAATAACGCTCCTATGAGCATTAACAATAATGTCTTAGCATGGATCTCACAGAGAGCAAGCGAATTATATAACACATACCGAAACATAGAGCCAGATATTATCCTCATAAATTCGCATGGTAATAAAAACTCAGAAAAAATCCAAATATTTAACTACACAGTCTACCAAAAAAACAATCAAGACACACTACATGATGGAATTGCCATAACCATCAAACGAAACATACAACACAAGATACACGACTCATTTCAAGAAAACTTCCTGGCTATCGAAATTAACTGCCCAACAGGACCTATTATAATCGGCACCTGTTACCTCCCTCCGAGAAGACCCATATTCCCACTAACAGACATGCTCAAACTCCTGAGAAGAAATATACCAGCATATTTTTGGGGTGATTTAAATGCACGACATCGCGTCTTGGGGCACCAGTATAACAACGCCGTGGGCAAGATTTTAAACACATTACTGAGTCACGGCAACGCAATACACCTTGGCCCGGAATTCCCCACATACATCAGAGCAGGTCAAATAGGACATCCAGACATAGTAATAACAAACCAGCATCACCATCTTAACCTGCAAATGGAACCCGGCCCAATAACCACCAGTGACCATCTCCCTATTGTAGCCACACTCTCTACGTCGCCAATACAGATCCCTGCCAGGATGAGATACAGCTACAGCCGGTCCAACTGGGAGGAATTCCAATAGGAGTTAAGCAACCACCAAATAACCCAACTAAACAACAAATACACTTCCCAAATAGACAACACACTGGAGATATGGTACGGAAACGTGAGCCAAGCAATGGAACACCACATACCCAAGACTCACATCAATCAAGAATTCTACAGACACAATTCAGTAATTTATTCAAATTAATCATAGAACAAGGATGGACGCCAGAATACAGAATACAGAATACAATATTACACCATACACGAACAACTAAGAAACATGTCCAAAGAAGCATACGCGAATAACTGGGAGAAATTAATAGCAGACACAGAAGCAATTTACCACAACCCGAAAAAATTCTGGCGAAAAATTTAATACCTAATG
Source organism: Homarus gammarus (assembly GCA_958450375.1). NCBI lineage: Eukaryota > Metazoa > Arthropoda > Malacostraca > Decapoda > Nephropidae > Homarus > Homarus gammarus. Next base: position 2,382,384 of record CAUDMG010001794.1, on the reverse strand, counting down.
GGAATCTCCAGCAACGAATCAAACTACATTTTAAATAGCAACCAAATCAAATTAACTGAACCCAAACAAAAAGAAACTGAGTTCAGGAAATATTGGAGCAAGATTTTTCAAATAAGCCAGGAAGACAACCTCAACTTCTGTATGAACACCGAGCAACAAGTAACCAATCACATGACACACACAACCTACATCTGGCAACCAAGTCTCAGCATAGACACAAACGCTCTAGACAATTTATCCACACTGATCAAACTAATCACCGCAGAGGAAATTCACAAAACAATAAACAGTTTCAAGAACAAGGCCCCGGGCATCAGTAAAATAAACAAACCCATACTCCAGGATCTACCAATCAACATGATACACCAACTCAGAAACATTTTTAATGCAGCACTTGCCTCTGGCTACTTCCCAAGGAAATTTAAAACAGCAAGCATCTGACTTATACCAAAACAAGGCAAATCCCCAATCCAAGTATCAAATTACAGACCAATCTCTCTTCTAGAAATACAGGGAAAAGTCCTAGAAAAAATAATTAACCACCGACTGAGAATACACCTCGAACTTGAAGAGAAATACAACCCCAGACAGCATGGATTTAGAAAGCACCGAGGAACCCATACAGCCTTAGCCCTAATTTATGAAAACATAGCAAACGCAATGCTCAACAGAGATCAATGTAACGTAGTATTAAGGGACGTAGCAAAAGCATTCGACAAGGTCTGGCACCTAGGGCTCAAATACAAAAATTTCCAGCCAAGTACTTCCCAACAACTTTACTTCCTTTCTTTGTAACTTCCTCGACAATAGAGAGGCCAAAATCATCATTGGTAATCACATAGGCCCAAGCATCAAGTTATACAGCGGAGTACCACAGGGAAGTAACCTCTCGCCCACACTCTACACAATATATACGGCGGACATGCCACCTCCTATACACGGAGAATACGTAGCTTATGCTGATGACGTCACCCAAATCATCCGACACCCAGGCAAGGGCAAACAGATGATGGCACGGAAAACAACCCATGCCATCGAGCTAATCAACGAATATGAAAAAAAGTGGAAAATACAAACCAATACACAGAAACTAATGATAATACATATTGCCAGAAAAAACCCTACACCAATCACAGTCAACAACGTACCTATACAATACTCCAACGAAGGTAAAATTCTGGGACTCACAATAACAAGTACAGGCATAGCAAAACGCATAACACAACGCAAACAGATTGCCCAATCACAACTCACGAATCTACGCAGATTTAGCAAAATGGACACCAAAATTCAACTGCATCTATACAAAGCACTTGTCCGCCCTCACCTAGAGTATCCACCAACACCACTCAACACGATCAGCAAATCCAGTCAACTTAAACTTCAATCAGTACAAAACAAAGCTATCAGTAGAGCATCAAGGCAACTCCCGCCATACACCACCAAAATACAAGAACTTCACGAATTATACAATATCGAACCACTGAACACACGTACACACAGCCAAGCACAGAGAATATGGAGCAAACTTGAAGAGATGGAGGACCCATTATTCTCCCCGTTAAAAGAAGAAGGAACTACTAAAACACACAGCTGGTGGCCCAAGAGCCTCCATGCTGACATAGAAGAACAAGACCCACTTTACACATATATGTGAACAAATAACACCACCATCTAACAAACATAAATTAACACCCATTACAATAATGAATACCTAGCTAGCTTAGCTTCCCCCCTCCACTTTTCTCCCTTGAGCGGGCGGGCATGTACTGCGTGCGGCCACCACCCCAACATATTAACTAGTCTCCGCTAGGTGGACAGCCCACCTGCTATCTACCCCTCCTACTTTTCTTCCCGTTTCTATGCTTTACTTCTCTCTCTTCTCTCCTTTCCCAGTGCAAGGTCATTTGCCACTTTACTTCATTATCATCATCATCAGGGAGTGGGCTGAGGTTATTAAAGGGTGGGCTAGGGTGGTCGGAGGGTGGAGAAAAAGAGTGATTTCTGGAGATGTGCAATGACTTCCAATAGTACTTCATATATTATTCTTAGGCTAAATTATTCTTCCTGCTATGGTTCAGGATGGTCGACCAGCTGCTGATCTCCTGGTTCTTGGTGTCTAGCAGGTAGTGGTCGACCAGCTGCTGATCTCCTGCTTCTTGCTAGTTTACTGAAGGGTTGATTCACCATCGACGAGCATACATGGCATTGTATCCGAGTGTACGAGTTCCATCGAAGCCCACACTGTATTCCGGAAATACAAAAAGATTGTTTCCGGGGCCTATCAATCAATAAGTCAATTGCTCCAAGGATATAATCATAGTCGACCTCGTGAAACAGTTTTAGTATATAAGAGGAATATCACACCGCCTCTCTTCCGTGTTTATCAAGTTTTTGAGGAATTACAGCAAGTGGCCAAGTAACGTCCCTATCAACGGGAATCATACAAATCGGTTTAAGAGATTACCCAAAGTCTCAAATTCAAAAAATAAAATATTTCTGTGTTGTAGATTTAATTCAGTGCTTGCACGCGAACACAATTATTTTTCATTTTAGCGAGCTTTCCTGCCAAAATTTCTCCTCTCTCTCAACACCTTTTCTCAGTCCGCCGTTAGATGTTATTAACTTCCTCAGTCTCTGACTTTGTGTCATTTATCTCTTTTTTTGTCAGTTTTGTTACTTTTGTTCTCTTACTCTTCTGAAGACATAAGCTGATACTTGTATATAAAGAACACAAACTCACTCACCCATACCCCTAAACACACCCCTACACACAACCCACCCACCCACCCACCTAGTTTTCATCTCCACCTCCTCCGCCGACTCAAGTCTCTCGGAGTTCCTGCATCCGAGCTCCTCAGTGTTTACTCAACATCCATACTTGCCAAGCTCACCTATGCCTCCCCTACCTGGTCTTCCTCCCTAAATGCAGTTGCGTACCTACCGGTATGCTGCCATGACGACTCACAAGGTTTTACTAAATTGGCCATATCTCAGCTTCTACTAAATATTTTTTTCACTCTGTTTTCAGACATAGACTCCTAAGAAGATGTTCTAAATATTATTTAGCGATGAAAACATTATTTTATTAATATATTTTTCAATATTACTAAAACGGGAAATTAAAAAAAAACTAAAGGATTTCATTGTGTATTTTCTTTTAACTAAGAAGCGCTTTACCTATTTAAAATACAAAGCTAATGTTGAGAACATCTCAGATGATGAGAGGGAACTTACATTCCATGACTTGGCAAAAAAAATGTGAAGAATGTCCCCAGTTCTGCGACTGGAACCTCACAGTGAAATTGTAACTGACAATTTTTATTTTCTTGGGGGCACAGAGAGATGATCTCTTTGATTTGTATATAGAGTCCCTTTCCAAGCTAGCTCCATGATTTTTTGCACTAAATGAAAACCATAAAGCAAGGTGGCTACCAATTCATATTCGGGACCTGTCCTCCTTACAGGAAAATCATCTTGCTTTGGCTGCAGAGTTTCATAGTGGAAAATTTGTTATATACAAGACAAAAAAATGTCTCATCTGGCATTGCTTTTGATCAAGGGGAGAAGCAGAATATTGGACATCTGAAAGGCAGCGGTGGAGTGATTGGCCTGAAAGAGAATCAAACAGCATTCAGAAGATGGCAAAAGGCTGCCCTAAGCTAGTTCGTATCCTTGAAGAGTTTGAAGAAATCTTCAAAGAGACCCAAACAAGGAAAACCTCCATAACCATAAATAAACTCACTCAGTGCAGGAATAAAATAAATGGGTAACCATTTTCCAAAAAGGCAGTCCTGATCTGTATTAGATACAAGAGATATTGTAGACAGTCAAGTAGTCCTGTAATGGTCATGATAAGAGCTAACCTGAAAACCTTAAGGATTCATATTACGCTCAAACGTCCACAAAACCTTCCGAGTCCCCCAGTGGAAACGTCCCCCGTTTTCTATGTTTTCCCCGTCTTGGTCTCTGGGAGTAGACGCTGTATGTTGGGACCTGTTGCCATCCAACACTTTGTAATCAATTTAATTTTGCTTTCGATAGCTGAGTCAGAGCATTGTTAGTTGAGATAATAATAGAGAATGAAAATGAGTCCATAGTCCCAATTTCAACGTCAGAGTGTACAGTAAATTAATTCATCGGAATAGGAGTAGGTGGACTCCCTGGTCTGGTTTGAGTGAGGGCGCCGCGGGCATTTCAACCGTTAGTAAGTGCCCGTCCCTTCATCCATACAGGTATGTCAATCCACGCTGTGTTGTAATTTGCCCTTCTTTAAGTGATTTGACCCAATTAATAGTTGATTGTGCAAGTGTTACAGTAACGTAGTTGATATGCTCTGAGTGAAGTCATATTTACGTCTTTAACGTCCCCTGAAACGTGATGTTGTTGTCACAGTTAGTAAGTGCCCGTCCCTTCATCCATACAGGTCCCGTGACGCTACCCCGTTTGTCTCCAGGGCGAGGGTGGGCTTAATTGAAACCCACCGGTCGCTCGGAGCCAGTGAATACCCAGCAGTGGTCAAATAGGAGTGATGGCGCTGATTCGGCATGATTAATCGGCTCTACTCTACCTCGTGGGCCGAGGACCCCAAACCCATCTCGGGTCGGAGTGTAACCGATCACAACAGCAGTTGTTAGAGGCGCCATTGCTATACCCTGTGACAGGCCTTGGAATTATGGTCCACAATGTGGTTGTAGGTGTTGTTAATACTTACCCATGTTGTGGGGGACCCATGTCGGGGTTTGTATCAGTATTAGTGTCTTGGGAGGAAAGACAAGGAACTGGTCCTGCGATATAATGTGAGGTGACATCAGGTATTGGGTGCACGGTAAGAGTGTAATGTCCGAATAATTGCTGTTGAGTAAATAGGAAAACAAGGAAACCAGTACATAAGACATAGAGAGTTTGCAATAGGCCCAGGAGCTGAGCCTGGTAGTTATATGTTAATAACATATTTTCCCCGTTGATTTCATATTAATAAACTTGTTTTAGAGTAATTAAGGTGTATTCATTTCTCCCACAGTATTTTACCTTTATTTCCATCCAAGTGACCTGATACCAAAATTACCATACTCACGTGCCTAGACCCTCGTCCATGCTACCCAAGAATAGGTGACGGAACTGAGTAGAGTAAGAACTAAGAGAAGTAGAAAAGATGAGGATGGCGTAGAAACAGAGAGGGAGTCAGGCGCCCTCACATTGGTGACAGACCAAGAATCCGCCCCCTCACATTGGTGGCAGCTCGAGAATACACCCCCTCACATTGGTGTGCAGCTGGGATGTAATTTATATGGTATCAAGATCAGGAGGAATAAATGTGATACTGTGGGTAATTTCTGTGTTTAAATGTGAGCTGTAATAACCATTTCTCCGTGCATCTACCTAATCATGTCACTGTAACTAATGAATATTTCAGAGTGCTAATAATCTTGTAATGGAAATTTTTCCCAGTGTACAGTATAGTGCAATTCTGTGCAAAATTTTTTTGAGGTTACGGAGATGTTGAAAGCAGTTCACGGCAAATACTTTATTTGGAGTTAGGTTAGAACATGGGCCTTGAGAAAATTAGAAATCTGTTTTAAAGTAAAGTGTACAGCAAAATGTATTGAAAAGTGTCTGAAAACAGAGGTTAGCTACCTAAATTTTTTTGATTTTTTTGTGAAATCTCAGAATAGTGTTGGTTGTATGCCAAGGTAAATTTTTTTTTGGGTGCCTTTCTGCACTGGTACCATAGCAATTGTGTGATCACTCGAGTTAATGCTATGTTATTTACAGACAATGAGGGACATTGATCATGTGCCGTGTTACGAGTGTTGTGGACAGTGTCGATTTCTGAGTATACCGGAAGGCCATAATTATATTAAGTTTATGTATTAGTGTTATTTGTAATTGACATAATATGGGTGTAGTTGTTTTAATTTTAATTGGAAGTGTTTTAGTATAAGTTGAGGTCAGTTTTGACGAGTGAATTTATTGGTATAATCTGTGTTGTGTTAGATACCCGAGTATTTTGTATTTTTTGTATTGTTTCTATTAGTATGATTTTTAGTGCATAGAGCATTAGTTTCTAGCAGTGTAGACTTACAGGCAATGTCATTAAGTGTGTTTTATGTTTATTTGAGATCTAATACATGTATAATTTCAGCAATTGCTTTGATGAGTTGAGGACTCTATGGTGATATGGACATCTGTAAAAGAACGCAATCTTTGAAAATTGATTGGTGAAAGTACATGTAAGGACCCCCCGTTTGTGAGTACAACAGAGTACATTGTGAAGTGATAAATGTTGAAATCATTGCAATTGAAAAGACAGTGAACATTTGTTGAGTCCTGAGGGGACAGTCTCGTAAAATATTACAGTATTGCCACTTTATTTTGTGAAAGTGACATTCAGTAATGGAAATGTCTGATTCTTTTTTTTAAGTTTGATTTGTTATAGTACGGTGTAATTCCGGAAGAGTTAATACAGTGTTGCACCCTACAGAGATTGACAATAACAAGTACCATTGCCTTTGAGTGTGCACAGTAAGTTTGTCTTGAAAAGTGACAGCAAAGTACAAGTTCACATTTCAGTATTATTACTACGGGTCATGAGTAATAAGTTGAGTAGAAAGTTGTGCAATAATTTTGAGCCAGTATTTCAAGTGTTCTCATGTATTAGAAGGACAGTTAGGCAGTAATCCATTTGTTTTTGAAAGTGTGCACTGTGCCCGTGTTGTGTGGTACAGTGAGTAGTTGTGACCTCCAGGCATGATGGCCGTCACAAGAGAACAAATCAGGGCAGTCAGCTCAGAACCTGTGTCCAGTAAGTTGATGTGTAGACTTGAGAAGTATGAGGGTGGAGACATGTTCATTCTCAGGAATGACACCCAGGTTTCACCACCAGTTGCTTCATCAGGTGCATGGCCTGATGGACAAGGAAGTGTAGAAAAGAAGAGTGTGGAATGCCTCTCTTGCTAGTTATGTGAGAGACGAGCATCAGTGTTACCGAGATTTCTTTAAAGGGCTGTAGACTTTGACTGGAAGGAATTGATTGTTGACATGCATGGTGAAGAGTGATGTTTTGCATACATGTGTTGCAATTGAGAAGTACAACTGGTAAGTGAGTACGTTGTTTGCCATGTGAGTTGGGAATGTTTGGGAGTGTGTAGGTGTTTGTGATTTTTTTTTCTTTGATTTTTTTTTGATGGGGATTGTCAAGTGCAGTAGACACAGAGATTGGAAGATGGATTGGCTGTTATGCAATCATCTGATGGGTATCTGTTACTAGTTGAGTAAAGATACCAGTTGAGAATTCTCAAGTTTTGCTGGTAAAGCCCTAGCTAGGCTTATTGTGGATGTGTATAGGAGTAATGTTCGTGACTTTCAGGTGGAGTCAGGCCTCGACAATGGCGCTGATTCTACTACATGGCTAATGCCATAAGTACAGACAGTTTTTGGTTTGGCGGTGTTCTCATGAGGACCGTTTCGTTAGCATTTTTGAATTCTTGGGAATACCCGCTCGTTCGGAGTCCCTTGAATGGTGCTGCCTCTCGCGAGTGCGACACAACTCTTAAGATTAAGAGCAACATGTCATTCCTTCAACTTGATGGGGTCTGTTCATCTACGTCCTAGCTTGAGAAGTCTAAGTTAAATCTCAGTAGTGTCGAGTAAGCATTTGATAAATCTCCTCTTTGAACTATAATATGAGAAACGGTGTCTTCAGAGTTTGTATGGTGTGACAAATTTTTTATGTTATGTATGTAACCCCATTTTTTGTTTTTTCTTTATTCTTGCATTATTTTCCTATGTATGTTTAATTACTTGTATTTTGTTTCCCTATGCCATGTTGTCAATGATAATGGATTAATTTTTTTTTGCTACTGGTTATCCCATGTATGTAACCATTGTTTGTTTGTATTTTGTATGCTTTTGTACCAGATACCTGTAAGAGTCCTGATGTGTTTTACGAGTGTATGTAGTGTGAAACCGTGACGAAAGGTAACAGTTGTTTAGAGAATCTGTGTAATTACTGTGCATGTTTTGCGAACGTTACCGCGTAATATAAATCTTGGGGAAGGGGGAAGCTTTGTAATGGTCATGATAAGAGCTAACCTGAAAACCTTAAGGATTCATATTACGCTCAAACGTCCACAAAACCTTCCGAGTCCCCCATTGGAAACGTCCCCTGTTTTCTATGTTTCCCCCGTCTTGGTCTCTGGGAGTAGACGCTGTATGTTGGGACCTGTTGCCATCCAACACTTTGTAATCAATTTAATTTTGCTTTCGATAGCTGAGTCAGAGCATTGTTAGTTGAGATAATAATAGAGAATGAAAATGAGTTCATAGTCCCAATTTCAACGTCAGAGTGTACAGTAAATTAATTCATCGGAATAGGAGTAGGTGGACTCCCTGGTCTGGTTTGAGTGAGGGCGCCGCGGGCATTTCAACCGTTAGTAAGTGCCCGTCCCTTCATCCATACAGGTATGTCAATCCACGCTGTGTTGTAATTTGCCCTTCTTTAAGTGATTTGACCCAATTAATAGTTGATTGTGCAAGTGTTACAGTAACGTAGTTGATATGCTCTGAGTGAAGTCATATTTATGTCTTTAACGTCCCCTGAAACGTGATGTTGTTGTCACAGTTAGTAAGTGCCCGTCCCTTCATCCATACAGGTCCCGTGACGCTACCCCGTTTGTCTCCAGGGCGAGGGTGGGCTTAATTGAAACCCACCGGTCGCTCGGAGCCGGTGAATACCCAGCAGTGGTCAAATAGGAGTGATGGCGCTGATTCGGCATGATTAATCGGCTCTACTCTACCTCGTGGGCCGAGGACCCCAAACCCATCTCGGGTCGGAGTGTAACCGACCACAACAGCAGTTGTTAGAGGCGCCATTGCTATACCCTGTGACAGGCCTTGGAATTATGGTCCACAGTGTGGTTGTAGGTGTTGTTAATACTTACCCATGTTGTGGGGGACCCATGTCGGGGTTTGTATCAGTATTAGTGTCTTGGGAGGAAAGACAAGGAACTGGTCCTGCGATATAATGTGAGGTGACATCAGGTATTGGGTGCACGGTAAGAGTGTAATGTCCAAATAAGTGCTGTTGAGTAAATAGGAAAACAAGGAAACCAGTACATAAGACATAGAGAGTTTGCAATAGGCCCAGGAGCTGAGCCTGGTAGTTATATGTTAATAACATATATTTTCCCCTTTGATTTCATATTAATAAACTTGTTTTAGAGTAATTAAGGTGTATTCATTTCTCCCACAGTATTTTACCTTTATTTCCATCCAAGTGACCTGATACCAAAATTACCATACTCACGTGCCTAGACCCTCGTCCATGCTACCCAAGAATAGGTGACGGAACTGAGTAGAGTAAGAACTAAGAGAAGTAGAAAAGATGAGGGTGGCGTAGAAACAGAGAGGGAGTCAGGCGCCCTCACATTGGTGACAGACCAAGAATCCGCCCCCTCACATTGGTGGCAGCTCGAGAATACGCCCCCTCACAGTCCAGTCTGTAAAAACTGTTGAAGAGGTGGGACAAAGAGGATACTCAGCGTTTTGTCAGGATCGGCTCATTAGCAGATCAAAACCAGTCTCTGAGACTATCCCCCAAAACAACCTTGCTCTGTTCAGTCGATGTAGACCCATATCCAAAAAAAGTTCACAACTGCAGGTGACTGCACTCCAGGATGACTGTGACCTTTTGGCACGTCTTTATGCTTCTTGTCAATCAAGAGTTATCAACCTTGAGGATTTCTTTTTTTTTGAGAATCATGCCTACCCACTATCAATCTCAGATCATGGTAACCTTAGGTTTTGCAACAAATCTGATTTACCCCAGTGTCTTGAGAGTCACACAACCCTAGTGACAGACACCCCATCAGCTGATGCAAATATTCTGGATGGACCAGCATTAGTTCATTTTATTGTGCCTAGTGGAGCAAAAACGTTCAATGATTATGCCAAAGATATCTTTGTTCCATACATAAAAAAGCAACAAGAGAAGATTCGCCGTGTTGATTTAGTCTGGGAATCTATATCATTGACCGCTTGATGTCAGCCACCCGTCAGAAAGGAGGAAGTAGTGTAAGACGATGTGTAGAGGTACCACACAGGTGCCTCAGAATTGGAGTAATTTTTTGCAAGATAAGAACAATAAGGAAGAGCAATTTGACTTTCTTGGCAAACAAGTATGAGGGCTGAAGCAGAGCTGTAAATGACTGATGATGAAAATGTTCTGAGCTCTGAAGATACAGACCTCTCTCCCTGCAGGCATGAAGAAGCAAAATCAAGAATGATTGTGCATGCAGCTGATGCCGCTAGCAAAGGCAACAGAAAGATTATAATTAGAACTGTATATGCAGAGGTGGTCATTCTTGTATAATATGGACACAAAGTAGTACCTTAAGCTGTGTATTCATATATTACTCTATTAATTATGTATAGTAAAGTATTACAGAACATGTATTAATTCTATGTAATATTTCCATTTATTATGCACCATGTTATGTATGTGAATTATCATATTTACATTTTATGTATTCAGCTTGTGGATGCTGGCATCTGTACATGCCAGCGCGCAGTGATACACAGAGTGGAGACCACCAGTCCTTATGGTGTGGAAGTGCTCTGTCTTATTAGTTCCCCTGTACATCTCCCGTACGAGAATAAGAACCTATTTTTAAGATAACAAGTGTTTGTGTATACCCTCAATAGTGTAGAACATTTTGGGGGTACCAAAGACAAACATAGATGGCGCAGTGAGATTTCTCAGTGAGATACAGGGTGGACCAGCCTTCCCGCCGGACTGTGTTAATGGCGTCTCGTCTTCAGCTTCAAGGATTTACAGCCAGACTACAAGCCTCAAGACTTACAGTGTTGTGAAGTGCTATGCTGTGTACAGTGCTGTGCTGTGAAGTGAAGTGTTTTGTGAAGTGCTGTGTTGTGTATTTTAATCAGAATTGTCTGTGCAAATTGCAGTCAGATGACTAAGGGAGCGGCCCAACCGCACGTGCACTCCCGTCTCTGGCCATATGGTAACTAACTGACCAGTGAGCGAACTCTGCCCAGCTGCTCCTACGTCTGGCAGCGCACGCCGAACCATACATACACACACACGCACTCACAGACCCACCTTATATTAAATTCTTGCGAATTACTTTAGACTTCTGTAATTCTGTGCATAGATTACGAGGGGTTGACCCGGTCTTTGCACAGATAGAGCATAGAAGCTGTCGGCATGCCTCACAGGGATCAAAATGATACCCTGTATGAGGGCCTGAGCTGCCACCATTTATGAGGGCTGGTACTGCCCACCATTTATAAGGGCTTCTGTGTGCCAGTAACTATTCCTTTCTCCTGTACTTATCATCATTGGTAGCGTGACGATAGGAGGCTCGTGGGTAGGTGTAATGATAGTATCGAGCAATAGGGTAGAAATAACGGTAAATACTGTAGGTAATTAATAGACACAATTATACACATACAAAGTTTATTTAACATGAATATGAAATTAAAAGAAAGAAATTATTTGTACTAACAGACGGAATCTAGTACTAGGCCCTCAGGCTCAACATACTCACACCATTACTGGGTGGACATAATAACACTTCCAACCCTACTGGGTGGACATACTCAACACACAACTATTACAGTCACTTAGCACCATAAATACTAGGGCAACTGCCCCTACAATACTCAGTCGTCAGGTGTGATACTCAAGCAACAGCCATGGGGTCCAGCCACCATGGAGTACTTTCCAACGAACTCTGGAGATCCCAGTGGAGTAATTCCACCACACAAATATAGCCCTACTGAGTTGGACACTCATCCACCAATGATGGGAGCTGGTAGTGATGGGTGGCTTGGTGATCCGGCGTCACCTCGTGGGCCGAACGTTAGGGACAGACGAGCCAGCTATGGGGGCTATAGGTAGTCTGGAGTGTCTGACGGCCGGGTCTCACGAAGGTAACTGATCCTACTGGACCTCGGACATCTTCCCAGACATTGTGGATGCAACATCCACCCTACAGACACGGCCTAGGCTGCGTTAGGGACCTGTATGGATGGAGGGATGGGCACTTACTAACGGTGACAACAACATCACGTTTCAGGGGACGTTAAAGACGTAAATATGACTTTACTCAGAGCATATCAACTACGTTACTGTAACACTTGCACAAGCAACTATTAATTGGGTCAAATCACTTAAAGAAGGGCGAATTACAACACACAGTGGAATAGCAGCATACCTGTATGGATGGAGGGATGGGCACTTACTAACGGTTGAAATGCCCGCTGCGCCCTCACTCAAAACAGGCCAGGGATTCCACCTACTCCTATTCCGATGAATTAATTTACGGTACATTCTGACGTTGAAACTGAGACTATGAACTCATTTTCATTCTCTATTATTATCTCAACTAACAATGCTCTGACTCGGCTATCGAAAGCAAAATTAAAATGATTACAAAGTGTTGGATGGCAACAGGTCCCCGCATACAGCATCTGCTCACTTACACAAAGGCTGCCCGTCGGTGACGTCACCAAGGAACCGAGAAAACGGAGTGCGTTTCCACTGGGGGACTCAAGAGGGTTTTGTGGATGTTTGAGCGTAATATGAATCCTTAAGGTTTTCAGGTTAGCTCTTATCATGACCATTACAAAGCTTCCTCCTTCCTCTAGATTTATATTATGCGGTAACGTTCAGAAAACACGTAAGTAGTGACAGACACATTAAATCATTAATATATAGTATGAATGCTCATACAAAACATTGCACCAATTATATCAATAAAAATAGAAAAATAATTCCCTACCGGTGGTCAGAATTAGGTACAAGAAATGGAAATCTGTTAACATACTACTAGAATGTGACGCACCTTCATAAAAAAATATATTGGGATACATATTACAAAATAGCACCAAAAATAATAGCACATGGGGTTAGGTACATCATGTCATAATAATACTGAATGGTGGTAAATACATCCTATCATATTATAATAATAAATGGTGTTACGTACATCATATCATATAATATAATATAATAATAAATGGTGTTACATACATCATATCATATAATAATAAATGGTGTTACATACATCATAGAATAATAATGATTTCAGTTAGATACCTCCTATCATATAATAATAATAAATGGGGTTACATGTTACAAAATATACCTCGGCATCGGTAGATAAAGTGTACACTCAAAATTTCCTTACAGAACTCAAATTTCAATGTTCATAGATCATGAAAGTTTCTTTTACGTGATTTGTCAAATGCATACAGGACACACTGAGATTTAACATAGATTTCTCAAGCTAGGATATAGACGAACGGACCCCATCAAGTCAAATGGAATGATTTGTTGCCCTTAATCTTAAGAGTTGTGTCGCATTCGCGAGAGGCAGCACCATTCCAGGGACTCCGAACGAGCGGGTATTCCCAAGAATTCAATGCTAACGAAACGGTCCTCATGAGAACACTACCAAACCAAAAACTGTCTGTACTTATGGCATTTGCCATGTAGAAGTAATAGCACCATATTTCTATGCCCGACTACTCCCTGAAAGTCACGAACTCTACACCTATATACCAACAACACCCAGCCTACGTAGGACTTACCAACCGGAACTTGAGAATTCACTCCTGGTATCTTTACTCACACTAGTAACAGATACCCTTCAGATGATTGCATAACTGCCAATACATCTTCCAATCTCTGTCTTTACTGCAAATTGGCCCTTCCTCTGCAAACTACTCTTAAAAAAAAAATCATCAATTCTTTACCTCTCCCTTTACCACAAGTTACTTATAACTGATTGTGCACTTCACTACCCATCACCAACCAAGGAGGTTCACTTACAAAGCCCACTGTTTTTTAAAGATCCAGTCTAACCACTGGTTTTCTCCTCCTTTACCCATGGCTTTAGCGAGTTTAGCCAGAAGAGCTTGGGCTTCTGTTGCTGAATCAACAGCGGCTTTGGCCGTCATGGTCCCCTTATTTGCGTTAGCATCTGCCATTGTGTTACAACAAATCACTACAATATCCCACTTTAAATACGATACATGCACAGTTCTCACTTAAGACCCAAGGACTGGTACTAATTTTCTGCAATACTACTAAACATTCCATGCATCAACTATTCAAAATACTGTTCAGATTATTAATCTCCCAAAAGATAATATTATGGCATGAAAACTTCACTGAGACACTTTGCCATTCACAAACTCAGTATGGTGCAACACTGCGTGAACACTTCACGAATTTCTGTACTCACAATTCTGGGTCCATACACCTGTATAACACTTTCCATATACCGTATCACCATAAGGTCCTCACATATATAATACTGTACTCTGAAAGTATAGTGGCATTAGAGTTCGCATAACACGTTTCACCAAATAATGAACCGTTAGCACCTGATTAAAATAAACCTTAAAATTATAGCGTATACATAGAAATATTAATATGAGGAACTGTAAAATGCCCTGAGATATTAAGTAAATGGAATATATATCCTACCTAACACATAAACTAAAGAATATTACAAGTGCAGAATTAGCATCCACTTAACCTTTGCATATAGTGCAATGCTTCTGTTAGCACTCAGAATTAAAACACTGGGCACTCACACGATGGAACATTTCACAACTAGTGCCACAGCCCAAACATGTATTCACTGTCTGTAAGTAATACTGAGTTAACAACGGAAAAAAAAATTTGGCAGACTGTTACACATCAAAATTCTTCCAATATTAATGAACCTTATTCACACTCTACACTCAAGTTATTGTTGCAGGTATCATTTACTTTAAACAAGACTTTTTTCTAACCTAACTCCAAGGTATTTCTTTGAACTTATTTCACTTTCTCTGCAAACCACCACAAAAAGCTGTACCTCGGAAAAATATGGAACAAAATCATTAGCAATCTGAAATACTCATTAGTTACAGTGGAATGGTTATTAAATACCCGTACAGAGAAATGGTTATCACTCAGTTAAAAACTACAGTATCACAGTCATTCCTCCCAACTCGACACTATGTTCATTACATCACCATAGCTGCCACCATTTATGAGGGCCTGAGCTGCCACCATTTATGAGGGCTGGTACTGCCCACCATTTATAAGGGCTTCTGTGTGCCAGTAACTATTCCTTTCTCCTGTACTTATCATCATTGGTAGCGTGACGATAGGAGGCTCGTGGGTAGGTGTAATGATAGTATCGAGCAATAGGGTAGAAATAACGGTAAATACTGTAGGTAATTAATAGACACAATTATACACATACAAAGTTTATTTAACATGAATATGAAATTAAAAGAAAGAAATTATTTGTACTAACAGACGGAATCTAGTACTAGGCCCTCAGGCTCAACATACTCACACCATTACTGGGTGGACATAATAACACTTCCAACCCTACTGGGTGGACATACTCAACACACAACTATTACAGTCACTTAGCACCATAAATACTAGGGCAACTGCCCCTACAATACTCAGTCGTCAGGTGTGATACTCAAGCAACAGCCATGGGGTCCAGCCACCATGGAGTACTTTCCAACGAACTCTGGAGATCCCAGTGGAGTAATTCCACCACACAAATATAGCCCTACTGAGTTGGACACTCATCCACCAATGATGGGAGCTGGTAGTGATGGGTGGCTTGGTGATCCGGCGTCACCTCGTGGGCCGAACGTTAGGGACAGACGAGCCAGCTATGGGGGCTATAGGTAGTCTGGAGTGTCTGACGGCCGGGTCTCACGAAGGTAACTGATCCTACTGGACCTCGGACATCTTCCCAGACATTGTGGATGCAACATCCACCCTACAGACACGGCCTAGGCTGCGTTAGGGACCTGTATGGATGGGCACTTACTAACGGTGACAACAACATCACGTTTCAGGGGACGTTAAAGACGTAAATATGACTTTACTCAGAGCATATCAACTACGTTACTGTAACACTTGCACAAGCAACTATTAATTGGGTCAAATCACTTAATGAAGGGCGAATTACAACACAGAGTGGAATAGCAGCATACCTGTATGGATGGAGGGATGGGCACTTACTAACTGTTGAAATGCCCGCTGCGCCCTCACTCAAAACAGGCCAGGGATTCCACCTACTCCTATTCCGATGAATTAATTTACGGTACATTCTGACGTTGAAACTGAGACTATGAACTCATTTTCATTCTCTATTATTATCTCAACTAACAATGCTCTGACTCAGCTATCGAAAGCAAAATTAAAATGATTACAAAGTGTTGGATGGCAACAGGTCCCCGCATACAGCGTCTGCTCACATACACAAAGGCTGCCCGTCGGTGACATCACCAAGGAACCGAGAAAACGGAGTGCGTTTCCACTGGGGGACTCAAGAGGGTTTTGTGGACGTTTGAGCATAATATGAATCCTTAAGGTTTTCAGGTTAGCTCTTATCATGACCATTACACCTGGACGATGGGATTATGAGCCTAAGTCTGGGAGACCTCTCCCCACCCACGCTCCCCACAGTGACAACGCCCAATCACCACAGAATCTCCTCGTTCGTCGCGAGCAACCTCTCCTGTGGTGCCTGCGTCCACAGATCTCCTTCAACTGATTAAGTGGATGGAAACTTCTCGACGCCAGGACTATGTTGCAAGGAGGGAAGAGGAAGAAATTCAGTACAGAAAGTCTGAAAGACGACGCCACGAAGAGGAACAAAGACACAGAGAACTTGAAGATATACGTAGAAGTGAGGATGACCTGAGAAGAAGAGAGGATCAAGCCAGATTTGAAGTCTTGATTTCTCTGTTAGCCTCCCCACAACGATCTACTGTACAAAATTCGTCTGCTACTACTAACGCTGATACGACTAGAGGTACTGGTACCTCATTTCCCAGAGTCGGTTCAACAATTCCTCAAAAGGCTGCAGCACAAACGCCTCCCTCTCTGAAGTCTGACGCTTCTTATCAGATATTTCGGGAATGGCGTCGACGTTGGCAAGACTATGCAACAATGGTTGACCTGTCAAGTTTACCACAGCCTAAACAGATGATACAGCTTCGTATGTGCTTGTCCTTAGAGACACAATGTACTCTCGAGCACACACTTCAAGTGCCTCCTACGACAACTCTGACTGTAGAGGCCGTTCTCGGCAAGTTACAGGAACATGTTAAGGGACAGCGCAACGAAGCACTTTGAAGAAGAGAACTCCTCCAATGTAAGCAGCTTGATGGAGAATCTTTTGACGCATTTTATGTAAGACTCAAGAGATGTTCAGAGGAAGTTGATGTTTGTCCTGGACATTCTCAAGTCTGTGAAGAGACACAACTCAAGACAATTATTTTAACGGGTGTTCGAGATGAAGAGCTAGTTCAGCGTCTCATTTCACTTGACCCCACTTCCTCCCTTCAAGATGTTGTTACAAAATGTCGAGCGTACGAGGCTGCCAGGTGTGCGACTTCAGCTTTACGCTCACAACCTGACCAGGTGAGGGCGGTGTCTTCCTACAGAAAGGGTAAGAAGCAGCAAGGTAACCCGACCCCTCACCCTCCAGCTACACCTTCAGCAGCAGCTTTGTGTAACAGCTGCACGAGACAGCATGATGCCTCCCAGTGCCCAGCTGCTCAAAGCGTGTGCAGAAGTTGCGACTGCCAGGGTCACTGGGCTTACACAGTCAAGTGCCCTGCTAGCAAAGTTCAGTGCAGACTTTGTGGTCGTGTGGGCCAAAATGACAAATGTTGTCGTAAGAAGACACAGAGAGGACACCACCTAGGATCCAAGAAGTCATCCTCAGGTAGTGCTGGCGTGCCCCCTCTTTCTGGCAAGCATCAAGACGCTGTGTTCAGTCGTTCCTGCCGTCGTGTACATTGTTCCACAGACACGACGCCCCAGCACATCAGTGTCGTCATCTCTCACGGTAACTTGTCATCCAGTCTTCAGATGCTACCTGACGCCGGTGCTGACGTCTCAGTAATTGGTCCACAACACTTAGCAAGTTTGGGGATACCCAGGAGCAACCTACAGCCCCCTCCGCAGACAACGAAACTGACAGCTGATGGTTCCAAGATGGCTCCAGCTTTGGGATCTTTCTGGGCTACTCTTACCTTTGGTAAGCAGTCTTGCTCAGCCCGGATTGATGTTCATGATGGGGTCCGGACTCCGCTTTTATCATATGGCCATTGTCAAGAGTTGGCCATTATTTCCAAGGAATTCCCCAAACCTATTTGAAAGGTCACCCATGTTAACAGGTTGAAGGAACTCCCTATCTCTACTAACACGTCCCTTTCTGATGCAAGAGCTTACCTTCTCAAGGAGTTTGCTGACGTGTTGGTTACAAAGAAATCTTTGGGATCCACACCACTCAAGCCGATGGTGGGTCCACCTATGAAGATTCATCTTAAGGATGGTGCCACACCTTTTGCCATCCACACCCCTCGTTTGATTCCTCACGCCTACAAGGAGCTAGTTAGACAAGAGCTTGACTCCATGGTTGCTCAGGGAATCATCAAGCCGGCCGGAGACGAATCTTCACCTTGGTGCCACCCTCTCGTCCCCGTCGCCAAACCTCGTGGTGGAGTACGAATCACCACCGATCTGTCAAAACTTAACCAGCAAGTTTCCCGTCCAGCCCACCTTTCACCCACACCCTTCGCAGCTGTTCGAAATGTGGACCCGAAGGCGAAGTTTTTTACAACGATGGACGCCTTATGTGGTTATTGGCAGATCGAGTTGGCCGAAGAAGACCAACAATTTGACTACATTCATCACACCATATGGAAGGTATTAGTATTGCAGAGGCCTGCCGCTACGGGCGATGCATTCTGTTAACGTGGTGACGCGGCCCTTCAAGGAGTCACGAATTGTATCAACGTGATTGATGACATTTTACTCCATTACGAAGACTACTGTGCCCACCTCTCCCGATTATATGAAGTTCTCACCAGATGTCGAAAGTACGGGATTACCCTCAACGCTGACAAATTTGTAGTCGCCACACCGTCAGTGAACTTCTGTGGGTACACTCTCTCAGCATCAGGTATCCCAGCTGACCCGGAGAAATTAAGTGGAATCAGGGATTTTCCAACCCCTGCCAACCTGACAGACCTCCGTTCTTTTTTGGGTCTGGTCAATCAGCTGGCTGAATTTTCACCTGACATCTCCGCCACAGCCCAGCCGTTACGCCCCCTGCTGAGCCCCAGGAGGACATTCCTGTGGACCCCAGATCATCAAGAGGCCTTCCAGCGAGTCAAGCAGGCCCTCTTAAGTCCACCTGTCCTCGCCTGTTACGACTGACGCCTCCAGACCCTACGGCGTTGGTTACGCCTTTCTGCAGGACCATGGCGGTGGACAACTCCGCTTAATTCAGTGTGGATCCCGGTTCCTGACGGACGCCGAGACCCGTTATGTCACGATTGAGCTGGAGATGTTGGCTGTTGTCTGGGCGATGGCGAAGTGCCGCTTCTACCTGATAGGACTTCAGCACTCCACCCTCTTCACGGATCACTGCCCTCTTGTACCTATTATCAATCACTACTCTTTGGATGCAGTAGAGAATCCTCGCCTTCAACCTTTGAAAGAGAAGCTCTCGCCTTAACTCTTTACGGCTGTGTGGCGAGCGGGTAAGCTGCTGTGCATCCCGGATGCCCTGTCCCGCGTCCCTGTCAGTCGCCCCACCCCAGAGGACGAGATGTTGTGTTCTACAGCTGCTGCATCCCTCAAGTCAGTAGTTTCATTGAAGGCCGCCTTCACATCAGAAGAGTCCACAGCACCGGATGCAGACAAGACCCTTGAAGATCTCCGCACCGCAGCCCGGGCCGACCCTTCCTACATCCAGCTCGTCGACTGTGTGTCCCAGGGATTTCCATCTAACCGATACGACCTTCATGAATTGCTACTCCCGTACTGGAAGATACGCGAGGACCTCTATTGTGACGGAGTCCTCGTCTTGTATGGTCCATGAGTAGTCATTCCTGCTGCCCTACGCCGCCGTACCTTGACCCGCCTTCACGACAGCCATCGAGGAGTGGAGGCCACCAAGCGACGGGCGAAGCAGACTGTATTTTGGCCCGGAATCGACGCGGACATTGCAAGTACCGTCCGTGCCTGTGAGCCGTGCCAGATTCTGCAACCCAGCCAGCAACAGGAACCTTTAATGTGCGACGATAACCCTTCAAGACCCTTCGAGTCTGTGTCGGCCGACTTCTTTGCAGTAGCAGGGAAGTCCTTCCTCGTCATTGCCGACCGATTGTCTGGATGGCCTGTTGTCGTCCCCTGTGGTAGTGATACAACGGCTACTGCTACCATCCGGAATTTCAGACATTACTTCAGAGAAGTTGGTGTTCCCCTCCACCTCAGGACTGATGGAGGATCCCAGTTCACCAGCCACGAGTTCCGGGACTTCATGGACCGTTGGGGAGTCCGTCATGTTGTGACCTCGCCCCACTACCCCCAGGCGAATGGACACGCTGAAGCCGCAGTCAAGACTCTTAAACACCTGATCCTTAAGGTGTCACCCTCAGGAAATATCGACTGTGAGGACTTCGATCGAGGTTTGTTGGAGTTACGCAACACCCCGAACTTCACCGGACGCTCCCCAGCCCAGGTTCTATATGGACATCATCTCAGGTCTTGTGTTTCTGCCCACCCGAAGTCTTTTTCTCAAGAATGGCAGGCCAAGACTGAAGAATGTGACCACCGTGCAGCAGAACGAGCTGCAGATGTCGCTGCTCGGTACGACTGTCATGCCCGCCCCCTTCCCAGGTTGAGTATCGACCAGCAGGTCAGGATTCAAGATCCGGTACCTCACCGCTGGGACAAGGTTGGGGTTGTCATGGGTATTGGCCGGTCCAGGGACTACCAAGTGCGTCTTCCTAGTGGTAGAGTATGGTGGAGGAACCATCGTTTCCTCCGACCTGTGGAGCTGCCTAGTGTTGACCCTTCCCCAGTTGAGTCCTCTAATGTTGATGCCTTTACAGTAATTCCATCCCCACCTTGTGTTTCTGCCCCAGTACTCCGCAGGTCCGAGCGACTCAGAAACAAAAGGTCTGCTCAAATGAAACTATGAGCGTATATGGGGGAGGGAGGTGTATAATATGGACGCGAAGTAGTACCTTAAGCTGTGTATTCATATATTACTCTATTAATTATGTATAGTAAAGTATTACAGAACATGTATTAATTCTATGTAATATTTCCATTTATTATGCACCATGTTATGAATGTGAATTATCATATTTACATTTTATGCATTCAGCTTGTGAATGCTGGCATCTGTACATGCCAGCGCTCAGTGATACACAGAGTGGAGACCACCAGTCCTTGAGGTGTGGAAGTGCTCTGTCTAATTGTTTCCCCTGTTCATCTCCCGTACGAGAATAAGAACCTATTTTTAAGATAACAAGTGTTTGTGTATACCCTCAGTAGTGTAGAACATTTTGGGGGTACCAAAGACAAACATAGAATTCTAGCAATTGCATTTGGGTCTGGAAAGACCTTCCACCACATACCTATAAAGGAAATTTTGGTACCATTGGAAGTAAAAAAGTTCAATCCCTTTTCGGATTTCGTGCCTTCACAGGTTGTGACACAGTGTCAGGCTTCTGTAGAAAGGGCAAAATTTCAGCCTGGGATGTATGGAAGTTTCTTTCCTGAAGTTATATCTGCATTTTAAGCAATATCATCACCCGGCAATGGCATATCAGTCAATGTTCATGCTGTGCTCGAAAAGTTGTTGCCTTTCTGTATGACAGGACAAGCTGTACGTTAATTGTGATTGAATGCAGATGAGATCTTTTTACAAGGAAAGGTAGTACTTCCATGAAAATAGTGCCTCCAACCAAGGAGGCATATGAAGAGAGCCTTTCAAGTTGGACACATATGGGGACAAGGGTACCAGAGGCTTCTAAGGATTGTAGGGAGCTTGTAAAATGTAGGTGTCACAAGGGATGTACAACCCGTTGTGGCTGTTCAAGAGTGCATATGCCTTGCACACCTCTGTGTGATTGTGTCTTTATGCAGAACATGTAAATGACAGGTTAGAATCTGTGTCATGAGAGCCATATAGACCGCCACATAAGAACATAAGAATGTTATGTTGGTTAATTCTCCAGTTAACCAGGTTGGAACACATAAAATATATATTGGGTTTTTAGTAACAAAACCCAATTGAAGTGTCTTATTTTATTACAAAAGGATTATGTCTATAATTCCTGAGTGAAGATCAACCGTAAGTTCCACTATTTATGAGTGAATGAGAAAGAGGACAGCGTTTATGTAATATAAACGTGGATCAACGCCCGTGAGTGACTGACTTTGAGTCGTGACCCATCGAGGGAGAACGGTATTGGTACGTCGTTCCCCCTAGAGGGAAGACGGAGCCATCCACTGCGGCTCTCAAATAACGTCTTCCTCTAGTCAAGGATATCAAACTACTG
Organism: Homarus gammarus; assembly: GCA_958450375.1. Classification (NCBI taxonomy): domain Eukaryota; kingdom Metazoa; phylum Arthropoda; class Malacostraca; order Decapoda; family Nephropidae; genus Homarus; species Homarus gammarus. The sequence goes on along the minus strand of CAUDMG010001794.1, from coordinate 2,359,959 downwards.
CTCGCTGTAGGTGGCCAGAGAGCCGGCTACTTATGCCTTTACTCAGCATAGTATGACGCAGATTCCCGTGGGGCACACCTTATCACGTGCATTGAACATGTCACCTCATAGCCAGTGGAAAGTTACAGAGGGTGAATCTGAATATAAATCAGATGTAAGTAACCCATTTATATAATACTTCTGTTGATGAGACAGGGGTCATTACATCGCTCAGTCACCACGGGCCAAGCTCCGTGAGGTCTAAATAAGCTCACAGAGTACAGTAAATCCTATAAAACCCTAACCATGTTATAAACATATGTGTAAACACTAAGCTGGTGACTCTACTACTGTAGGGGTTTTATCTACTACAGGGGTCCTATACTTTAGTGCCTTTTGGGTTAAAATGTTATGAACAATTTTCATCTTGGATGACACTGACTTAAAACAGAAAAGAAACTTAATGTAAAACACAAACATTACTGCCCATATCAAAAGCAACATGGCAGAAATAATCTTCGCCTACTTCGTGTTTAAGAACGCACCTTCTTAGCAGTGTACAACTTTTGCTATTGTAATCACGCTAGATGAATGAGTGTGTGGTGCTTAAGACTCTTTCAACGAAACATTCATTTTTGCGGAGAGCAATGGTACTGAGTTGTGAAGGGTACTACACGGCATGGCTGAAAATTTACATTCTGTGATACTTTTGTAGAACTATCATATTTTTATTTTAAGAAGATGTCATTGACAGCATTAAAATATGTAGTTTGAAAATTATGAACATTCTTATCCTCCCTGGGATCAAAAGAAAATGTCCACATTTTCTATTTCTAATAAATACCGGGAATTATTTCACTTCAGTATATATTAAAATAAGTAAGCACTTACAGCAATGACAATTACCCTATTGATGTCCTATCAATGTGAAGGCATGTCTTGAACATGTAAATGTGTGTATATACTTTATGTATGCCTAAATACCACCCATATCCTGTAGGCTTGATTGATGAATCCCATCTAGAATTTCTTGATAATGTGAAATTGTTGCCGCAATCCCGTAGATTTGTGTGTGTCGCTCACAGTAGACACAGCTGATTCCAAGGTCCAGTGACTGGTGTCGATGTTCAAGAATAACCTGAGTACAGCAAACCGCCGTTCCTGGTTACACTAGGTCATCCACCATACCATACCTCAGAATGCTGAGACCATCTCTCAGACCGGATGTGTCATCATTACTAGGGTGGGGTGCTGGGGTGCTGGTAACTGGGGGTTATTCACGCCATACGAAAGAATTTTGTTGATAGGATGTTGATTGATGAGTAGTCACAACAACTGCAGTCACGTCCTGTCACACCCTGGGCAGTGAACGAATCATTTGCAGAAACTAATATTCACTTCTTTGGTGAATTCCTCAATCTGGTAATGGAGAGTACTCTTCAAAACTGCAGGTACGATCTTCCAACTATTGCTGCTATAATCACGCTGGGAAAGTGTGAGGGTGGGTGTGAGGTCATGAGGTAGCTCTGACGCATTTTCCGCCTTCCTCTTAATGGGATTGGTGGACAACACTTTCGACCTAGCGGTGAATATAGGTTCAGAATGAAGCATAGAGTTGTAGGAAACACCTTTAAACATAATAGTAATATTACGTGGATGAACATCTATCATGTTCGTTCTAAGGGTTGGGAGACCAAGTAAACCGTCAGCTGGCATATTAAACTGATGAACTACATAAGAGTCCGCGTAGAAGGGAGAACTAAGTCTTTAGAATCTGAGTGGTAACGTCACCCTTCCGTTAATGCTCAACTGAGTAGCTGATACTCCTTCGAGCTCAGCGTTACTAGGCCGCCATTTGAAGTGGCGGTGAGGGAATTTACGTTGTAACTCCTGATAAGATGTCAAGGCCAAAACATTAGCGCGTGCACCCTTATCAATATCAAGAGCTAATCTTGTACTATCAACCCTCACCGGCACTGACAACACTTCCACTTTGCTTAGCGCCGATACTAACGAGGCCGCTATAGAAGTGTGGGGAGAAGCAGGAAACAATGTACCTATCCCTCTCCTTGTTGTAGTAAATGTAACACATATAACAATATCTTTGATTGCTATTGCATATTTACGTTTTATATATATATATATACAGTATATATATATATTTATATATATATGCTGATAACCACCAGGAACTTCGTGTTTTCTTCTTTCCTGGTGGTTATCAGCATATACCTAGATCACGCGCACCTACAGTGATTTACTTGCATATATATATATATATATATATATATATATATATATATATATATATATATATAATATATATATATATATATATATATATTCTTCTTCTAAACTAGTATGCCACAGTGTGTATATGGTGTTTATATATATATATATATATATATATATATATATATATATATATATATATATATATATATATATATACTGTATATATATATATATATATATATATATATATATATATATATATATATATATATATATATATATATATATATATATATATGCTGATAACCACCAGGAAAGAAGAAAACACGAAGTTCCCAAGCGCTTTCGTGTAATTCACATCTTCAGGGGTGAGTACAGACTAGTCTGTACTCACCCCTGAAGATGTGAATTACACGAAAGCGCTTGGGAACTTCGTGTTTTCTTCTTTCCTGGTGGTTATCAGCATATACCTAGATCACGCGCACCTACAGTGATTTACTTGCATATATATATATATGTTCTTCTAAACCAGTATGCCACAGTAATGAGAACATAATTCCTCTACCTTTACCAATTGTGTATATGGTGTTATGACTGTTAGTTGTAATAATCACTTGAGCAGCTATTGAGTCTCACTGTGTATAAAGTATTTTACTCTTTAAATACCTATTACAGGAGTTCGGGCGTCTGTATAGAAAACGCTATCCGTCTAGCTGCTATCTGTTGTGGGGTGGGTTGTAGGCGTGTGGGTGACGTCAATCTTCCCTTCCACTGTAGGCTATGCGCTGATACGATGTCGCCTCCACTGAATGTCAAATCTTCTGCAATCCCGTATATATGGGGAACTGTCTGATGACACCAGAAATACTGCAATCAATGATCGCGAAGCCACAACAGCTGCACAGACAGAATGAAAAGCACTCACTTACTATCGTCTCAATACGGGATATCCTTAACACTCGGATTTTGTTTGTAACGCGTCACTGTAGGGTGTTTGTTTTCTAGTTTCACAAAACACCGATGCCTTGGTACGTAGACTGATATGTCGTTTTCGTACTCACACGAACTGCAATTCCTGATGTGTAAATCACCGTGTCTTCCGCTATCTATGAGCGTGAAGAGAGAGAAAGGGACGTATACTGATATATCGTCCATTTGATGTAAGTTTGGGAGTGTTACTCTCTGAGTAGTGTACCCATCGAGGGAGAACGGTATGGGTACGTCGTTCCCCCTCGAGGGAAGACGGAGCCATCCACTGCGGCTCTCAAATAACGTCTTCCTCTAGTCAAGGATATCAAACTACTGCTCGCTTTAGGTGGCCAGAGAGCCGGCTACTTATGCCTTTACTCAGCATAGTAGGACGCAGCTTCCCGTGGGGCACACCTTATCACGTGCTTTGAACATGTCACCTCAAAGCTAGAGGAAAGTTATAGAGGGTGAATCTGAATATAAATCAGATGTAAGTAACCCATTTATATAATACTTCTGTTGATGAGACAGGGGCCATGACAAGAACATAAGAATGGAGGAAACTGCAGCGGGCCTATTGGCCCATACTGGGCAGTCCCATTTACACCCAACCCTTATTGCTCATATAAGCACCCAGCCCATGTTTGAAGCTATCCAGCGTATTCGAGTTAATGATGATATTTGGTAACTTGTTCCATTCATCCACTACTCTGTTTCCAATCCAGCGTTTACAATTTCGCACCTAAATCTAAATTTGTCTAATTTAAAACCATTGTTACGAGTTCGCTCCTGGTTGGATAGTTTGAGTACCTTGGTAATGTCCCCTTTGTTTAGCCCTGACTTCCATTTATACACCTCTATCATGTCGCCACTTGCTCTACGTCTCTCGAGGGAGTGCAAATTAAGATGCTTTAACCTGTCTCTGTACTCAAGGATCCTAATGCCCGGGATTAGTGTTGTCATTCTCCTCTGGATTCAATCCAAGGATTCTATATCCATTCTGTAATACGGCGACCAGAACTGCACTGCATAATCCAGGTGAGGTCTCACAAGTTCGAGATATAATCTTAAGATGGCCTCGCTAGTCTTGTAACTGATACTCCTTTGTATGAACCCAAGTACTTTATTAGCCTTTTTACGAGCAAGAACACATTGTTTACTTGGCTTAAGATTCCTACTTATCACTAGTCCTAAATCTCTCTCGCAGTCGGATTTCTCAATGGCATTTAGATAATTTGTAAGAGATTGACCCAACTGAGCTAATGATGGGTCTTGCTGAATTATTAGGCTTGTGAGTCTTGATTAAACCGTACATGTAAAGCAGTGGAGGGGACGTTGAAGTAAAATGTTTAATGAGAGTAGCTTTGCCTCTCAATAGAGACTTAAGTTTTTTGTTGAACTGGGTGTTAACTGTGTTGAGAGGATTATTTATGAGCTTAGAATATGTTGCAGCATCACATAAAAGGTCATTCATTTTAGAAATATAATCATCTTTGTTTAAAATCACTACTGTGTTGGCTTTATCTGCTTTAGTAACATATTTTTCTTAAGGGCTTGGATTGCTTTGGTGAATCTTTCTGGACAGTTTGGAACACAAGGCTTAGACATAGATGCATACACAACACCTTTACACACATGTTCACTTCATCACATGTCAAATTACTGAATTTCTCCAAATTACAAAATGCTCTGGCTATGTCAACACTTACACCATAACCGAGGGCACACAAGGTATCATTGTCTAGTTGTTTAGAGGAGAGATTCACTACACAGTTGTGATTGGCATCCTTAGTCCAATCACTATTTCTAATAAGGAGTTCCAATTTGTGGTCTATCTTAGCTTGAAGATCAGAATGCTCACGTTTCAGGTTATCAAAACAGTAATCCAACATGAAATTTTCCAATCACTCGGTATGGTCATATTAAAAACACGCTTTTTTGGTCTTACAATACGGAAAGCTTCATCCACTTCAATTTTCTTTCACGAAAATTGAAGTGGAGTGGCAATTTTCTTTAAAGAAAATTGAAGTGGATGCCAGTGAAAGACCTGGGAGAATATAATTTACATTGATGGGATTCTTGTAAGATAGTGATTAATTTGAATATAAACAAGCTATAATTTGCACCAGACATAACTCTTTCTTTCTATCTCCTCGTAAAATATTTCTAGATTGGCGACAGAGACAAATTAAAAGAAACAGACAGACAGACAGATAGATAGATAGATAGATAGATAGATAGATAAATAAAGGGTACTGTTAGGTTCTGAATAATAAGTTCTATATACAGGAGAGAACACAAACACCTGTATAGTTTTGTAGGTTCGGTTTACTGGATAAGAGTATGTACACAAAGGAGAGCAGCACTCTCTCTTGACTAGGCTCCCGGTCAACTGCTATAGGCGACGTATGGCAAGTGATACATTAGCAGCTTCCATACGTCGCCAGGCACATTAATTAAGCGTGTGGGATATGGTAATAACATTGCCACACGCTGCTAGCTAGGCTGAATAAATAATACATAAATGGAGCACATACATAATATACATACATGATATATAATCCAGCATACATAATATACATACACCTCCCTCCCCCCTATACGCTCATAGCAAAGTCTTGAGCGGACCTTTTCTTTTGGATCCGTTCTGAGCGTCGAGGGACTTCATCACTGGGAAGGGTATGGGACTCAACACTGGTGGCGGGGCCAGCAGAAGGCATTGTTACGGGTCGGAGAAAACGGCGGTTCCTCCACCACACACGACCACTGGGTAACCGCACCTGGTAGTCCCGTGACCTGCCGAGACCCATGACTACGCCTACTTTGTCCCAACGTAGGGAGGTCGGGTCCTGAACACGGACCTGGGTGCCGACACTCAACCTGGGGACAGAACGGGCGTGGTCATTGTAGCGGGCGACGACGTCCTGAACACGTTCGGCGGCTCGGCGATCACAATCCTCTGTCTTGGCCTGCCACTCCTTGGAGAAGGATTGAGGGTGAGCAGGGACACAAGAACGAAGGGGGCGTCCATACAAGACCTGGGCAGGGGAGCGTCCGGTGTAGTTAGGTGTGTTGCGGAGTTCAAGAAGACCCCTGTCGAAGGCCTCGCAGTCAATGTTCCCAGAAGGGGCCACCTTAAGGATGAGGTGCTTCAGGGATTTGACAGCAGCCTCAGCGTGGCCGTTGGACTGCGGGTAATGGGGCGATGACAACACATGCCGGACTCCCCATCGGTCGAGGAACACAGCAAAGTCCCGGCTTGTGAACTGAGGCCCTCCGTCGGTTCGCAGGCGTACAGGAACGCCCACGTCACGGAAGTAGTGGCGGAACTTGCTGATGGTGGCGGCAGACGTCGTGTCATTACCGCACTTGATGACAACCGGCCAACCAGAGAGACGGTCGACGATAACGAGGAAGGACTTTCCTGACACACAGAAAAAGTCGGCCGACACAGACTCAAAGGGGCGGGTGGGGTTGTCGTCACTCATAAAGGATTCCTGCTGCTGGCTGGGTTGTAATACGCGGCGGGGCTTACACACCTGGACAGCATTGGAGATGTCGGGGTCGATGCCAGGCCGGAACACAGTCTGTCTTGCACGCCGTTTGGTGGCCTCGGCTCCACAGTGACTGTCGTGGAGGCGAGCCAAGGCGTGGAGACTTGAAGCAGCAGGGACAACTACCGAAGGAGAGGTGTCACTGGCCAGAGGTAGGGGCAGGGCGGCAGCAGGGTAGTTGCTGCTCCCTTCGTGCACCCTGTTGGCGTGTTTTACCTCGAGAATCGGTGTTGGGAAGTCCTGGGGGATGATGGCCAACTCTTGGCAATGTCTGTAGGACAGCAAAGGAGTCGGGACGCCATTATGCACATCAATCCAGGCTTGACACGACCTGTTGCCAAAGGTGACGTGTGCATAGAGTGAACCTAGGGCCGGGGTCATCTGTGAACCATCTGCCATAAAGCGGAGATCCTTGGGGGGCGGTCCTAGATCACTTGGAGAGAGCCCCAAGCATTGCAAATGCTGGGGACCGATGACTGTAGCATCAGCGCCGGTGTCGGGCAACATCTGAAGACGGGATGACACACCGCCGTAGGTCACGATGACGCTGATGTACTGGGGGACTTTGGTCCTGGGACGCGGGGGGGAGCACACATTCCTAATGTGGCTCGAGCGTTGTCAGGAGTCGTCGTACCTCTGATTGGAAGACTGTGGGCGGCCCTCTCTGGTGGAGGGGGGCTGAAGCTTCCGCCGATGCGGTCCCTTGGGTATGTTGGAAGGGCAACACTTGTCATAGTGGCCCAGACGACCACACACATTGCACTGGACGCGTTTGGCTGGGCACCGTACTGTGAGTGACCAGTGGCCCTTACGGTCACAACTGTTGCAGGTAGACTGAGCAGCTGGACACACCTGTGTTCCGTGCTGCTTACCACAGTTGTTGCAAAATAAACCAGGCGTGGACGTGGTGGGCGAAGGCGTAGGAACGGACTTCTTGTCCTTCTTGTACCGGGACACAGCGCGTACAGCTGTGGGGGGAGCACGGATGGCAGAGGTGGCACACCTGGCAGCCTCATAGGAGCGACATATCGTCAACACATCCTTAAGAGAAGAGGAAGAGTCGAGGGAGGTGAGGCGTTGGACAAGTTCCTCGTCCTTAACACCCATCAGGATCACCTGCCTCAACTGGGTCTCCTCGCACTGCTGGTGGTGGCCTGGACATATATCTACCTCTTCCGAGGCTCTCTTAAGACGCACGTAAAAGGCATCAAAAGACTCACCCTCCATCTGTCTGCAGCTAAACAATTCCCTCCTGCGCAGAGCTTCATTCTGCTGTCCTTTGATGTGCCGTTGTAGAACGTCCAGTACCTCCTCTACAGACAGCAAAGAGGTTGGGGGTACCTGCAACGTATGTTCCAAGACACGCTGAATTTCCAAGGACAGGCACATGCGCAGCTGGATGAGTTGTTTAGGCTGTGACAAACTCTGGAGATCCACCATTGTAGAGTAATCAGTCCACCGTCGCCGCCATTCACGAAAAGTCTGGAAGGTCTCATCAGGCTTCAAGATGGGCGGCGTTTGAGCTGCTGCTTTAGGTGGGGCTGGGGGGTGTGAAGGAAGCATGGATGAGGTATCTGAACCAGTCAGTACCGAGGCAGTGTTAGAGCCAGGGGCTTGGTTAACAGTGAGGCGAGATATCAAGGCTTCAAACCGTTCACTGTCTTCCAATCTCCGTTGGTTGTCTCGTTCTGCCTCTGCTTGCCTTCTGTGCTCATCCGCCAAACGTCTGTGGGCTTCATCCTCGCGTTTCTCATCTCTCATAAACTTCAGTAAAGCAATTATCTCTGGAGACAACGCTGAATATTGAGGTGAGGGACTGCGCGATGTGGGGGCTGAAGCGTCGTGGCCGGTCTGGTCATCCATCTCTGCGGGGCTATCACCCGCCTGAGTCATCCAGACGCTGGGTCCACGGCTACGTAAGGCGTGAGACATAACTACTTCCTCTGTGTACTATGTCTTAAATCAGTGTTGACCGGTCAGCCCGTCGTATCAACAAGATTTCAGACAAAAATTAATTAAATACACAGATAAGTAGGTTATATATATAAAATATATATAAGGAAGCCGCGCGGTCAGCGAGTGTCGTGTGCGAGTGAGTGTGTGTCCTGGGCCGGCAAAGCGTCTCGCCCCAGCTGTGAGGGGGGGTGGAGGCGGCGCTGTGAGGGGGGGTGGAGGGAGAGGCGCGGCGACTCCCAGTCAGTCTAGTTACCCTCAGGACGCGGTCAGAGACGGGTGCACTGAACTTTACTCCTTACAAATGCCCAGAACGTGCCGTATACCTTGGGAATCCTTTAGAACAAGGTCACACATGAATGGCACGAACACACAATGCACTAAACACTTCACAGAAAATCACTGTCACTGCTCAAAGTTGCTGAAATTCTTCGAGGCGAGGTGACGCGCGCGGGAGTTGACCCAAGGCTTGACCCAAGACGGGAGGGAACCCTAGCCGGCTTTCTACAAACTTTGCACTATCACTCGTAATTATCCAGTAAGACTACGCACTGCGCCATGTTAGGTTCTGAATAATAAGTTCTATATACAGGAGAGAACACAAACACCTGTATAGTTTTGTAGGTTCGGTTTACTGGATAAGAGTATGTACACAAAGGAGAGCAGCACTCTCTCTTGACTAGGCTCCCGGTCAACTGCTATAGGCGACGTATGGCAAGTGATACATTAGCAGCTTCCATACGTCGCCAGGCACATTAATTAAGCGTGTGGGATATGGTAATAACATTGCCACACGCTGCTAGCTAGGCTGAATAAATAATACATAAATGGAGCACATACATAATATACATACATGATATATAATCCAGCATACATAATATACATACAGGTACATACAGTAAATATGATCACACTAATGCAGGAAATAATTGGAACGTGTTGTTTTCAATAATTTACCAGATTGTTATTATTGTTGTTCCTTGAGGCTGTCGTAAAGTGGTGGAGGATAGTTGACGATACTACTATTACTAATACTACTACTACTACTACTACCTGAGGATGATTATACGGTATTACAGGTGAGAATAGACACGGGGCGGGGGTCTTTTGTACTTAAGATGTCATTACTGATGGTATGTTAGCCCTAGGTGACTGAAACAAGGTGTGTGTGTGTGTGTTTCCTCTCTCCTCCTTTATTTTATTTCTCTTCTACTTCTCTTTCTTCTTCTATTTATTTTCTTTCTTATTTATCTTTTATTCCTCTTTGTTTTTAACCGGTTTTTTATTCTTTTCTTCTGCCAGTTGTCCCTTCTTCCCCTGCATAGACAGACCCGGGCGGGCGGGTCGGTTGCGTCTCTGTAACAAAGCGTGTTCGGCACTCAGGCCTTCGATGTTGAGCGCGGGGAATGCGCATGCGTGCGTAGTGTCAACAAAGGCTGTAAGAGACTGCTCCTTAAAATTCGTATTTCTGACGAATTCAGCGAGTCTACTAATCCCAGCCTGTGCAGACAACTAGAGTAAGACCCAGTTATCAGCACAGTGGCATATATTTTTTTTTTACTTTTGGACTTTGTCATTTTTTGGGGATAAAACATCTGGTCCTACCACCCGATCCCTCTGAGCAAAGTTTTTCAAGTTTGCGCATGCGCAATGTGATAGTGTGACGTAGCAGTGACGTTTTTACCACTCCACCTGACTGCAGTGTTGCCACTGTGCCCTATGCCCCCCGTTAAACGCTCCCGTTCATTGGAAACGGCGGCAGTAGGTGACAGTGATGCTGACGACTTTCTTCTTGAAGACACGTCAAAGAAGAAGCAGAAACCTCAGAAGTCAGGGTCTCCAGCAGGGGCCACGGCTCCCCCTTGCACCCCTTCTGGGGCTGTAGAGGGTGGACTCCTCCTGTCATCGGGGTCCCCAAGTGAGCTTACATGTGGCTCAATGACCGACCCTCCGCTGACGATGGACATAGGGGATTCCCTTTGTCTCCCTGCCCCGTCGCGCCTTCGTCGTCTCGCCTTTCCTCAGGACTTGCCTCTGAGCACACGGACAACCTGGTTCTTCCGTCACTGCTCTCCACTTCAGGACTCAACACTTCGCCTCCTCCGAGGTCTCACAGCCGTGATAGTCACCACACAAATGGACGAGATGGTACGCCTGCTCACTCAGGTGGGCCTTCCTGCTCCCCAGGGGGAGGTGATGCTGAAGTTCACCATCATCACCCCAGAAACTCGTCGTACCAAGGTAATGGTTCGCCACGTACCCTGGGAGATCCCCATCGACGATCTTCGCCCTCTTCTCCCACAACTACTGGACATGGAACGCCGCATCAACCCGGTCTCCAAACGTCCATCCAACGAACTCATCGGCTGGTGGGTGGGCCCCCCTCCCTCCGAAGGTGAATGTAGGACCAATTCACAACTGTCCTCTCGACCGATTTATCGGAACCCTGAAAATCTGTGGTCGTTGCCAATCGTGGAAACACCGCACCTGGGAGTGCACGAGGATGATCGCCTGCGGTTTCTGTGCAGGTCCTCACGAAACAGTGGAATGCAAATCGAAAATTCAGAACAAAATCCCAGTTATTCCACGGTGTGTCAATTGCCATCGCAGTCACCACGCCTGGAATGCCAATTGCCCACAGCGTCCTGGCACTCGCCCGCGGAAAACTTACCGTGTACCACCGCCCTCGTCTCTGACGAGGCCCCTGTCAACCAAACCTCACTCCTATCCACCACCGCCTCTTCCATCCACCAAGGATTTCCCATTGATCTCCTCTCCTCTACCATGCCCCCTATCACCCCTACCACCCATCCTTTCTCCCATCCCTCCCTCTCCCTACCGTTCTTGGAACAGGGTCGTTGCCGGCCCTGCCACACAGTCACCACCATCTCCTGCCCATCCGGACCCCCGCTGTCTCTCACCAGCACCACCACCTCTTACTCAACTGAACCCTCACCGTCCCTCTCCGTTGCTACCACCACCACATGCCCAGTCGGGCCCTCGGCAATCCTCGCCGCCACCTCCAGCTCCTGCACAGGTACACCAAGTTGGTTCTATGGAAACAATCACTCTCCGTCTGGATCGCCACTCCAAGGAAATCAACCTTTTCTCTGCCCAACTCGACTTGTTTGTGAAAACAATTGCGACATTGCAGAGGCAACAACAACTCATTCTGGACACCCTGACCCAACAGGGGCGCACTTTGCAAGCCCTGATGACCCGCCTCCTTCCATCTCCCGAGATGGAGGATGCATCCCTCGCTCTCCCACTCCTCCCTCTCCATTTTTCTCAACCGAATTTGGTACCTCCTCTGGAGCCCTGTCTAGTCCCTCCGACTCATCTCACACCGGAGGCCGTTCCCTCCTCTTCTTACAATGGAACATCCAGGGACTTAGACCCCGCCGGACAGACCTCGCCCAGTTTGTGCTCCCCCATCAAGTAGATGTTGCTCTACTTCAGGAAACCATCACAGACGAAGTTACTCCACTCCGCCTCTCTAGCTATACTGTTTACACCCTGCCTCGGTACCGTGGGCAGGCTCGTGGCCTCCTCACCCTTGTGCGTAACACCATTCCATCTGTTCGTCTCCCTTCACCTGAGTCACATGGACCCCCGTCTGAATTTCTTTCTGTCTCCCTTACTCTTGGTGACCGGACCCTTTGTGTAGTCATTGTTCATTTCAAGAGTGATTCTCTGGACCCCCAGGTTCTTCACGACCTCCATGATGGGGTTCCCACTATTGTTCTTGGTGACTTTAATGCCCGCCATCCCACTCTTACTCCGGATCATCCCACGACATGTACCCTTAACGGATCACATCTCTCACAGTTTCTTAATGGGGATGATGATGTTCGCTTTCTTTGTCCTGACGATCCTACTCGCCTCCCCCATAGTTTCCTTGATGTTGGCTTACTATTGAACGGTCATACCTCCTTTCATCCTACCGTCTGCACCGAGCCTGCTCTGTATAGTGACCATCTTGCCGTTACTACCCATCTCAGGCTCTCCTTCTCTGCCCCGACATCAGCTCCTTATCGATCCCCTCGCCTTCGTCTCACACAAGATGCTGTTCCTTCCTTTACCCAATACCTTCCTACCTGGGAGGATTCCAATGTTGTCCCCCAGTCCCTTGACTCTTACAGCGCTGATTTTGTAGATGCCGTGTATGACTCTGTCAATCGCGCTACCCCTCCACGCCCTCCCTGTCACCCCAGAAGTGCCACCAACTACTGGTATCGTATCCCTGCCATGAGACATCTCCGGCAGGTAACCCGTGATCGCCACTCTGCCATACGGAGGTCTCGGTCTCCAGAGGACTGGGAAGACTTCAAAAATTGGTGCTCCTTTGCAACTCAGGAGTGCCGTCGGATACGTGAGGCGGACTGGCTATCCTTCACGGGTCTCTACCGTTCCAGTCGTCACCCTCTTATGTGTGGAATCGGATTAATGCTATACGGGGTACTCGATGGAGGCCTCCTCCCCACCCTTACCCCGCCTCTCTTGCCTGCTCTTTAATGGAGGACTGGGCACGAGCTTCCTCCCCTGAAGCACTTCCAGATCCAAAGCAGGAGGCAGTGCAGGCTCGCATCGATGCGTCTGAGCCTGTTGTTCGTGCTGCTCTTACCTCCCCTGCCTCCACTGATCATCCCATCACACAGTTCGAGCTTGACAGCGGTCGTCGCTCTAGAAAAGACACCTCTCCTGGGGATGATCAGATAATCTACTCCGTCCTCAACGCCTGTACTAATATTCCTAACGGCCCCTTGCTTGCTCTCTACAAAATGTCTTATGAACATGGGGTTCTCCCGTCCAACTGCAAAAATGCCACTATTATCCCCATCCCTAAGCCGGCAGATCCTGGGAGATATCGACCCATTAGTCTTACCTCCTGTGTTTGCAAGATGATGGAGAGGATACTCCATCGTCGTCTTCTTCACACCATAGGCGGCTTCCATTGCTTCCTTTTATTGCAATCAGACTGCCCGCATCTCCGTCTTCCTTGATATCAAGGGAGCCTTTGATACGGCTCAGCCTGCCCTCATTTTAGCTGAACTTGCGCAGTTCGGGGTTAAAGGGAGACTTCTACAATGGATCGCCTCTTACCTCACTGGACGTCAGGCCCGGGTTCGCGTTGAAGGCTCCATGTCTCCTGTTCAAGAAATGAACCTCGGCACCCCTCAAGGTGGAGTCCTGAGTCCCACCTTGTTTAACACTCTCATGCACTCCATTGCATCTCTCCCGTGGCCGACAGAAGTTGTCCACTCAGGATATGCCGACGATGTCCTCCTCCACACCCCTGACTACCTCAGCATGCAGGAAGCCTTTGATCTGGTCTCCAGAGAGTGTGATTCACTTGGTTTCCTTCTTTCAACTGCGAAAACAAAAGCCATGTGGCACGGTCGTGTTGTACCTCCACCCCTTCTCTTATCAGGAACGCCCTTGGACTGGGTTAATGAGACAAAATACCTGGGTGTGTAACTGTGTATGTAACTCGCACACGTTGTCAGATCCCTGAAGTCCGCTATCTTCGAGACATATGCTTTCGGCGCCTCGCTCCCCTCTCTACCATGTGCAGGGGTTCCCTTGGTGCCACCATCCCTGTACTTCTCACCATGTACAAGTCCTTTGTCCGTTCCTGTGTCGACTACGCCACCCCTGCCCTCGTCAACATTAGTCGGACTGCTGTCAACCGTCTCGAAGTTATCCAGAGGAAAGCTGCTCGTATCATCCTTGGGGCTCCTCAGTGGACACGCTCTAATTCTCTATATACCGAACTTGGTCTTTCCCCCTTACAGGATCGTGTCCAGGAGTTTTACCCAAAAACTGCCGTTTCCATTCTTCGGGATCCTCGGGGCAACTATGTCCAAACCAACTTGACTCCTGTTGTCCGAGACCGACCTCCATCTAGAAGCCAGTGGCGAGGGTCACTCATCCGAGCCCTTCAGGAACACGACCTCCTGCCTGATATTGTTGTCACCCCTGCTGTTGGTTCATCTCCTTCTCCCTGGCTGGATTTTCAACCTGAAGTGATTGCCCTCGGTGGACCGCTCCCGAAATTCCAGGTAAACCCTGTTATTCTCTGCAAATACCACCTCTCCAGGATCGCCCACTGGTCCCCAGGTAGGGTCGTACTCTACACTGATGGTTCTTTTGACCCCGCTACAGGTAGGACCGGGGCTGGTGTCTACATTTCCCGTCCTGATGCCCCTGAGCCTATCAAACTGTCTCTCAGAGTTTCTGACAGGGCATCCTCCACTCAGGCTGAACTAATAGCCCTCCTTGCTGCCCTTCTCGCTGAGGAAGAAGCAGATGGCTTTTGCCCCTTGCTTGTCTGCTGCGATTCCAGGTCTGCTCTCGACGGGATCGCATTTGGATCAGGGGAAAATAAGGACCTCATCCTCCGAATACGAGGGTTAACATCCACACTTCAGGTTGCAGGCCATCCTGTGACATTCCTATGGATACCCAGTCATGTCGGTATCTTGGGGAATGCGGCAGCAGATGGCCTTGCCAAGACTGGCTGGAACAAGGCCACACCTGACTACGTTGTTCCTCGAACACTTTTACAGATTAGGACCCAAATTCTCCGCAAACAGAGAGAAGCTCGGGAAGCAGCCATCCCCCTGGACTCCCCGCCCACCTGGTACGATGTCCTCCGTAAACTTCCTGACCTCTCGTACGTCTACGGGAAAGGGTCGCGGAAAGGGGAAGTGATTGCTGCCCGTATCATCATTGGGTATGACTTTGCTTGGGAGATTGGTATCCCCGCATCCCCTGAGCAACGCTCTTGTGCATTATGCAGAAGACCCGACAGCAGCACCCTTATCCACTACCTCCTAAGATGTCCCCACACGCAACGCTTCCGTGACGCCTGCTGGACCACCACTCCACGACCCCCTGACGGAGACACGATGATCCTCCCCATACTGGCCAGATATTTTGTAAATAATATTGATTATTTGTTAAAGGAATATCCTTCCTTCCTTAGGCTTTAGTAAGCCCCTTTATAATATTTAAACTGCATATACTTGTCACACTTGCCAGATGCTTCTGGTGTCATTGTACAGGGGTACCTAGTGACAGCACTAGGATCCCGCTTCCTCTATCAAGGAATAAACAATTGAAATTGAAATTGAATTGATGTTGAGCGGCAGGAATTAGACAGTGATTGCATAAGAACATCAAGATCGTCTTAGTGATGTGAAAGTGTAAATGGATGTAGGGTTTTAAATGCTAGATGCGATTGTATTTTTGAAAACTCATTTTCCACTGAGTTGGAGGTACAGCCAAGGTCACGAAGCCTATAACCACAAAATCACTGCCATATGTCAAAGCTTTTATTTAATTTTTTTTGCGGAGTTGTGGTCTCGGCTGTGATAAAGGTCAACCAGGGAGTGTAGTACTGTGATTCTAGGTAAATGAGTTCATAGTATCATCAGTGACCACAGAAGAGGCTGTAAATAACTTAAAGTGAATACATATTGGCAAACAAGCTGGTGAGGCACCACTGCCAGCAGTGACCAAGTCGTGTCATAGGTGCCACGGAGACTTTAAATTTTATTTTGTTTGTGTGCTTTCTCAAGGACTGAAACTGTGTCCACAATACACCATTCGCAGGGAGATACAGTGTGTTATATTATGGAATAAATTATGTTTGTGTTTACCTTTATCTCTAAATGTTCTCTTTTTCCAATTGGATTTTGTTTTGCTCTGTTGCAGATGTATATGGACTTATGAGTTGAATAAAGCCTTGATTACTGAAGGCGTTTGATATCACACGACAATTTATTCAACTCATATCCTACTAGCAACATGGAACGCATAATCTGCCCTGATAAGTTTGATGATGATCCAAATTCCCCAGCTGCTGAGGAATACAAGCATTAGAGTATAACTTTTGAAAACTTTATTGATGAGTATGGAGACAGAGCGCCTGACAAACTACGATATTTGACGAAATATGTGTCTGCTACTGACTTAGAATACTTTTGCTGATGCTACGGAGTTTGAAACAGCTATACTATACTGCCAGATTCTGGGGTCATTAATTCTAAGGGGAATAACTTAACTATAGTCTTTGTTAACGCTCATAGGAGCGTTATTGGTTTGTTGCTGGAGAAATAAACCCTCAACGTTGACGCGTACCATATAATTCGGTCAAAACCTGTTAAAGAACATTTCTCATATAACAAATGCTGTTATCTCAGGACACATCATATGAATAATACAATCAGTATACAGTACATAGCCTGTTAACATCTTAATATAACTCGCATGTTATAACTATTGATACAGGAGACAATTGGTATAATATGATCAAATTACAGTACACAAATATACTTATTAAAGTTATTTAGAGTTTCTTAGCAGATTCTAATACTTCACGATCACTCACGTTTCAGGGTCTAGTGGTCTGAACCAACGTGTTGTCTGCCCTGTAGAAATCAGTAGACTACCCTCGAGGGCAATCTCAGCCCAGAGGCGAGGGCCATATGTTTTCGTATTGAAACACCTCAGCAGATTGGTCAGCAAATTCGTTGTCAACACTATATCTCTTATCTCATCTCATCCCCTCTCTCTCTCTCTCTCTCTCTCTCTCGCCTAGTTTATCTTATTATGGTTATCCCTCTCTTTCTCTCTCTTCTAGCTTATCTTACTGTGGCGGTAACAGTCTTAATTTTAAGGGTTGCTGCCACTAGACCCCCTCTGAGCAGTATGTAGCTCGTTAGGTAGCGTGCAGAGTGGAATAGGCATTGGGTTAGGTTTTTCATTGATTGATCGATAAGGGGAAAGAACGGTGAAACCATAACATGTCTTAGCTAATTTATTCCTTATGAAACATACTGCATTCCGGTAAAATACAAATGAGTTTGCCTTCCTCAGAAGAACAACGATGATTTTGGGTTACCCTTCTTACAATAACACTCCACACGTCATACTGCTCCACCTGCATGGAATATCGCACCTTAGGTCATCATACATAGTAACACCATCTCACCTCCCTGTAGCACCAGCTCAACACACCTGTTATACTCCAAACCTGCAAGTATGGGACTCCTTGTAATTTCTAGGTACACATATCAGGCACCTCGTTTGCACACCGCCCTCGGTGGGTAGAGACGAGGGCTACACCAAGAGACATACCAGTACTGTTTCTACTCCTGGTATTATGTCGCTCCAGGTGACGACCGCGGAGTTTCTCAAGAATTTCCTTATTTATTCCTACTCATTTGGGGTGGTGTGCTGGGAATCGACAGGTTCACAGTTGATTAGCATAGCTGGGAATAGTCACCTCACATGGTGGGACATGAGGTGATGGGAGAACGAAGGATACTGAGAAATAATGCCTGATGGGCCGTTATCACCCACCCCAACACATCCCTATTTCACTTTATGCATCAAGCAATGTTTTAAACTGTAGTAACTGCTATATAAGCCTTTTTTAGGGCGGGATGTAGCCCGATGGAGGACACTGACCTGAGGTGATGGGAGAACGAAGGATACTGAGGACAATGCCCTGCCGCTCCTCACCGCGTAGGCCTACAGTTTCCAATCTTTAATTTTTACTTTAATTTCTTATGGCTCTCACATCTCCATTTTCCAGTTTATTGTGACCTGGTGTCTTATAATTCCATATTTTAATCCTAACTTACATACTAGAATACGGTTCGGGCTTGACAGTTCTTGGGGAAATTAAGTGGGCTATATCAAGAACTTACACCCGTAGGCCGGGTACAAGGGACGTTGCCTTGAAACAAAAGCCGTATGTTCAGAGCGTGGGTATCCACTTCACTTAAAACTGTAATTAGGGATCCTCCCCTCACACCTTGCACTACTTGAACACAGACATAAGATTCTCTGATCACTGTACATGTCATGGGTATACGCCACCCGAGGATACGAGATATATTAAGTTCACACCGATGCATACAAGATATTTCCTTTCAAGTATAGTTTCTGGGTCATTTCCAGCACCTCACATAGTTCTGATACATTTATCCTTTTTTCAGACCATTCTCCTCATGTATTTTCATATGATATCTGTGGAAATTATGTTCGCTACACGTTCACAGACGTAAATAGTATGACCTTCAAACCACGATCCACACTTAGTCCTACAGTACACTAGTCCGGCTCAACTGGACTTTCCTAATCATCTTATGGATACCTTGAGTTCTCCTTAATGCTATGAATACATACAATTAATATTATATAACCGTACCTGGGTACAATATAACACATGATTCAGTAACATTTGAGGAGGTGAGTTATCCTTTATCAATGTTTCCCGTTCTCTGAGATTCTACAAGCGCGGTGGATTTGAATGAAGCGTAATATGAATTAAAGTGGGTTTTCAAGAATGACAATGATGTGCGCAGTACAATACAAGTGCTGGAAAAGGTGTATGTGAAAAAGAAAAATGAGATATTCGCCAGACACCAGCTCGCCACAAGACGTCAACGTCCTTCCGAAACACTAGATGAATTTCTTCGCGACTTGCACAGACTCAGCAAAGATTGTACTCTAAAAGCTGTAACGGCCGAAGAATATCCTGAAGAGTTAGTACGGGATGCCTTCATCAACGGACTGTCTTCTGCAAATATACGTCAACGTCTATTGGAAAATCAGGCTCTCACACTCTCTAAAGCCTTTGATCAAGCTACAGCCTTTGATCTTGCACATCGTAATTCGGTAGCTTTCCAGCCACTAGGCCCTGTCATTGCAACAGCTTAAGGATGTGTGGAGGAAACTGTTAAGTCACCAAACACTAATCAACAAGATATACGTCCAGTTGAGGACTCAACACTTGCTAGTATGACCACTAAGAAACGATGTTGATTTTGTGGTGGCAGTCTTCATTTACGGGCGAGACATCCAGCTAAAGATAGTGATTGCTCTTCATGTGGAAAAAGAGGGCAATGGGCAAAAGTCTGTCAGACTAAGGGTAAGAAATTGGTCACGGCATTAATTTCATCTCCCACTCTTTGTGCCATCTCAGCTGCTGTTCCTCATTGCCTGAATTGTTCTGCTAAAAACTTTAAGGTAAATGGAAGACGAATGTACGGCCTTATTGATTCGGCAAGTTCTGAGAGTTTCATTGACAAGAAAGTGGCTCATCGGCTTTAGCTTCACATCAAACCCACTTCCCAAAGTATAACCCTGGCAATATCTTCTTCAACGGCTTCTGTGATAAGTAAATGTAAGGTAGATCTTTATATGAATGACAGTCATTATCCAAACACACGTCTTGGCGTCATTGAGAATCTTTGTGGTGATGTTATTCTCGACATAGATTTCCAAAAACAATGCTCCTAAGTTACCATAGAGTATGGAGGACCCATGTAACGACCACGGTCGTACACGTCAGTTAACGCCAAAATCAAATGATTCATATTACGCTCAATAGCCCACAAAACATGTACCTCTGCTTTATTTTTGAGTCCTCCATCTGAGGAGTCCGTTTTCTCGTCACTTCAAGACGCCTCAGTCCTCCGTTATCCCATTTTCTCTGACTTACTGAAACCAACCTCTCTATAAAATGAATTTGAATGTGAGAGAGAACACCCTGGTTTAGAGTCAGCTTAGATATATCTGTTTACAGTTGAAACATTCAAGATCCATTGTGAGTGGTGTTGAACGCTTCAACTGTCCTTATTGTTAATAAGACGTGTCAAGTAAGTGAGTGTTGAGTCTGCCAGGACCAACGATACCCATCGGTTTCGTTCCCTAAGGATATCCATGAGTTTCTGATCGCGCCTGAAGTTAGATCATTTTGTCGCCCCGACATCAGAGAATCTGATGTTTATAGTTTAATTAGTGTCAGTTATCTGTTTAAGAAAGTCATTAATTGCCTGAACTATTCTGTCAACTGGTATAATCTCCTAGATCTAACGTCTCCCTGTGAATAACTCCTTGTTCGCCGCAGGCCTGAGCTTGCAGAATTGTTGTTATCAACGTGTATATTCCACCTTTTCCTGGCAAGCTCAACCTCTGATTAGATTATATGGATAGACATAGGAAATTACCCTGATCCGGAACACCGGAGTTCATAATTAAATATACGGTGATCCAACATGGTAGAGAAGGTATGTCGTTGGTAAGATTGACCTTTCTGGCATGAATATGGAGGCCCAAGCTGCCCAGCGGGGGCACGTATATACCTCTACACGAGGGAGAATCACGCATTCGTGACTCTTCTTCCACGTCTACAGGTATGTTCACGTGTGTTCCACGCCGCCATATTAACTCAGTATAACTTAGTCATTTTTGCGAATATCAGTGTTCATGTTTCAACATAGTACCTTCGGTGCCAATTAAGTCAAGTAAAGTAGAGCTCTAGCTATCGTCTGAACCGGTGCCAGACGTATGTTGTGTGTAGTGAAGTTAAATATTCACGCATTCGTGACTCTTCCTCAACATATCTCCAGACGCGGATGTGTTAGCCACTCTCCTGAAGGTCGATAGCTACCTATGGGCACCATGGTTCTTGAAGACTGTCTCTGAGGGCGCATTTAGAATCCCAGGACACGATTCCCCGGGAAGCGCCCTCACCACTCTGACAGTGTGTTACGAGTCAACCTCCCTGAGTGCACCTAGCGAGCGAGCCTTCAGCTTGGCGGTCGCTGTAAACAACTCTGGCCCACTGACTCGTTCATATGATCATGGTCTACCTACTGTTCTTGGTTATATGTATGGAGCCGTATTAATATCCATGCTTAGGGATGACTAGCAGAAATATAGTCATCCCAGGTTAAGTATTGAACCACTGAATGAGAGTTCAAGGTACCAGGTTGTTCCTTGCAAACTAACAGGAGGTATTGTATGTTACTATAATTGTGGAGTTAGTCCAATGTGTTATGTATTCATCTGTAGTAATCATGAACGAATAACCTGAGAGTATGATGTTCTAACCACGAATTGAGAAGGTAATTTGTTCCTTGTTAAAGTAAGACCTGCGGGTCCAGGGTTATTGACAGTGTGTAAGCATTTCTAAATCTTACTTGTCACAGAAATACTACAACAGTGTCCAATAAAGTAATGAATATTTGGAGGTTTTTAATGAGGTAATAAGTTCTTGAAGTGTTTGATGACTTAAGAAACAAATTGCAGTTGTTTTGTCTGAGTGAACCTAAGATGCATCTTCTCCACTCACTGTGTTAATAAATATTGAATTAGTAATCTGAGTATCACCACTCTACTCCTTCTAAACATTGTTTCCCAGAAAATAATACTTACTCACGTGCCTATACATCTACCACACTACCCAAAACCCTTCCATGAGTTCTGTTATAATGAAAAGTCTGGGTGGTGGCAGCTACCCTTTGTAAGTATAAAAAGTGTTGTACTAAGAATAACATGGTTCCCCAGACTAACCCATGTATAAGAATAGACATAAAACAAAGTATACTTCAGAAAGGTAAGAACATTGAAACTGAGAATACAATCTATATGAAAGGAAATGAAAAGAGATAAAGAACATGTAAGAATATAAGTAAGAATATATAAGAATAAATATATATAAGTAAAGAATGGAAGAAGAATAAGTATATAAAACAGGGTACTCATTGGAAGAAGGCTACATAGAACAAATAAGTATATGAGTAAATAGAATACTAACAGAAAAGAGTAGCTGGATGGTAAATTATTGAAAAGAGAAAACTCGGCTCGTTACACCCAGACCTGAGCTCAAGATTCCCAACATTGGTATCAAGCCTGTATGTAGCCTGGCATCAGGAGCTATGTCAGTGTCATGGTCACAATGACTGCTGGTCTGTTTGAAACATAAGAACATAAGAATGGAGGAAACTGCAGCGGGCCTATTGGCCCATACTGGGCAGTCCCGTTTACACCCAACCCCTATTGCTCATATGAGCATCCAACCTATGTTTGAAGCAATTCAGCGTATTCGAGTTAATGATGATATTTGGTAACTTGTTCCATTCATCCACTACTCTGTTTCCAAACCAGTGTTTACCTATTTCACGCCTAAATCTAAATTTGTCCAATTTAAAACCATTGTTACGAGTTCGCTCCTGGTTGGATAATTTGAGTACCTTTGTAATGTCCCCTTTGTTTAGCCCTGCCTTCCACTTATACACCTCTATCAGGTCGCCCCTCGCTCTACGTCTCTCAAGGGAGTGCAAATTAAGATGCTTTAACCTGTCTCTATACTCAAGGTTCCTAATGCCCGGGATTAGTCTTATCATTCTCCTCTGAATTCTTTCCAAGGATTCTATATCCATTCTGTAATACGGTGACCAGAACTGGACTGCGTAATCCAGGTGTGGTCTCACAAGAGCAAGATACAGTTTTAGGATGACCTCGCTAGTCTTGTAACTAACACTCCTTTGTATGAACCCAAGTACTTTATTAGCCTTGTTACGAGCAAAAACACATTGTTTACTTGGCTTAAGGTTCCTACTTATCATTACTCCTAAATCTCTCTCGCAGTCGGATTTCTCTATGGCATCGTTGTTCATCTGGTATCTGGTTTCCCTGTTTACATTTCCTATACTGAGTACTTTACATTTGTCGATGTTGAATTTCATCTGCCATTTTTCAGACCATTCGAAAAATTTGTTTAGATCCTCCTGTAGTTTTGCCGAGTCCTCGTCAGATTTGATAACACGTCCTATTTTAGTATCATCAGCAAATTTACTTATGTTGCTGTCTATGCCGATATCTATGTCGTTTATGTATATAATAAACAATAATGGTCCAAGTACTGAGCCTTGGGGAACTCCACTTGTGACGTTGCTCCAATGGGACTTAGTGCCGTTAATGCTCACTCGCTGTTTCCTGTCCTGTAACCACGCCCTAATCCATTTAAGGATGTCACCTTTGATGCCATGAGCTTCTACCTTTCTAATTAGTCTTTCGTGGGGTACTCTGTCGAAGGCTTTGCTAAAGTCGAGATATACCACATCATAATTGTGCCCCTCGTCCACTGATTCGAAAACTGATGAAAAGAATGTTAATAGATTAGTTAGGCAAGAACGTCCGCTTGTGAAGCCATGCTGGGAATCATTGATCAATCCGTGCTTCTCCAGGTGATTTCGAATAGAGTTTGAAATGATTGCTTCCAGTAATTTGCCTACTATTGATGTTAGACTGATTGGGCGGTAGTTAGAGGATAGTGATCTATCCCCCTTCTTGAAGATCGGTATTACATTCGCTATCCTCCAGGATTCTGGTACTACACCTGTTTTTAAGGGCATGTTAAACAACTTTGCTAAGGGCATACTAAGCTCTTCCTTACATTCCTTTAATACTCTGGCAAATATCTCATCGGGACCAGGTGACTTATTAGGCTTTAGTTTGTCTATTTGCTTACTAACATCGTTACTAGTCACTACTATCTCACTTAATTTGTTTTCTTCACTATCTCTGAATAGAGTCGGTGCCTCGGGTATCATGTTTAAATTTTCGGTGGTGAAAACTGTTGAAAAATATTTATTCAAATTATTGCTCATTTCTCCGTCGTTATCAGTGAGCTCGCCGGAGTCTGACCGTATTGGTCCAATCTTTTCTCGTGTTTTAGTTTGATGCATTTGGTAGAATCCTTTGGGGTTTGTCTTTGCCTCCCTTGCTATCCTTACCTCATTATTCCTCTTTGCTTTCCTTATCTCGGTTTTAACCCTACTCGCCAATACCCTATAATAGTCCCGGAGGTGAATTTCGCCACGATTTATCCTTGTACCTATAGCCTTCCTTTGGCCAATGATGTTCTTTAAATAATTATTTATCCATTTAGGGTCATTGTTGTTTGATCTGAGTTTTTTGTATGGTATGTTCTGCCTTTGTGCATTAAGTAACTCACTATTTAAATTGTCGTGGAACTCGGCAGTCTCAGATCTCGTTATCAGGTCGGTGTCATCTGTCAGGTTCACGGCCAAGCGCGACACCCCCTCTCTCAGCTGCCTCTTTAAACTGTCAAAGTTTGCCCTTCTGAAATCTGGTACTTTAGTGGAATTTTCCTTATGTCTGCCCTGAAAATCTAACTGGAATCGAATTTCTTTGTGATCGCTGTTTGCAAGTTCGTTCCCTACCTCGACATTGCTAATGAGGTTTTCTCTGTTTGACAAAACTAAATCCAATATATTATTACCCCGTGTGGGTTCGGTTATATGTTGACTTAGGAAACAGTCCTGGATCGTCTCGAGAAAATCCTCTGATTCTGAGTTACCCGTAAGGTCGGTCCAATCTATTTGGCCAAGGTTAAAGTCGCCTACTATACAGACTTTGTTGTGTATGGAAGCCCTGCGCATTTCATCCCAGATAAGTCGCTCATTGACGCTATCAAGATTGGGGGGTCTATATATTACTCCTGTGATTAATTTTTCCCGACCGTCGCTTAATTCTATCCAAATTGTTTCTGTATTCCTCTCAGTTTTTATTTCCTTATTTATTTCACACTTCAGATTATCCCTAACATAGATTGCTACTCCGCCTCCTTTCCTGGTCTGCCTATCGGTATGGAACAGTTTGTAACCCGCAATTTGGTATTCGACTGGTAATTCACGTGTGTCTAGGTTGATCCATGTTTCAGTGAATGCAATTATATCGATTTCTTCGGTACATACCAAGGCCCTAATATCATCCATTTTGTTTCTCATACTTCTACTGTTCGCGTAATATACATTTAAGTTAGTCGTGTTCTGAGTCCTCCCCTTACCGCGTTTAGTTTTAAACTCCCTGTCTAATTTAGTTATGTCATCATTCCTAACACTATTTCCCTGTAATCTTTCGCCTTGTTTACCCGCTCCCACTGCAGTCTCCTCCACCCCCATGCCCCTATGTTCTCTTAGCAGTTTAAAGACTTCGATATCTTTTGAACTGCCCCCTCTAGAGCCCCAGCCAGGGTTGCTACTCCATCCCTAGACAGGTGCACCCCATCCCTAGCATAAAGGTCCCTTCTGCCATAGAAGTTGTCCCAGTTGTCAATGAATGGGACTGATATTGACTTGCAATATCTGTCAAGACGGTCGTTAACGCCAACTGCCCTTGACAACCATTCACTGCCAACTCTCCTTCTAGGCAGGACACCTCATATGATAGGGATCCCTCCCTTAGTCCTAATACGATCTATGGCTGCCTTGAACTTATCAAGAAGCTCCTCGCTCCTACACCGGCCAATATCATTGCCTCCTGCACTGAGGCAGATAATGGGTTTGTTCCCATTACCAGACAAGATATTGTCCATCCTGTCAATTATATCCCCCACCCCAGCTCCTGGCAAACACACCCTCATCCTATTTTTGTTTTTACCACAAAAGGCCCTGTCCATGTACCTTACCTGTGAGTCACCAACAATTAAAGTTTTTATACCTTCCTTGTCATCCCTGCCCCTGACTGTACTAACGTCCAATTCGTCTATCAAGGGACTGAACGGGTTGGTACACTTAGCTGTTGTTGTCGTTGTTGTCGTATCCTTCGTGTGCTTCTTTACCACCAGCTTGGTCCTACCACTACTCACAATTTTCCACTTGCTTGATTTTTCGTCAGCCACTGGCTTTACTCGTCCAGCCTCTCCTTTTAACATCGCCAGCTCTTCCCTTAATTTCAAGTTCTCCAACTTGGCCTTCGCCAATTCTTCAGTGGACCACTCCAGTTTGGTCAACAAACTCTCATACCCAAGACCGCACCTAGCTCTGGCCATATCTGATAATTATCCCTCCGGAGCTAACCCTGCCGTGACCTTTCCCCTAGTGAGGTCAGAACACAACTGAGTGAGGTCAGAACACAACTGAATGAGGTCAGAACACAACTGACCTGATGATTCATATTACGCTCCACGCCCGCAAAACATGTAGATAACTGGTGCGTTATCCCTAGGAAGAAACGCGTTTTCTCTGGTTTGAGGTGCCGTCCATTTTCTTAGACTTCCTGAATCCAACCTCCCTATAAAGTAAATTTGAACGTGAGAGAGAACACCATTGTTTTGAGTCAACTTAGATATGTTTGATTATAGTTAAAGCATTCAAGATCCTTTGTGAGTGATTTTGAAAGCTTCAACTGTCCTTGTTGTTAGTAACACTTGTCAAGTAAGTGAGAGTCGAGTCTGCCAGTACGAATAGCCTCTCATGATGTCGTCTTTGGGGATAACCACGAGTTTCCAATTGCTACAGAAGTTAGATTATTTTGCTTCCCAGACCTCAGAGAATCTGATATTTACAGTTTGTCTATTTAAGAAGGTCATTAATCTCCTCAGAAGAACATGTAAAACTCCTTATCTCAAAGATCTCAACGTATATCCACAGGCCTGAGTTGCCAGTTAGCCATATATAAGTTCGTGTGGGGGGAGGAACGTCACTTCTGTGACGTTTCTCCATCTTCATCTGAGATATGTGTACGCCATGTTGAGTCAGTTTAACTCAGTAAATTTTGTGAATATCAGTGTTCATGTTGCAACAGTGAAATTGTCATTTGCCCAGTGAAAGAATTAATATAGGCTACAGTAACGTAAATGTTGTCTGTCGTTGCAAGACAAAAGATTGTTTGTGATTGAGTTATTAGACTTCTGTGACATTTCTCCATCTTCATCTCAGGCACTGTGTGTGTGTTAGCTGAATACCCAGCAGCTACCCGGGATCGATAGCTGCATACCAGCTGGCTGCATTGGACGATGTCGTTAATTCAGCAGGATTAAACTGTGTTGTCCGCACCCTGGGAACTAGGCTCAAACTCCCTCGTCATGTGCCGGACTACTGCCAGTATGTAATGGACCTTGTCTCATAAACAGAAGTATTATATAAATGGGTTAATTACATTTGATTTATATACTGAGTCTTCCCCTGTAACTTTCCACTGGCTATGAGGTGACATGTTCAATGCACGTGATAAGGTGTACCCACGGGAAGCTGCGTCATACTTTGCTGAGTAAAGGCATAAAGTAGCCGGCTCCTGGCCACCCAAAGTGGGCAGTAGCTTGATATCCTTGACTAGAGGAAGACGTTATTTCAGAGCCGCAGTGGATGGCTCCGTCTTCCCTCGAGGAAGGGCGACGCGTCTATTCCGTTCTCCCTCGATGGGTCACTAATCAGAGTCTCACTCACAAACTAATATCGAACGGATGTTGATTCACGTCTAGTTACATAGACGCCGTCCCTTTCTCACCACACTCATAAATAGTGGAACTTACGGTTGATCTACACTCAGGAATTATACAAATAATACTTTTTAATAAAAGAAGAAATTTCAATTAAGTTTCGTTACTAAAGCCCAAAATATAACATAAACACAACAAGCTGGCTAACTTGGAATTAGCCAGCCGGTTCATAAAGGTAGCAACGGCAGTGGGATCGGATACTGAATTCCGGAGTGAATACACATTCTACATAACAAGTCATCAGTGTTTTCCGAAGCAAGAAAAACAAAGAAAAAGTGACTTGTTACATAAAAGTTCCAAGTGTAGTGCTATATCTCGTAGTGAGACAATAGTAATGGAGTGTTTCTCATTCTGTCGCCCAAAGATGGTGCAGAATTATTCCAAATAACCGCAATTGAGCTATTGTTGACGTGAAATCCCTGTTAACGACAAGTGAGAGTGGTCAGGAAGGCGTCTTGTCAGCACCTGACCGTACTGTGGAAAGTATTCCCCTGTCGTGAAGTGGATTCACCCGGCGTTCGTCATGCAGCGCGCGCCGACTCATAATGAGAGGGAAGAGTGCAGTTACCCACCCATCACCCCACACCTGGAACCATCTGTGGATCGCGTTTTCTGTGAAGACCTCCAACAGTGGGACTCTATACGAAATAGCTTCTCAAGTGATTGTTACAACTAATAGTCATCTCACCATATACACAGTTGGTAAAGGTAGAGGAATTATGTTGTCCCCATTACTGTGGCATACTGGTTTAGAAGAAGATTTTATATATATATATATATATATATATATATATATATATATATATATATATATATATATATATATATATATATATATATTGTTACGAGTTGGGGATTTATAATACAGTTATACGTCTACCCAGATGCCAACAGGTAACAACAACAAAAAACAAAGACAATCGGACTATAAATGGGTAGACAAAGGATGAGAGCTTTTGTTGTGTATAATAAAGTACCATAAATTCCTTAACAAAATAATCAGCTTCCTATAAATTACCCTTAACCATACTTAACCTAAACATTAACAGTATATACATATTAATAAAACATAAAACAATAGTGAAGCAAGGTGGAGGTGGGAGAGGCAATACAAGATTATAAATACTTAAGTGAGGAGCTGAGATGGCTGACGAGTAAGGCTGAGTATTGTAGAAGACGGTAGGTAGTCATTGTGCCGTAGGTTTCCAGGATAGGTGATCCTGTGGTCACTTCCCAGAGCCAAGTGCTCTCTCCTCGAATTGGAGCTCACAAAGAAGACTGGGAGGAAGTGACGCAACAACCAGGATATGGAGAAGGGAAACCCTGGAGTGGTAACTAAGACGAGTCATACTCGTGTCTCGTCCCTAGATGGCGTTGCTCGTGGTGCTGGGCAGGTAGATCATGACAATCGGTGGAGGGGTTCGTAACACACCCCCCCTCCAAAGACCTCCGTAGCGCGGGCGCGAAGGAGGTGATCACCTGGTGCGTCTGAAGAGTAGCTGCTGCATTTCCACTGGAGCTCGGGATAAGGAGTCTGCAGTCAGGTTGTCCACCCCCTTTATGTGCCGGACTTGTAGATTATAGGGCTGGGTGAGGAGAGCCCAGCGGAGGATTCGCTGGTTGGAGGTCTTGATGGTTTGGATGAACGTGAGTGGGTTATGGTCTGTGAAGACTAGGGTTGTTTGTGGGCAAGACTGGAGGTAACATTCAAACTTCTTTATTGCCAACACTAGAGCCAGGGCCTCCTTCTCTATGGTCGAGTAGTTGGTATGATGTTTATTCAACTTGGCGGAGTAGTATGCCACAGGGTGAAGGACATCAGTGGTTGGGTCGGGTTGTAGGAGCACAGCCCCAACTCCGACACCGCTAGCGTCGATTTGCAGATGGAACGGCAAGGTGTAGTCAGGGGGGTGGACTACAGGCTTAGAGGAAAGAAAGGCTTTGAGGCGGTGGAAAGACTGGTGGCACTTCTGGTTCCAGATGTAAGGGACCGCAGTACTGGTAAGGTCTGTGAGGGGTCCAGCCACACTGGAGAAGTTACTGCAGAACAGACGATAGTAGCCGCACATCCCCAGGAAGCGCATGAGTTCCTTTCTCGTCCTTGGAGTGGGGAAGGACAAGATGGCTTTAACGTTTGCGTCCTTGGGTCTCACCATATCATGCCCAACGATATGTCCCGGGTAAGTCACTGAGGCCCGGCCAAAAGCAGATTTAGCCAGGTTTATGGTGAATCCAGTCTCTTGCAGTCGTGCCAACAGTATCTCCAAACGCACCACATGTTCGTCCCAGCCGTCCGACACCACCACCAGGTCATCCAGGTAGGCGAACGTCCCACCTAGGTCCTGAATTAGGTAGTTGATGGCCCTCTGGAATGTGGCCGGAGCATTAGAAAAGCCAAACGCCATAACCAAATATTGAAACAGACCAAATGGAGTTATAAATGCGGAGATTATTTTTGCCCTATCCGTGAGTCCCACTTGATAATATCCTTTCAACAGGTCCACGGTACTGATAAATTTTGCACAGCCTATGCTGTCTATTATATCTTCAATCAAAGGTAAAGGGTAGGAGTCTGAGACAGTGACCTGGTTCACTTTACGATAATCCGTACAGAAACGAAAAGTGCCATCGGGTTTTGGAATGAGAAGGCAAGGTGAAGCCCAGGGGGAGGTACTAGGCTCAGCTAAGTTATGTTTAAAAAAAAATCTACCTTTTTCATAATCTCTTTTTTTTTGTGGATTTAGTCGATATGCTGATTGCCTAATGGGTTGTACATCATCTGAGATTAGCTTAATATCATGTTTAAGCATATTGCAAAACCCTGGGAGGTCTGACGTGACTTTAGGAAATGTTGATAATAACTTAGTGAGATCTTTTGCTCGAGATGGATTCAGAACAGAAAAATACTCATCCAAGTTGGTGAGTATGTGACTGTTAGCAGGGTTTTCTTTAGGTAGAGGGAAGTCTAAATTCTCCAATAGGTCCATGTCATCTGTCTCCGGCTCCGGCCCTGACAAAACTGTATGCAATACAGGTAGGCTTATAGCCTCTGGGATGTCTTCCTCTGACTGCCTGGAATGGTAAAGTTTCATGAGATTAATGAAAACAAGTTGTGAATCTTTCCTGCGATCAGGAGTATGGACTATATAGTTGAGGGGAGATAGTTTATCAGCATTGATTTGAAAGTTTTGATGGAACCGTTCCAAGCAACCTTGGGATTGTGGGTGGTAAGCCGAAGATGTACAATGGTCCACACTGAGGTCTTTCATCACCTGTTTGAACAAAGATGGATCAGATTGTTGGGCTGTAATGAGCTCATCCTTACTAATGGTCTTATTGTACAGATCTTCTGTGGGTAGTAAGATATTGGAGGTGGTTTCAGATGAAGAGGGCCCATTACGCACACTCTGTGACCGGGTGACAGCACAAGATGGGAAAAGATGAGGAATAGTTTCTTTAAGGTCAGTGGTGGAGTTGACAGGTAAGGGAGAGTCGACTGTCTTTATGTTGGGAACCACTAGATCTCCTACCAAGTCATTACCCAATAATAAATGAATGCCGCTCACAGGCATTGGATCTTTCCTAATGGCTATTTGCACTTCCCCAGTAATCAAGGGACATTGGAGGTGCACTTTAGCTAAAGGATAGGAAGAATGGGATGAGAGATCTGAAATTAGAACACTCTCATTAGTAAATGCGGTAGATATACCAGGAATGACGTTAAACAGGAGGATAGATTGTGCTGCGCCCGTATCACGTAGTATACGAATAGGGAAAGAACGAGACCCCTCTATGATTGAAATTTTTCCTTCATAGGTGAATGAAGAGAAGTGATCTTGATGGGGCCTTTCCACATTGGTGTTTGCTATTGGTTTGGATTTGGGATCCAGGGAACTACTTTTAGCAATTCGGCACTTTGGGTGTTTACAAGTCTGGATCGTATGGCCTGGGTTTTTACAGTTAGAACAAGTAAACTTGGTTGCATCAGGGGGGGTAGGTGTGGGACCTTTCGACCTACCACTCACGTCCTCAAGGTTATCATGAGAGGAGGACCTAACATGTCGGAAGGTACCACGTTCCCTACGGCACAGTGACTCCACCAGCAAGGCATATGCATCAGCCAGCTCAGCAGCACGTCCTAAATTAACCTCTCCACGCTCCTCCACATGCTTCATGATGTGAAATGGTATCTTGCTCTTCCACTCCTCCAGGACTACCAAGTTTAACAAATCCTGAGGTGGCCATTAAGAAAACCTAGATAAATTAATTAATGGTCAAAAAGATAAGATAAGTGGATTACCCTAGAAAATATCACGGCAGTGGATAACCAGAAAGTCCGGGAAACTACCCAAGTTATACCTAGGGAAATTACACTTATGAATATTGTTCTTCTGAGAAGATCCTTAGATAAGGATAAGATACTTGAAAGGGGAAGGGCGTATTACGGCATTAATATAAAGATCCGGATTAACAACCCTTGAGTAAGCAGGAAGGGCGTATTACGGCATTTTATATAAAGATCCGGATTAACAACCCTGAGATACTTGAAAGAGGAAGGGCGTATTACGGCATTAATATAAAGATCCGGATTAACAACCCTGAGATACTTGAAAGAGGAAGGGCGTATTACGGCATTTATATAAAGATCCGGATTAACAACCCTGAGATACTTGAAAGAGGAAGGGCGTATTACGGCATTTATATAAAGATCCGGATTAACAACCCTGAGATACTTGAAAGAGGAAGGGCGTATTACGGCATTTATATAAAGATCCGGATTAACAACCCTGGAGTTTGGTATGATTGACCCTGAATGAGATAATGAGAAGAACAATAATTGAGGTTTCATAATTATGGGGTCCTGGTAGAGCGGGACGTCCCAAGATATCACTTCACCCTAAACTAGTGACTATGGAACAGCCTACTCTGGAGTGAGGGTACGGCATTAAACAGATCCGGATTCTTCCCTACACTCAATAAGACTTACTACACGACTGCCACGTGTAATAACAGGTAAGCCTTATGACACTTGGAACCTAATATCCTACGTCTGTCACTCTTACTGTACGATAATACCAATATATGCACACACATATGAAGGAAACTTTAAACCACCGTAAAGCAATTGTGAACAGAAGTGACTGGGAGGAATAATTAACACTGAGTAACAAGGGAGGAAGGAATATGGTACTTAAGTTCGGGTCCTGTCACGGTCGCCATTTGTTGGGAGTTGGGGATTTATAATACAGTTATGCGTCTACCCAGATCCCAACAGGTAACAACAAAAAAAAAAACAAAGACAATCGGACTATAAAAGGGTAGACAAAGGATGAGAGCTTTTGTTGTGTATAATAAAGTACCATAAATTCCTTAACAAAATAATCAGCTTCCTATAAATTACCCTTAACCATACTTAACCTAAACATTAACAGTATATACATATTAATAAAACATAAAACAATAGTGAAGCAAGGTGGAGGTGGGAGAGGCAATACAAGATTACAAATACTTAAGTGAGGAGCTGAGATGGCTGACGAGTGTATGTATATTATGTATGCTGGATTATATGTCATGTATGTATATTATGTATGTGTTCCATTTATGTAGCTAGCAGCGTGTGGCAATGTTATTACCATATCCCACATGCCTAATTAATGTGCCTGGCGACGTATGGAAGCTGCTAATGTATCACTTGCCATACGTCGCCTATAGCAGTTGACAAGGAGCCTAGCCAGGGAGACCGCTGCTCTCCTTTGTGTACATACTCTTATCCAGTAAACCGAACCTACAAAACTATACAGGTGTTTGTGTTCTCTCCTGTATATAGAACTTATTATTCAGAACCTAACATGGCGCAGTGCGTAGTCTTATTGGATAATTACGAGTGATAGTGCAAAGTTTGTAGAAAGCCGGCTTGGACTCTCGCTTGGGTCAACTCCCGCGCGTCACCTCGCCTCGAAGAATCTCAGCAACTTTGAGCAGTGTCAGTGACAGTGATTTTCTGTGAAGTGTTTAGTGCATTGTGTGTTCGTGCCATTCATGTGTGACCTTGTTCTAAAGGATTCCCAAGGTATACGGCACGTTCTGGGCATTTGTAAGGAGTAGAGTTCAGTGCACCCGTCTCTGACCGCGTTCTGAGGGTAACTGGACTGACTGGGAGTCGCCTCTCCCTCCACCCCCCCCCCCCCCTCACAGCTGGGGCGAGACGGTTTGCCCGCCCCCGGGACACACACTCACGCACATACATGTACTAACACTCGCTGACCGCGCGGCTTCCTTATATATATTTTATATATATAACCTACTTATCTGTGTATTTAATTAATTTTTGTCTGAAATCTTGTTGATACGACGGGCTGACCGGTCAACACTGATTTAAGACATAGTACACAGAGGAAGTAGTTATGTCTCACGCCTTACGTAGCCGTGGACCCAGCGTCTGGATGAGCCAGGCGGGTGATAGCCCCGCAGAGATGGATGACCAGGCCGGCCACGACGCTCCAGCCCCCACATCGCGCAGTCCCTCACCTCAATATTCAGCGTTGTCTCCAGAGATAATTGCTTTACTGAAGTTTATGAGAGATGAGAAACGCGAGGATGAAGCCCACAGACGTTTGGCGGATGAGCACAGAAGGCAAGCAGAGGCAGAACGAGACCACCAACGGAGATTGGAAGACAGTGAACGGTTTGAAGCCTTGATATCTCGCCTCACTGTTAACCAAGCCCCTGGCTCTAACACTGCCTCGGTACTGACTGGTTCAGATACCTCATCCATGCTTCCTTCACGCCCCCCAGCCCCACCTAAAGCAGCAGCTCAAACACCGCCCATCTTGAAGCCTGATGTGAATTTCCAGACTTTTCGTGAATGGCGGCGACGGTGGACTGATTATTCTACAATGGTGGATCTCCAGAGTTTGTCACAGCCTAAACAACTCATCCAGCTGCGTATGTGCTTGTCCTTGGAAATTCAGCGTGTCTTGGAACATACGTTGCAGGTACCCCCAACCTCTTTGCTGTCTGTAGAGGAGGTACTGGACGTTCTACAACGGCACATCAAAGGACAGCAGAATGAAGCTCTGCGCAGGAGGGAATTGTTTAGCTGCAGACAGATGGAGGGTGAGTCTTTTGATGCCTTTTACGTGCGTCTTAAGAGAGCCTCGGAAGAGGTAGATATATGTCCAGGCCACCACCAGCAGTGCGAGGAGACCCAGTTGAGGCAGGTGATCCTGATGGGTGTTAAGGACGAGGAACTTGTCCAACGCCTCACCTCCCTCGACTCTTCCTCTTCTCTTAAGGATGTGTTGACGATATGTCGCTCCTATGAGGCTGCCAGGTGTGCCACCTCTGCCATCCGTGCTCCCCCTACAGCTGTACGCGCTGTGTCCCGGTACAAGAAGGACAAGAAGTCTGTTCCTACGCCTTCGCCCACCACGTCCACGCCCGGTTTATTTTGCAACAACTGTGGTAAGCAGCACGGAACACAGGTGTGTCCAGCTGCTCAGTCTACCTGCAACAGTTGTGACCGTAAGGGCCACTGGTCACTCACAGTACGGTGCCCAGCCAAACGCGTCCAGTGCAATGTGTGTGGTCGTCTGGGCCACTATGACAAGTGTTGCCCTTCCAACATACCCAAGGGACCGCGTCGGCGGAAGCTTCAGCCCCCCTCCACCAGAGAGGGCCGCCCACAGTCTTCCAATCAGAGGTACGACGACTCTTGACAACGCTGGAGCCACATTAGGAATGTGTGCTCCCCCCAGCGTCCCAGGACCAAAGTCCCCCAGTACATCAGTGTCATTGTGACCTACCGCAGTGCTTCATCCCGTCTTCAGATGTTGCCCGACACCGGCGCTGATGCTACAGTCATCGGTCCCCAGCATTTGCAATGCTTGGGGCTCTCTCCAAGTGATCTAGGACCGCCCCCCAAGGATCTCCGCTTTATGGCAGATGGTTCACAGATGACCCCGGCCCTGGGTTCACTCCAAGCACAAGTCACCTTTGGCAACAGGTCGTGTCAAGCCTGGATTGATGTGCATAACGGTGTCCAGACTCCTTTGCTGTCCTACAGACATTGTCAGGAGTTGGCCATCATCTCCCAGGACTTCCCCAAACCTATTCTTGAGGTAAAACACGCCAACAGAGTGCAAAAAGGGAGCAGCAACGACCCTTCTGCCGCCCTACCCCTGCCTCTTGCCAGTGACACCTCTCCTTCGGATGCTCGGAAGTACTTCCTGAAGGAATTCAGCGACGTTCTGGTGACCAAGTCCGCTCTGGAATCCAAGCCTCTCAAGAAGATGGCAGGCCCCCCCATGAGGATCCACCTGAGGGACGACGCGAAGCCATTCGCTATTTACACCCCTCGACTGGTTCCCCTGGCCTTCCGCGAGGCGGTCAAAAACGAGCTGGACTCCATGGTCGCCCAAGAAATTATTGTACCAACCGGCGATGACCCGTCTCCATGGTGTCACCCGATGGTTGTCGTCGCAAAACCTAAAGGTGGTGTTCGGATCACCACTGACCTTTCCAAGCTCAACAACCAGGTGTCTCGTCCTGCGCACCCTTCTCCCACGCCCTTTGCAGCCATACGCAGTGTGAACCCGAAGGTGCGTTTCTTCACGACAATGGACGCCCTGTGTGGATACTGGCAGATAGAGCTTGCCGAAGAAGACCGACCACTCACAACGTTCATCACCCCGCATGGACGTTACAGTTATTGCCGTGGCCCCATGGGATTCGCCGCTACAGGAGACGCTTTCTGTCTTCGAGGTGATATGGCTCTACAAGGTCTGGCAAACTGCGTGAAAGTGGTCGACGACATACTCGTGTACGACGAGGATTATATGGATCACCTCTGCCGTATCTACGAGTTACTCAACAGGTGCTGGAAGCACGGCATTACCCTAAATGCCGACAAGTTTGTTCTGGCCAGCTCTTCAGTTGACTTTTGTGGGTACACCCTCTCAGGGAATGGTATCGCAGCTGACCCGGAAAAGGTCCGCGCCATTACGGATTTTCCCACCCCTGCTAACCTGACCGACTTGAGGTCCTTCATAGGTCTCGTCAACCAGTTAGCAGAGTTTTCGTCGGACATCTCCGCAGCTGCTCAACCACTTCGCCCCCTGATGAGCCCCAAGAGGACATTCCTGTGGACCCCCGACCACGACAAGGCCTTCCAGCAAGTGAAACAGGCCCTGTCTCGTCCACCTGTCCTCGCCACGTTTGACCCAGCCTTGCCGACAGTTCTGCAGACAGATGCCTCACGCTTGTATGGCGTGGGATACGCCCTACTGCAGGATCATGGTGGAGGGCAGTTCCGGCTCGTCCAGTGTGGCTCGCGTTTCCTCTCTGACTCTGAGACGCGCTACGCCACTATTGAGTTGGAGCTGTTGGCTGCGGTTTGGGCGATGTCCAAGTGCAGGTTTTACCTCATAGGCCTGCAATACTTTCACCTAGTGACCGACCATCGCCCGCTTGTCCCGATCCTCAACCACTACACGCTAGACGCCGTTGAGAACCCTCGCCTCCAGCGTCTGAAAGAGAATCTCTCGGCGTACATCGTCACTGCAGTGTGGCGTGCTGGTAAGGAGCTCTGCATCCCTGATGCCTTATCCCGCTCTCCTGTCAGCCGCCCTACTCCAGAAGACCATGTACTCGACGCCGACCTCGCTCTTTCCGTCAGGACTGTGGTCACTCTCCATGCCGTCCAATCCCTTCGTTCGGACCTGTCACCAGATGACGACAAGGCAATGGAGGACCTTCGAACAGCGGCCCGAGATGACCCTTCCTACGTCCGACTTGTCGAGTGTGTGAGGAATGGATTTCCTAGCAACCGCTACGATCTTCACAACACCCTGCTCCCGTATTGGAAACTCCGCGATGAACTCTACTGCGACGGAGACCTTGTTCTGTACGGAGCACGTGTAGTTGTCCCTGCTGCATCACGTCTCCACGCCTTGGCTCGCCTCCACGACAGTCACTGTGGAGCCGAGGCCACCAAACGGCGTGCAAGACAGACTGTGTTCCGGCCTGGCATCGACCCCGACATCTCCAATGCTGTCCGGGTGTGTAAGCCCCGCCGCGTATTACAACCCAGCCAGCAGCAGGAATCCTTTATGAGTGACGACAACCCCACCCGCCCCTTTGAGTCTGTGTCGGCCGACTTTTTCTGTGTGTCAGGAAAGTCCTTCCTCGTTATCGTCGACCGTCTCTCTGGTTGGCCGGTTGTCATCAAGTGCGGTAATGACACGACGTCTGCCGCCACCATCAGCAAGTTCCGCCACTACTTCCGTGACGTGGGCGTTCCCGTACGCCTGCGAACCGACGGAGGGCCTCAGTTCACAAGCCGGGACTTTGCTGTGTTCCTTGACCGATGGGGAGTCCGGCATG
The DNA here is from genome assembly GCA_958450375.1 of Homarus gammarus. Taxonomy (NCBI): domain Eukaryota; kingdom Metazoa; phylum Arthropoda; class Malacostraca; order Decapoda; family Nephropidae; genus Homarus; species Homarus gammarus. The sequence continues at coordinate 2,321,778 of CAUDMG010001794.1, read as the reverse complement.
TGTTGTCATCGCCCCATTACCCGCAGTCCAACGGCCACGCTGAGGCTGCTGTCAAATCCCTGAAGCACCTCATCCTTAAGGTGGCCCCTTCTGGGAACATTGACTGCGAGGCCTTCGACAGGGGTCTTCTTGAACTCCGCAACACACCTAACTACACTGGACGCTCCCCTGCCCAGGTTTTGTATGGACGCCCCCTTCGTTCTTGTGTCCCTGCTCACCCTCAATCCTTCTCCAAGGAGTGGCAGGCCAAGACAGAGGATTGTGATCGCCGAGCCGCCGAACGTGCTCAGGACGTCGTCGCCCGCTACAATGACCACGCCCGTTCTCTCCCCAGGTTGAGTGTCGGCACCCAAGTCCGTGTTCAGGACCCGACCTCCCTACGTTGGGACAAAGTAGGCGTAGTCATGGGTCTCGGCAGGTCACGGGACTACCAGGTGCGGTTACCCAGTGGTCGTGTGTGGTGGAGGAACCGCCGTTTTCTCCGACCCGTAACAATGCCGTCTGCTGGCCCCGCCACCAGTGTTGAGTCCCATACCCTTCCCAGTGATGAAGTCCCTCGACGCTCAGAACGGATCCAAAAGAAAAGGTCCGCTCAAGACTTTGCTATGAGCGTATAGGGGGGAGGGAGGTGTATGTATATTATGTATGCTGGATTATATGTCATGTATGTATATTATGTATGTGCTCCATTTATGTAGCTAGCAGCGTGTGGCAATGTTATTACCATATCCCACATGCCTAATTAATGTGCCTGGCGACGTATGGAAGCTGCTAATGTATCACTTGCCATACGTCGCCTATAGCAGTTGACAAGGAGCCTAGCCAGGGAGACCGCTGCTCTCCTTTGTGTACATACTCTTATCCAGTAAACCGAACCTACAAAACTATACAGGTGTTTGTGTTCTCTCCTGTATATAGAACTTATTATTCAGAACCTAACAACGAGTAAGGCTGAGTATTGTAGAAGACGGTAGGTAGTCACTGTGCCGTAGGTTTCCAGGATAGGTGATCCTGTGGTCACTTCCCAGAGCCAAGTGCTCTCTCCTCGAATTGGAGCTCACAAAGAAGACTGGGAGGAAGTGACGCAACAACCAGGATGTGGAGAAGGGAAACCCCGGAGTGGTAACTAAGACGAGTCATACTCGTGTCTCGTCCCTAGATGGCGTTGCTCGTGGTGCTGGGCAGGTAGATCATGACAATCGGTGGAGGGGTTCGTAACAATATATATACATGCAAGTAAATCACTGCAGGTGCGCATGATCCAGGTATATGCTGATAACCACAAGGAAAAAGAAAACACGAAGTTCCCAAGCGCTTTCGTGGAATTCACATCTTCAGGGGTCAGTACAGATTAAGGAGAAGTACAAAACAAGGTGTATATATACAGAGGAGGGTGAGATCAGGTCCACAATGGTCAGGTATGAGGTAATGACCCTACACGAGGTACCATATATATACTTAATTTTTAGTCCATAGAACACGCGGACTTTGAACATATAATCAACGACCTCACCGGCCAGGAATCGAACCCTCGACCTACTGGGTGGGACTAGGGAACGCTACCGACCAACCCACTTCGTGGTACCTCGTGTTTCATACCAGCTGGATTCGGTAAAATGCTACTGACACCACATACCAGGCTCGGGCAGTTCCCAATGAGGTTCACGGCGCCATCAGCTCGATGAACAGGCTTTGTGTGAAATATAACAGAGTCTAGGACTGCTTTTAGTGTCCTTGTGGGTTGGTCGGTAGCGTTCCCTAATCCCAACCAGTAGGTCGAGGGTTCGATTCCTGGCTGGTGAGGTCGTTGATTAATTATATGTTCAAAGTCCGCGTGTTATATGGACAAAAAATGAAGTATATATATTAGGGTGGTCCCGAAATTTTTTTTGGTTTAAATTTCAACGACCACCCTGCCTAAGTGTGTGTATACTATTAAAACAATGATCTGTCATTTTTTAAAAAATTTGGATAAAATTTAGAGGTGCCACAAAGACTATCTAGTTTTTATATTGAACAAGTACCGGTAAATGTGTAAATCGTATACAATACATAGTCAATATCAATACAGTTAGTTGTTAATAGTTGTAATACAGCAAAATCAATGAAATTTAGCAACACAGGTCATTCTTCTTGAGTGCCTCTATTACAGTCCTTTTTAGAGAGTTTGGAAAGTTCTTTCGATGATCACTGACCACCTGGAGTAGAAATTGGCGTTGTTCCTCATCCTTTGTTATTACATGGATGTAATCTTGGATGAGTGCCACACCTCTCTCAGCCACATCGTTAACCACTTTCATTGTCTTGAGCTTCTTTTGTGCTTTGCAATAACCTGCATTAGTTTGCCACAAAGATGGGGACAACTGTAGAAAGTCAGTTGGCAGATTGAGCATGTCAAAAAATTTACTTGTTGCAGAAGACACAAAATCTTCAAGGTGAATGTCATTCACGTCTTGAGGCTTAACCACTGCCTTCATGCGGTTACCATTTTGAGCCTTTTTTAGACTGTCCACCATCCTCTGCTTTGTTTCATCACCAACATTCATATCAAAGAAGGCAAAGCCAACAACTTCTTCATTGAGGTACCACAGATGATTGATAAATTTGCGGCAAGCCTCTTCTGAAACCTCCTTGTCAACTTTTGTGTAGTCAGAAATCTTCTTCAGGAAGAGCAGGTCATTTGCTGGAGCTTGAACTGGCAAAGTAGCCAGGAACCATGCTTTAAAGTATACAAGGACAGCAAATCGAACCACCCTACCGAGTCCTTTGACTTCTCGGGCTGTCAACTTGAATTGTGACCGGAACATCCATATTTTGAAGGAATACAACAGCTTTGCCATCCACCTGGCTCTGTGCATGGCCCCAGGCTTCCTGAAAGATATCTTGCGGTGTGGAGTTCCTCCCAGGAATATAACAACCAATTCGAGTAATTCTCTATAGTCTTCCCGTGGCTGATTATCATTAAGGAAGCTCAATGCATTTTTCAGCAGACCTTCTCGATTTTCAGTCACAACCAAATCCATTTCTTGATCAGTGGCAGCTGTACTGTAGTCACTCTGCACAATGTTGGGCCAAAATGCTTGAAATCTCTTAAAAACAAGTATATCTGGCCCAGTTGATGGACCCATTACACGGTCAAATACTCCACCGATCACAACCTCATGCACATGATGACGGCATGGCAACCATAGGAGATTTTTCTCCAGTTTAATTTCGATGAGCTTACAGGCCCCAGTGTGGCGTCCAGTGTTGCTGCTTGTAGTGTCAAAAGACATTGCCACTATATAGTCTTTTAATTTCCAATCTTTGACCACTTCAACCACAGCATTAGCCATCGCTTCACCAGTTCCATTGGGCAACTTTGATACATTCAGCAATTGTTCATTCTCTTCATAGGACACAATGATTGGCAATCGATCATAAGTTTCTTTACCACCAGCTGTTTCAGGAAGTAGCTTTCCATCCCAATGAACAACAAGAGGGATTGTTGGATCAAGATTAAGTATAAATTGTTCTTTGGCAGACTTAAAAGACTGAACTCTCAACTTCATTCTTGATTGTCGAATTGTCTTCCGGTTGACTGCTATGTCTTCCACGTTGTGACCTAAAGTTTGAGCTGCTGCAGCAATCAAATGCACAGCATCACGATCACTAATCTTGGTGCGATCTAGTGCTTTGGCCAGAACAGGGGACATTATGTTTTTTGCACGTGGTTTCCCAGGTTTTGATTTTTTGGGAGGAGAACACTCTGACGCTGAAGAATTTACTTGTTCCTCAGACTCAGATGATGATGAGAATGGCGGATTCATTCCTTGTTTTTCATCTTCTTTTGTTTTCTGTGCCAAAGCTTTTGAAAAGCGAGCACGTTCTTCTTCTTTTCGTATTGCCAAGCGGACTTCTTTTGCTGCTAGTTCTTTATCAACTCTACCCAAGTATCCTTTCCTTCCATCTCGTTGTGCTAGAAGGAATTGCCGATCTTCTTCAATTTTGATCATTGTCAAAGCATTTGCATGAGCAATGTCAAATAGTTTACTTAATTGTTCTTTGAAAACTTCTTCCTTTATTTGCTGAGCTTGGCTTCTCCTCTTGGCAGCTTTTTGAAGGCTTTTCCATTTCACAAACATTTTTTCAACTCTTTCTCGGGCATGAATTTCTGAGCAAGTTGGTATTCTTGCCATTTCCCAAAATGGGAGTACTTGCTTGATCACTTCCTTGGCACTCTCTTTGATGGTTGCTTTGTTGACTTTGTGAATTTGAAAGAACAAACTCATAACTTCCCCAGTAGAAGGCAGTTTTAGACCAGTCAAAGCGTGTGCAGTTGGCCCAATCAACCATACTTCATTGTCTTTCCTTGTCTTTGGCTTTGTGCCACTACCACTAGTACTAGCCATCTAAAAAGAGAAACCATTACTATTATTAGTATTATATGATATATAATTTAGGGACAATAGGTAACACAAACTCACACCCAACATCCAGTTTGTAGAGTCTAGGATGTTGAGCTTGATAATGAGTACAAAGAAGTGACAAAAAAATTCTCTATAAGTCCAATTGGATATGTGGCACTCACAGATAGACCTAAGCTCATTCATGGATTGACAGAATACAGACACCTGCACAACATGTCAACAATCTGCCATTATATAATACATATATATATATTAAGTAAGTTGTGTCAAGTTGTGCCCCTGGCTGGTGGCACCCCTAAACATCCCTCAATTTGGTTGAAATTGTTTGGGTTATATTATTTTGGTAGTTCTTATAAAAGGGCAGGGTGGTTGTGATCATATTCTGAAAAAAAATTTTAACCCCCATTTCGGGACCACCCTAATATATATGGTACCTCGTGTTTCATACCAGCTGGATTCGGTAAAATGCTACTGACACCACATATGGGGCATGGGCAGTTCCCAATGAGGTTCACGGCGCCATCAGCTCGATGAACAGGCTTTGTGTGAAATATAACAGTCTAGGACTGCCTTTAGTGTCCTTGTGGGTTGGTTGGTAGCTTTCCCTAGTCCCACCCAGTAGGTCGAGGGTTCGATTCCTGGCTGGTGAGGTCGTTGATTATATATATATATATATATATATATATATATATTTTATCAAGATATATATATATATATATATATATATATATATATATATATATATATATATATATATATATATATATATATATATGTATGTATATATATATATATATATATATATATATATATATATATATATATATATATATATATATATATATATATATATATATAACGTAAGTGTAAATATGAAATAGCTATCAATAGCTATGTGTTATATTTACTAATACAAGGAAGATGAACTTTTACATCTGCTACACGTTGAGTTTATGTCCATAACCATACTGAGTTGCTGAATTATGGCAACAATCCTGTGAGCTGAGTGAACATTAGTTTCTGCAAATGATTCGTTCACTGCCCAGGGTGTGACAGGACGTGACTGCAGTTGTTGTGACTACTCATCAATCAACATCCTGTCAACAAAATTCTTTCGAATGATATGAATAACCCCCAGTTACCAGCACCCCAGCACCCCCTAGTGATGACACATCTCCGGTCATGAGAGATGCACCCCCCTAGTGATGACACATCTCCTGTCATGAGAGATGGTTTCAGCATTCTGAGATATGGTGTGGTGGATGACTTAGTGTAACCAGGAGTGGTAGTTGCTGTCCTCAGGATTTCGTGGACATTGACCCAGTCACCGGACCTTGGAATCAGCTGTGTCTCCAGTGACTGACACACACAAGTCTACAGGATTGCAGCAGCAATTTCACATTTTCAAGAAATTCTAGAAAGGATTCTTCAATCAAGCCTATAAGGAATAGGTAGTATCTAGGTATACCTTAAATATATACACACATTTACATGTTCGAGACATACCTCCACATTGATAGGGCATCGATAGGTTATGTCATTGTTGTAAGCGCTTACTTATTTTAATATATACTGATGTGATATAATTCCCAGTATTTATTAGACATAGAAAATGGGGACATTTTCTTTTGATCCCAGGGAGGACAAGAATGTTCATAATTTTCAAACTACATATTTTAATGATGTCAAAGACACATCTTCTTAAAATAAAAATATGATAGTTCTACAATAAAGTATCACAGACTGGAAATTTTCAGCCATGCCATGTAGAACCCTTCACAACTCAGTACCATTGCTCACCGCAAGGTCGAAAGTGTTGTCCACCATTCCTGCTCAGAGGAAGGCGGATACTGTGTCAGAGCTAACCCGAGACCTCACACCCTCATTTTCCCAGCTTGATTACAGTAGCAAAAGTTGTACATTGCTAAGAAGGTGCAGTCTTAAACACGAAGTAGGCGAAGATTATTTCTGCCATGTTGCTTTTAATATTGGCAGTAATGTTTGTGTTTTAAGTCAGAATCATCCAATTTTTTGTCAATGAGATACTAGCCCATAAGACACTTAAGTCTAGGACCCCTGTAGTTGTTGAAAACCCTACGGTTGTAGAATCCCCAGCTTAGTGTTTACACAAATGTTTGTAACATGGTTATGCTAATGTATAGGATGTTTATCTGTGAGTTTAGTTAGTTCTCACGGAGCTGGGAGGGTAGGTGACCAAGCGATGTAATGGCCCTTGTTTCATAAACAGAAGTATTATATAAATGGGTTATTTACATTTGATTTATATACTGAGTCACCTCCTGTAACTTTCCACTGGCTATGAGGTGACATGTTCAATGCACGTGATAAGGTGTGCCCACGGGAAGCTGCGTCATACTATGCTGAGTAAAGGCATAAAGAAGCCGGCTCCTGGCCACCCAAAGCTTGATATCCTTGACTGGAGGAAGACGTTATTTGAGAGCCGCAGTGGATGACTCCGTCTTGCCTCGAGGGAGGGCGACGCGTCTATTCCATTCTTCCTCGATGGGTCACTACTCAGAGTCTCACTCACAAACTAATATCGAACAGACGTTGATTCACGTCTAGTTACATAGACGCCGTCCGTTTCTCACCACACTCATAAATAGTGGAACATACGGTTGATCTACACTCAGGAATTATACAAATAATACTTTTAAATAAAAGAAGAAACTTCAATTGGGTTTCGTTCCTAAAGCCCAATATAATATATGTGTACCAACCTGGTTAACTTGGAATTAACCAACCGGTTCAAGTATCCTCATTAACACTAACTGTAACAGTATTGTGGCAGACTTTGTCCGTGACTTACTACGTTGGACCGGCCAAGTTATCCGCATGGACGACAGTAGACTGCCAGAGCAAGTTACTCTACACCCATTTAAAGAATGACTAACAGAGTTGGTGGGCCATGGAAGAGGTACAAAGATACACTTAAGACAAACATTGGAGAAGCACCGCACAAGAGGATGTAAAATCCCTGAGGCTGATCGGATACCCGTCGGAACAAAGCCACCACCGCCCTAACCACACTGGATGTTGTATATGGACGGGGGAGACGTTATATGTGGGAGGAGGTTGATGTTGTTTGTGGAAGGGGGTTGATGTTGTACTTGAGAGGGGGAAGATGTATGTGGGAGGGGGAGACTTTGCATGTGGGTGGGGGAGATGTTGTATGTGAGTGGGGGAGATGTTGTATGTGGGAGGAAGAGATGTTGTATGTGGGAGGGGGAAGATGTTGTATGTGGGTGGGGAAGATGTTGTATGTGGATGGGGGAGATGTTGTATGTGGGAGGAGGAGATGTTGTATGTGGGAGGGGGAGATGTTGTATGTGGGATGCTGTAAGTGGGAAGAGGAGAGATGTTGCATGTGGGAGGGGGAGATGTTGTATGTGAGAGGAGGAGATGTACGTGGGAGGGGTAAGATATATGTGGGAGGGGGAGATGTTGTATGTGGGAGGAGGAGAGATGTTGCAAGTGGGAGGGGGAGATATTGCATGTGGGAAGGGGAGATGTTGTATGTGGGAGGGGGAGATGTTGTATGTGGGAGGAGGAGAGATGTTGTATGTGGGAGGGGGAGATGCTGTATGTGGGAGGGGGAAATGTTGTATGTGGGAGGGGGAGAGATGTTGTATGTAGGAGGGGGAGATGTTGTATGTGGGTGGGGGAGATGTTGTATGTGGGAGGAGGAGAGATGTTGTATATGGGAAGGGGAGATGTTGTATGTGGGTGGGGGAGATGTTGTATGTGGGAGGAGGAGAGATGTTGTATGTGGGAGGGGGAGATGTTGTATGTGGGTGGGGGAGATGTTGTATGTGGGAGGAGGAGAGATGTTGCAAGTGGGAGGGGGAGATATTGCATGTGGGAAGGGGAGATGTTGTATGTGGGAGGGGGAGATGTTGTATGTGGGAGGAGGAGAGATGTTGTATGTGGGAGGGGGAGATGCTGTATGTGGGAGGGGGAAATGTTGTATGTGGGAGGGGGAGAGATGTTGTATGTAGGAGGGGGAGATGTTGTATGTGGGTGGGGGAGATGTTGTATGTGGGAGGAGGAGAGATGTTGTATATGGGAAGGGGAGATGTTGTATGTGGGTGGGGGAGATGTTGTATGTGGGAGGAGGAGAGATGTTGTATGTGGGAGGGGGAGATGTTGTATGTGGGTGGGGGAGATGTTGTATGTGGGAGGAGGAGAGATGTTGCAAGTGGGAGGGGGAGATGTTGTATGTGGGATGGGGAGATGTTGTATGTGAGAGGAGATGTACGTGGGAGGGGTAAGATATATGTGGGAGGGGGAGATGTTGTATGTGGGAGGAGGAGAGATGTTGCAAGTAGGAGGGGGAGATATTGCATGTGGGAAGGGGAGATGTTGTATGTGGGAGGGGGAGATGTTGTATGTGGGAGGAGGAGAGATGTTGTATGTGGCAGGGGGAGATGCTGTATGTGGGAGGGGGAAATGTTGTATGTGGGAGGGGGAGAGATTTTGTATGTAGGAGGGGGAGATGTTGTATGTGGGTGGGGGAGATGTTGTATGTGGGAGGAGGAGAGATGTTGTATATGGGAGGGGGAGATGTTGTATGTGGGAGGGGGAGAGATGTTGTATGTGGGAGGGGGAGATGTTGCATGTGGGTGGGGGAGATGTTGTATGTGGGAGGAGGAGAGATGTTGTATGTGGGAGGGGGAGATGTTGTATGTGGGTGGGGGCGATGTTGTATGTGGGAGGAGGAGAGATGCTGTAAGTGGGAAGGGGAGATATTGCATGTGGGAAGGGGAGATGTTGTATGTGGGAGGGGGAGATGCTGTATGTGGGAGGGGGAAATGTTGTATGTGGGAGTGGGAGATGTTGTATGTGGGTGGGGGAGATGTTGTATGTGGGTGGGGGAGATGTTGTATGTGGGAGGAGGAGAGATGTTGTATGTGGGAGGGGGAGATGCTGTATGTGGGAGGGGGAGATGTTGTATGTGGGTGGGGGAGATGTTGTATGTGGGAGGAGGAGAGATGTTGTATGTGGGAGGGGGAGATGTTGTACGTGGGTGGGGGAGATGTTGTATGTGGGAGGAGGAGAGATGTTATATGTGCGAGGAGGAGATGTTGTATGTGGGAGGAGGAGAGGAGTTGTATGAGAGAAGGTTGACTAATTTATGAGGAACAAGTTCACAAAAATCAAAAGCAAGATCATACACCACAATCGTTCTAACGTTAACACATAGTCACCTCACTGGTGCTGGCGTCGTAAACCTAACTGTTGTGTGTAAAGTGGTTAGTAGTGATGACACAAAGTTTAATTCAACACCAAACACCCATTGAAATATCTTATTGAGGCTAGTTAGTAAACTGTGTACTGATGATTTGTGTCTTAACTGGTAAAAATATGTACTTCACTGAAGCCTCAAGTAAATATATACTGAAACTTAAGCATGACGTGAATAGCAAATGACTAAGATTCGTCCTTGGAGGCGGGCTGGTTGGCCCGGGCAGTCAGTCTTACCAGAACCTGTTGCTGTGTGTGTTTGTAGCGATAACACTTACTGCACCACCACCCTCGATCCCAGCTTAGTATCTTCACCCCTCTACGATACTATTATTAACTTGACTACCACTACACTTAAGTCTTCCTCCTGCACACACACACACACACACCTCCTCTAAGTTACAACATTCATCAGACTATTATCCGTTCCCTCCGATACACCACAGCTCACCCACCTCCTCACAGTTTCACCACCACCACCTCCACCTCCTTTCCTGACCCGAGTAGTACAACCACCTCCCAGTTTATCAGCGCCGTGGCTCGCTGCTCGACATAGTAATGGGTATCTCTCGCGTGTTTCAGCATTCGAGGTATAATCTGAAGGCATGGGACAGTCTGCTTTCTACCAGAAATCTGAAGGTTAGTCTAGTGTGAGTCCCTCATTAGACAGACATGCATATGGCAGATAGAGAGATAGATTGATAGATAGACAGATAGATAGATAGATAGATAGATAGATAGATAGATAGATATTTATTCAGTATAAATCGTCATGGAAGTTCGCATACTATATGTAAGAGTTAGTTTAATGTAACAATACTCACGAGTCACGAGTATCCAGACTTAGTGGCGAAAAGTCTTGTGCGTTTAACTCCCGACTATATAATGATGATAGTTATAATAATAATAACAGCATGGCCAGGCGGAATTACCCAGAGTGGACCGGCAGTACGTTCCTGATACGTACTGTACATTATCTCGGTTCACAAGTACACGTGGAACTCACTCACTTCTACTCAGCCGTCAACTGATTTATCAAGACACTGGCAACCTCCTGGCCTATTGTCGTTGCCACACCTCACAGGGACCTGGCGCGTCTCACATTGTTTCTCATCAGTAAAGTTCACTCAAGAATTTAGCTTATAGTAATTTATAATACACTTCTTTTTATTTCTAAGTTAAACTATAAATTTAGTTGTTCTAACACTACTTAATACTATTGCTAATATATTTCTGAATAAAAAATAAAAATAAAAAGTTAAATCTGACTCAGCATTGTATCAGACAAATTATAGTTTATTTCTTATGTGACAGAGTCACATTTTGCTATCTTGAAGATAACAGGCCATTTTATTTTTCACGGGGATTTACAATACCTTGTTTAACAATTCCTACTTTGATCTTAATTTTGGCAGTGATATTTTTGTTATGTTATTGGAAGCATAATGTGTTGTCTAATGGTAGACCCTGCTGTCATATGGCATCACGGAAATTGTGACCAAGTCCCAGGTTGCTGATCTGAATTTCTGCCACATTTACACACAATTTCAGGGTCTCAATTGTTTCTCTTACTTTGAGAACACAGCATACATATATCGTTTCTCACTATTGATATTTTAAGTATTTTTTATTTCTTTATGGTTCTTAATTATTATTATTATTATTATTATTATTATTATTATTATTATTAGCGGAATCGCCGCCTTCCGGGCGGCTTTTTCGCTAGGCCACGGTAGGACGCCACCCTCCGGGAGGCTCCACATTGTCTCACTGTAATGGATTAGGGTAGACCACATTTTTGGTTTTGCCATTAGCAGCAAGTATGTACAGATTTTTGCCAGTTCCCACTCTGGAGCATCCAACATAGAACTGTCCATGAGAGATGGTTTAGGCCAACCATCTTTAGGGACTGTCCCTGGCTTTTGTAGATGGTCATGGCAAAGCTTAAACTCAAATGGCAAGTCAGTGGTGATGAGAGGTATCCTTGGTATAAAAACGTCCTCTCCTTTAGCTTTCCCTGTCAGTATTGTAGCTTCCAGTACATGTGGCATCATGTTCTTCACCACCAGTCTTGTGCCATTGCAGAGGATTGGTGGTTAAAGATTTCTTAAGAGCATTAAAGGAGTTCCAATCTTGAGAGTGAGGTGGTGAGGAGGCATTCCAGCGGGCTCCAAAGAATTAAGGAATTCTGCAGGGTAATGGACTGCTTGATCCTGGTCGATTACTGTATCAACAGATTTGAATGAGGTCTCACTCCCTGGAAGCTGTCTGAGTAGAGTCATGTTGATTTCAGCCACTGTTTCATTCTTTGGTGCCAGAATTGCGCTTCCACTCAGCCAATTGTGATCCTTGTAGTGGTGGATAATGTTTGGGTAGACCATGTTAGTGAGCTCAGTTGAGGACTTTACAACATTTCCACATCCTTGAGGAATGATTATTTGTCCTTCTGAATCAACAGGGAAAGTTCCATTCCCAAACTGTAGTAGAAGGTTTGCAAACCGTCCAGCATCCTGATCTCCTTGTAGATGTACTCTCATGTTTGTGCTAGGGTGTCTGAACACTTTTCCAAAGGTATGATGCCTTGAGGCACGCATTCAGTTCATCAGCTGGAGTGCCTCGAGGAATGACAGGTAGGGTCTGGCGAAAGTCTCCAGCAATGACCATTGTAATGCCACCCATGAGTTGGTCATTTTCTCGTATGTCTTTCAAGGTCCTGTCCAATGCTTCAAACGTTAACTTGTGAGACATAGTGAATTCATCCCAGACTATGAGGCTGCATTTTTCTAAGAGTTTTGCCTTTGCCGATCCTTTTTTTGATGTTGCACAGTGGATTCTCATTGTGAGCGAGATTGAGAGGCAGTTTAAAAGTTGAGTGTGCAGTACGTCCTCCTTCTAGTAGTGTTGCAGCAATGCCTGAGGATGCCACAGCAAGAGCTATTTCCCCTGATGACGTACTTTGGCCAACAGAAGAATGTTTTTTCCTGTCCCGCCAGGTGCATCAAGAAAGATCATACCTCCCTGCTCCGCTTGTATCGCTTGCAAAATCTATTCATAAGCATTTGTTTGATGCGGCATCAGGTGGGGCTCATTTTCTTCAACAAAATTCACCAGAACTTCAACTGAGTAGTCTCTCTCTCTGAGCAACTCCCTGTTTGCAGCTACTGGTTCTTCTCGTTTTGGGGAAGGCAATCCAAAATCAGTCAGGTTTTTCCGCATAGCGCTTGTATGATATGGACACAAAGTAGTACCTTAAGCTGTGTATTATTATATTACTCTTATATTACTCTATTAATTATGTATAGTAAGTATTACAGAACATGGATTAATTCTATGTATTATTCCCATTTATTATGCACCATGTTATGTACATAAATTATCATATTTATACATTATGTATTCAGCTTGTGAATGCTGGCATCTGTACAGGCCAGTGAGCAGTAATACATAGAGTGAGTGAAGACTGCCAGTCCTTGTGGTGCGGAAGTGAGCTTTTTGGTCCTCTTGTATATATATCTCCCGTACGAGAATAGAACCTACTTTTAAGATAACAAGTGTTTATATATACCTTCAGTAGCATAGAACATTTTGTGGGTATGAAGACGAACGTCAGATGACGCAGTGATTATTTCTCAGTGAGATACAGTGGACCTAGCCTTCCCGCCCAGGCTGTGTTAATCGGACCTACAGCAAGACTACTACAAGCCTCTAGACTTACAGTGTTGTGAAGTGAAGTGTTTTGTGAAGTGCTGTGTTGTGTATTTTAATCATAATTGTTTGTGCAAATTGCGGTCAGATGACTAAGGGAGCTGGTCCAGCAGTGCATCCGCTCCCGTCTCTAGTCGGAGGGTAACTAACCGACCAGCGAGCGACTCTGCCCAGTTGGCAGCACGCCAAGTCTCTCCCGGCAACCTGCAAGACACACACACACAGCATTCACCTTATATTAAATTCTTATGAGTTACTTCAAACTTCTGTAATTCTGTGCATTGATTACGAGGGGCTGACCCGGTCTTTTGCACAGATAGAGTACAGAAGCTGTCGGCATGTCTCACAGGGATCAAAACGATACCCTGGACGATGGGATTATGAGTTTTAATGTGGGAGACCGCTCCCCTCCCACACTCAGGCCCCACGCTCCCCACACTGACAACGCCCAGTCACCCACAGAACCTCCTTGCTCGTCGCGAGCAAGCTCTCCTGCTATGCATGCGTCCACAGATCTCCTTCAACTGATAAAGTGGATGGAAACTTCTCGACGCCAGGACGATATTGCAAGGAGAGAAGAGGACGAAATTCGGTACAGACAGTCTGAAAAACGGCGCCATGAAGAGGAACAACGACGCAGAGAACTCGAAGACATACGTAGAAGTGAGGATGACCTTAGAAGAAGAGAGGATCAAGCCAGATTTGAAGTCTTGATTTCTCTGTTAGCCTCCCCACAACGATCTACCGTACAAGATTCGTCTGCTACTACTAACGTTGATGCGACTAGAGGTACTGGTACCTCATTTCCCAGAGTCGAGTCAACAATCCCTCAAAAGGCTGCAGTACACACGCCTCCCTCTCTGATGTCTGACGCTTCTTATCAGATGTTTCGGGAATGGCGTCGACGTTGGCAAGACTATGCAACAATGGTTGACTTGTCAAGTTTACCACAGCCTAAGCAGATGATACAGCTTCGTATGTGCTTGTCCTTAGAGACACAACGTACTCTCGAGCCCACACTTCAAGTGCCTCCTACGACAACTCTGACTGTAGAGGCCGTTCTCGGCAAGTTACAGGAACATGTTAAGGGACAGCACAACGAAGCACTTAGAAGAAGAGAACTCCTCCAATGTAAGCAGCTTGATGGAGAATCTTTTGACGCATTTTTTGTAAGACTCAAAAGATGTTCTGAGGAAGTTGATGTTTGTCCTGGACATTCTCAAGTCTGTGAAGAGACACAACTCAAGACAATCATTTTAACGGGTGTTCGAGATGAAGAGCTAGTTCAGCGTCTCATTTCACTTGACCCCACTTCCTCCCTTCAAGATGTTGTTACAAAATGTCGAGCGTACGAGGCTGCCAGGTGTGCGACTTCAGCTTTACGCTCACAACCTGACCAGGTGAGGGCGGTGTCTTCCTACAGAAAGGGTAAGAAGCAGCAAGGTAACCCGACCCCTCACCCTCCAGCTACACCTTCAGCAGCAGCTTTGTGTAACAGCTGTGCGAGACAGCATGATGCCTCCCAGTGCCCAGCTGCTCAAAGCGTGTGCAGAAGTTGCGACCGCCAGGGTCACTGGGCTTACACAGTCAAGTGCCCTGCTAGCAAAGTTCAGTGCGGACTTTGTGGTCGTGTGGGCCATTATGACAAATGTTGTCGTAAGAAGACACAGAGAGGACACCACCTAGGATCCAAGAAGTCATCCTCAGGTAGTGCTGGCGCGCCCCCTCCTTCTGGCAAGCATGAAGACGCTGTGTCCAGTCGTTCCTGCCGTCGTGTACATTGTTCCACAGACACGACGCCCCAGCACATTAATGTAGTCATTTCTTACGGTAACTTGTCATCCAGTCTTCAGATGCTACCTGACACCGGTGCTGACGTCTCAGTAATTGGTCCACAACACTTAGCAAGTTTGGGAATATCCCGGAGCAACCTACAGCCTCCTCGTCAGACAACGAAACTGACAGCTGATGGTTCCAAAATGGCTCCAGCTTTGGGATCTTTCTGGACTACTCTTTCCTTTGGTAAGCAGTCTTGCTCAGCCCGGATTGATGTTCATGATGGTATCCCGACTCCGCTTTTATCATATGGTCATTGTCAAGAGTTGGCCATTATTTCCAAGGAATTCCCCAAACCTATTTTAAAGGCCACCCATGTCAACAGGTTGAAGGAACTCCCTATCTCTACTAACACGTCCCCTTCTGATGCAAGAGCTTACCTTCTCAAGGAGTTTGCTGACGTGTTGGTTACGAAGAAATCTTTAGGATCCACACCACTCAAGCCGATGGTGGGTCCACCTATGAAGATTTATCTTAAGGATGGTGCCACACCTTTTGCCATCCACACCCCTCGTTTGATTCCTCACGCCTACAAGGAGCTAGTTAGACAAGAGATTGACTCCATGGTTGCTCAGGGAATCATCAAGCCGGCCGGAGACGAACCTTCACCTTGGTGCCACCCTCTCGTCCCCGTCGCCAAACCTCGTGGTGGAGTACGGATCACCACCATTCTGTCAAAACTTAACCAGCAAGTTTCCCGTCCAGCCCACCCTTCACCCACACCCTTCGCAGCTGTTCGAAATGTGGACCCGAAGGCGAAGTTTTTTACAACGATGGACGCCTTATGTGGTTATTGGCAGATCGAGTTGGCCGAAGAAGACCAACATTTGACAACATTCATCACACCATATGGAAGGTATCAGTATTGCAGAGGCCTGCTGCCACGAGCGATGCATTCTGTTAACGTGGTGACGCAGCCCTTCAAGGAGTCACGAATTGTGTCAAGGTGGCTGATGACATTTTACTCTATTACGAAGACTACTGTGCCCACCTCTCCCGAATATATGAAGTTCTCACCAGATGTCGAAAGTACGGGATTACCCTCAACGCTGACAAGTTTGTAGTCGCCGCTCCATCAGTGAACTTCTGTGGGTACACTCTCTCAGCATCAGGTATCGCAGCTGACCCGGAGAAATTAAGTGGAATCAGGGATTTTCCAACCCCTGCCAACCTGACAGACCTCCGTTCTTTTTTGGGTCTGGTCAATCAGCTGGCTGAATTTACACCTGACATCTCCGCCGCAGCCCAGCCGTTACGCCCCCTGCTGAGCCCCAGGAAGACATTCCTGTGGACCCCAGATCATCAAGAGGCCTTCCAGCGAGTCAAACAGGCCCTCTTGAGTCCACCTATCCTCGCCTGTTACGACCCAGCCCTACCCATCGTCCTCCAGACTGACGCCTCCAGACTCTACGGCGTTGGTTACGCCCTTCTGCAGGACCATGGCGGTGGACAACTCCGCTTAATTCAGTGTGGATCCCGGTTCCTGACGGACGCCGAGACCCGTTATGCCACGATTGAGCTGGAGATGTTGGCTGTTGTCTGGGCGATGGCGAAGTGTCGCTTCTACTTGATAGGACTTCAGCACTTCACCCTCTTCACGGATCATCGCCCTCTTATACCTATTATCAATCACTACTCTTTGGATGCAGTAGAGAATCCTCGCCTTCAACGTCTGAAAGAGAAGCTTTCGCCTTATCTCTATACGGCTGTGTGGCGTGCGGGTAAGCTGCTGTGCATCCCGGATGCCCTGTCCCGCGCCCCTGTCAGTCGCCGCACCCCAGAGGACGAGATGTTGTGTTCTACAGCTGCTGCATCCCTCAAGTCATTAGTTTCATTGAAGGCCGTCTTCACATCAGAAGAGTCTATAGCACCGGATGCAGACAAGACCCTTGAAGGTCTCCACACCGCAGCCCGGGCCGACCCTTCCTACATCCGGCTCGTCGACTGTGTGTCCCAGGGATTTCCATCTAACCGATACCACCTTCATGAATCGCTACTCCCGTACTGGAAGATACGCGAGGACCTCTATTGTGATGGAGACCTCGTCTTGTATGGTCAACGAGTAGTCATTCCTGCTGCCCTACGCCGCCGCACCTTGACCCGCCTTCACGACAGCCATCGAGGAGTGGAGGCCACCAAGCGATGGGTGAAGCAGACTGTATTTTGGCCCGGAATCGACGCGGACATTGCAAGTACCGTCCGTGCCTGTGAGCCGTGCCAGATTCTGCAACCCAGCCAGCAACAGGAACCCTTAATGTGCGACGACAACCCTTCAAGACCCTTCGAGTCTATGTCGGCCAATTTCTTTGCAGTAGCAGGGAAGTCCTTCCTCGTCGTTGCCGACCGATTGTCTGGATGGCCTGTTGTCGTCCCCTGTGGTAGTGATACAACGGCTACTGCTCCCATCCGGAATTTCAGGCATTACTTCAGAGAAGTTGGTGTTCCCCTCCGCCTGGACCGTTGGGGAGTCCGTCATGTCGTGACCTTGCCCCACTACCCCCAGGCGAATGGACACGCCGAAGCCGCAGTCAAGACTGTGAAACACCTGATCCTTAAGGTGTCACCCTCAGGAAATATCGACTGTGAGGACTTCGATCGAGGTTTGTTGGAGTTAAGCAACACCCCGAACTTCACCGGACGCTCCCCAGCCCAGGTTCTATACGGACATCATCTCAGGTCTTGTGTTCCTGCCCACCCGAAGTCTTTTTCTCAAGAATGGCAGACCAAGACTGAGGAATGTGACCGCCGTGCAGCAGAACGAGCCGCAGATGTCGCTGCTCGGTATGACTGTCATGCCCGCCCCCTTCCCAGGTTGAGTATCGGCCAGCAGGTCAGGATTCAAGATCCGGTATATCACCGCTGGGACAAGGTTGGGGTTGTCATGGGTATTGGCCGGTCCAGGGACTACCATGTGCGTCTTCCTAGTGGTAGAGTATGGTGGAGGAACCATCGTTTCCTCCGACCTGTGGAGCTGCCTAGTGTTGACCCTTCCCCAGTTGAGTCCCCTAATGTTGATGCCGTTACAGTAAATCCATCCCCACCTTGTGTTTCTGCCCCAGTACTCCGCAGGTCCGAGCGACTCAGAAACAAAAGGTCCGCTCAAGATGAAACTATGAGCGTATGGGGGGGGGGGGGGGGGAGGTGTATGATATGGACACAAAGTAGTACCTTAAGCTGTGTATTATTATATTACTCTTATATTACTCTATTAATTATGTATAGTAAGTATTACAGAACATGTATTAATTCTATGTAATATTCCCATTTATTATGCACCATGTTATGTATATAAATTATCATATTTATACTTTATGTATTCAGCTTGTGAATGCTGGCATCTGTACAGGCCAGAGCGCAGTAATACATAGAGTGAGTGAAGACTGCCAGTCCATGTGGTGCGGAATTGAGCTTTTTGGTCCCCTTGTATATATATCTCCCGTACGAGAATAGAACCTACTTTTAAGATAACAAGTATTTATATATACCTTCAGTAGCATAGAACATTTTGTGGGTATCAAGACGAACACAGAGCGCCATCAATTTTTTCCAGCATGATTAGAGACCTGTTGAACATGTCATTCATGAACTCAATCTCTTGATCAGGATGTTCTCTTCTTGCTTGATGAAGGAGATCCTCTGAAAGACTTTCTTGGTGGTTTTTCCAGAGCTGGCTTGGGTTGGAAAGTCCACATGTAGCAATCATGATGGCAAACAGGTTCCTCATTCTCATTGGCGATTGAGTAGCTGCTGCCTCTTCTAATGTGTCATTCCAGTGACCATCATCTTCCAGTAGGCCAAGGAGATTGCACGCTTCCTGATAGGTACTGCAAACTTGTCCATTCACTGTCTTGAGTGCTGCATATGATTTTGGGCCACGGATGTGGTGCAAAAGTAGTCTCAAACAATAGCATTCAAAGTTGTTGGGTTGAACCGTGTAGACACGTCCCAAAGCATTGCCTGACTTTATCCCTGGATATCCTTCAACATCGGATCCTTGAGCTCTTCTCTGGAACTTTTTCAGTGAAGCCTGCCACATGTAGAACTTGGGTACGTCAACATACAGGAGTAGTTGAGCAAACTCATCTTTCTGTGAAAGATTAAAGAATGCAGTGAGAGTCGTATCAGCAGGATTTGCCATTTGATTTTGGAGAGACTCTAATGTGAAGTATACTCCTTGTCCATTTTCCAGGTGAACAGCCAGATGAACTACTGTTGGACATCGTTCGTGTATGAAAACTAAAAATTCTCCATAGGGCTTCATTGCTGCATATATAACAGCCCTGCTGAAGCTGTGTCACCTCATCATGATTTCCATCCTTTGCTAATGCAAAGATTGCTTGGTGAGAGCCTTTGTTGACGTATTTGCAAACATACTTGATGGACTTGACTGAATTGCAGAACTCCACATTGATGTGCGCATTGAATGCTTTACTCAAAAGAGGATTGTAGGGGACCACCCAATTGTTGTCTACTGTTATTTTACTGTCTGTTCCAGGTCGTAACACTGCTGTAAAACCTCCATCGCCAGGCGCTCTTCTCCTGTACTGAGGATACCCATCTTCTCCACTCTGAGTATCCTTTATCAGGTCTTTTGGGGAGTTTTTGTTGCAACGTCCATCTTTCATGCAGGGAGAGTGTCTGTTGAATAGTCCACATGGCCCATGAATCATTTGCTTCTTGATGATCTCATAGAGAACTGCTCGTATGCAGTTGTCAATAATGTTCGGTCGAAGTTTCTCTTTCAACTAGATCAAGACATGGGCATGTGGTAGACCTCGTTTCTGTCACTCAATGGAGTACATGTAGCACCGTGTAGGGCCAAAGATTGATGCTTTTGTAAGCAAGTCATGAGTTTGATCACTTTCTGACGAAATACTCTCGCTATAATGCCATGCCGATCTTGTCCTTTCTGGCCTTCTATTAGAGTTTCTGTTCTGTCAGTCCATACAGGGTTGCATGTAAAAGTAATGAAGAGATCTGGTCGTCCATAGTTTCTGACGTAGGTCATGGCATCCCAGAGAAAGGTGAACAAAGAGACAGACAGACTTCTTTGTTTTATATATATATAGATCATCACTATATATAACACCACCCATCATCCGTTAGGCCACGGTAGGACGCCACCCTCCGGGATGCTTCAAACTGTCTCACTGTTCAGTCCCCAAAACTTCTTCTTCCATCAATAGTTCATTAACGGTGTATGTAAGTTCCACCATGTTTTTCATTACAATTGTACAGCAAAGTAATTTTTTTTTAGCATTAAACTGTTATTATTTTATTGTCTAATCATCACTACATATAACACCACCCGTCATCACTACATATAACACCATCCATCATCACTACATATAACACCATCCATCATCACTACATATAACACCATCAATCATCACTACATATTACAACATCCATCATCACTACATATAACACCATCCATCATCACTACATATTACACCATCCATCATCACTACATATAGCACCACCATCACTACCACCACCATCATCACTACCACCACTACTACCATCATCATCATTACCACTACCATCATTACCACTACTATCAACCAGTCTCTACCACCACCACTATCACCACAAACATGCCGCTATCACCATCACCACCACTACCACTGACACTACCACCGTCACCACCACCACCACTACATATAACACCATCCATCATCAATACATATAACACCACCCATCATCACTACATATAACAACATCCATCATCACTACATATAACATCATCCATCATCACTACATATAACCATCCATCATCATCACTACATATAACACCATCCATCATCACTACAGATCGGTAAAGTAGTTTCCTAGATTCTCGTGCGGACACACACACACACACACAGACATACTTCTTTGTTTTATATAGCCTATATAGATTACACCTTTTCACATATACGTTGAGACATTGTTATATACCTAACTGTCAAATTTCATAACCAAATGACAGAACACATATCGAATGACAATCTAAAATAACTGTTGGTGGTATGTCATTCTCCAATTGTTACATTCTCAAACTATATGTAGACTGTCGGTTTATTGTTCACGGCTGTCAATTTCATAACTTATGTCAATCATTTCCGTTAGCATGAACGAACAGTTATTTTAGATTGTCATTCGATATGTGTTCAGTCATTCGGTTATGAAATTTGTCAAATAGATATATAACAATGTCTCAACGTATATGTGAAAAGGTGTATTATTATTATTATTATAATTATTATTATTATTATTATTATTATTATTATTATTATTATTATTATTATTATTATTATTATTATTTAATTTTTAATTTAATTTTTGTATTATAAATTTTATTAACTATGAACTGATTATTATTATTGTTATTATTATTACATTTTCGCCCCCCAGGCCCCGATGTGGGTCAGTGGGTTAAGAAAACAATAAACAAAAAAAGTTTGTATCTTCAAAATTTACTACTGTACATAATAATCTATCTCGTAAGACACTACAGACTAGTAGGGGGCAGGGAAAAAACACTTTTATTTGAGTTGCAGGCTGCACTTTTCAGGCATCGTTTGTATGGCTGTAACAAACACCTGTGCAAAATTTCATGCCATTTCATGCATACCTACCCTGCCGCATCGCGAACGACTTTTTGTCAACTTTTAGTGTATACCAAAAATTAGGTGTCATTTAATGTTTTCCAGGATAATGATAAATTTTACATGGGTGACATCGATTTAATTCACATGTTATTTTACAGGTACACCGTATAGAAAATCATTACAAGTTCATATTGAAATTCTTTTTTGTGCGGAACCTTGGCATCATTTTCCTAGACAATAATCTTTGCCTAATATATCCATCTCTCGATTCGTATCCCGTCACTTCAGTGCAAGCTTCAGTCATCACTTTTATGCCTCTCTCGACCGCCTGAGTGCTGTTTGGCCACTTGGGCACCACTAATGGTGTCTCAAGAATGTCATTAACCTGTAGATTTGACAGAGAAGCAATGTAAGGAGGCTCAGTCTTGAGTTCATTCCTCCAGTTAATCATGGAATGATAGTTTTTTGCTTGCCACTTTAGTTTCGGAGTCACCACCTTTCTCATGTTGACTACAGGAGGCACATCCTCATTCCCATCTCCATCTTTACCCTCCTCATCAGTATAGTTTAACAAATTCTCGTCAACAGCAGCATCAGAATCTTCCTCCTCCTCTTCAGATCTGCCAGTGCATTCTTCCTTTTGCTGATTCTCCTCTCTAATTTTTCTTATCATTGAGACAGCTTTTTCTCTAACAGTTATGTCCTCATCTGCACACATACCAAGAAGAAGTTCATCTGTGTGGGCGAAGTATGCATTTCTCTGGACAGCCTTCTTCACTATCGTCTCCTCCTCACTATTCAGGTGTTTCATATATAGCAGGGACTGGAATACGTTCCTTGAGCCGTGTGTTGCGTAAGGGTGTATCTTGATGTAAAACCACATTGGAGCACTGAACTTTATTATTGTAATGACAATTCTTTTCAACTCATGGCTGGGTCTTGATGTTGCTACATACAGCCTGAGGATTCTACTCCATAAGGTGTTCCACCTTGACACACAGGGAGGACCTGGCTCAATAGCAGCCAAGTCATCTTCAACAACACCTGTGATAACTCCTTTACAAATCCTATACAGGTATTTCTGATCCCAGGACAGATCTTTCTCACTTCATCATTAAACACAGGGAAATCAGGGAAACTGACTGGCTGGAAGGCGACAACTGGAAGCTCAGACAAAGACTCCTTGATCTGCTTTCCAATGGGACCACGCCAATGCTCAGGACCACTTGGTTTACCATCATAGTGATAAAAAACTGCGCGGAAAGGCAGCTCATTTCCGTGAAGCTGACATATGAAATAATGGAGCGGGTGACCAAGTAACATTTCAAGATGATGAATGACTCCATTTTCTGATCCTACATTTACATTGGTTCCATCACAACCAACACACACAATGGGCTGCTGGGTTAGATTTTTCTCCACCAGAAACTCGTGAATAGTTTTGGCAATCTGCTTTCCGTGTCCAGTCTTGGGAGTCACATGTGTGAGATATTCATTGCCAGGCTCAACCATGATGACATAATGATCTTTCACCATCATCCTCGAACTCCATTTCTCGGTCTTCTCATTCTTTATCATCACACGAGTGGCGGTCTTCTTACCATCAAAATAGAGTGACGTCAAATTATCTAAACTAGCCATCTCAATTTCTTGCCTCTTAAATCGGTATTTTTGTCTCGCATCCCGCAGCTTATGTGGTCCAATAACCTGACTCTTGTCATCCTTTGTGATAATGCCATAGTCAGTTAAGGTGGCAGTAGCAATGGCAGCTCCAGCATAATCACTAATCAAGTATCGGTCACAAGCGGCAGCCAGTGTAGGGAGTCTCGTCCGGTTCTGTGAACTGGTGTCTGTCAGAGCCCTTGGATCAGGGACAAAATCAGCATCAGAAAAGGCTGATAATCAATATAGACATAGCACCATACTCTTCTGCAACAAGACAACTTAAATGAAATAAGAGATATGAAAAAAAAGTTGATAAACACTGAACAGAACATTGCACCGCCACAGCGGCTGTTTGGCTAGTACTGTAGGTAAATTTAAAAATTTCAGTAGAAAATGCGGCAGACTAAACCTCGACATATCAGCTTCAATTTGGCATGGAGTCTTAGATATGTATAAGGAACAATGCCTGAAGAGTGCAGCTTTGAGCAAAATTTCACTGCCCCCTACAGACTAGGGCTCCAGTTACAGCTGAACGTCAAGTTGCAGCTTTTGCAGTTTAATGTTTACACACATGAAGTCTAATTTCTCTTTGTGTGTGTTTATTTTCTCTTTGTTAGGCTCACATACATACATACATATAGGAGATCTCGCACTCAAGATGGAGGTGAGAAAGGATACTCAGAATAGCTTAACTCTACATGTATTGTATGTACAATGCAGTGCTAGGGAGTTGTTATGTGGTGAGGGGCTTGTTGAGAGAAGGTCCTGTCCGTTTGAGAGCGTTGAGTAGAATGACCTTCAGTCAGTCAGATCACCGAGACAAGAGAGCCGTGGCTCTGAGGTGAACAAGGAGACTTAGGGCAAGGTATAGTAAAGAAGTGGGAAGTACAGAAGGAGAATGATAGCAGGTGGGCTTTCCACCTTGCGGAGACTGGTTTGTGGCTTAACCAGTGAGAGACGTCCCTCAGTCCTCCAGGGGCAAGGGAGTTTAGATAAGCTAAGCTAAGCTGTATTAAAGTGCGATCCAAGGGAATGTGCTGTTTTAGGGTTTGTTGGAGGGTCCCTTCAGGTCCTTGTGTTGCTGAAGGGATGTTCTTCATCTTTTGTGATTGGGGGGTCCCACCAGGTCCATGTGTAACTGACAGGATAATCCCCGTCTTTAAGGTTATGCATGTGGTGTTGGTCTTTCTTGTTGGTTGTTTCTTGGAGGGTCCCTTTAGGTCCTTGTGTAACTGAAGGGATGTTCCTCATCTTTAGTGATTGAGGGGTCCCACCAGGTCCTTGTGTGAACTGGCAGGATAGTCCCAATCTTTTCGGTTATATGAGTGGTGTTATTCTCTCGCGTATAATGGTTCCGGGCTGATTGTGTTAATGTTGATGCTTCTTGGCCACCGGCTGTGTGATATATTGTTGTTTGCCTGTAATAGTTCCTGTAAAATAGGGTCTTGTGTTCGGTGTAGTTTGTCCCATACTGCTTTTGCTTGTTTGTGTGTTCTAATGTTAATTGTGTCTTTGTTATGTTCGATGTGTATGTCTCGTATTTTTTTATTGTATGGCGGCTTATGTCTTGCTGCTCTTCTTCGTGCTGTATTTTGGACTGCTTGCAGCTTGAGTTTGTTTGTTTTAGTTATTGTGTTAAGTGGAATCGGTGGGAATTCAAGGTGTGGTCTGACGAGTGATTTGTATAGATGTAGCTGTGTTATGGTGTTTAGTTTTCTAAAGCGACGGAGTTTGGTTAGTTGTAATTTGGCTTTCGTCACTCTTTCTCTAATGTGTTGGTGTGTACCGTTTCTGGTGATTTTGAGTCCCAGTCTTTTTCTACTTTCTGCATATGGTAACTGTTAATTGTTGATTATGATTGGGTATGGATTTATTTTTGCAATGTATATAATCTTTAGTTTTTGGATGTTGATTTGGATTTTCCATTTTTTCTCATAGCTGTTAATTACTTCAATTTATCAACCTGTTCTTATGGCCATCATTTGCTTAGATCTCCCTGGATATTGTATTATTTGCGTGATATACATCAGCATATGCTTTGTAGTCCGACTGTCTTGGGTCTGGTATGTATGCTGTGTATATTGTGTACAGGATAAGATAAAGGCTTGTGACAGGGGGAAAGGAGGTTTTGTGGAAGTTTTGAGAGAGGATGGAAGGGAATTTTAGTGGGAAGGGACAGATGCCGTGGCTTAACACAGCTTGCGTGGTGTGGGGTTGTAGGTTTGAGGCTGCATCAACTTGCCTGGACACGGCGGGGATGGGGCAAAACCATGAGTCAGGTGAACGTGAGGTGCGTGTCAGGTTGGGCAATGGTTTCTTGGTTCTTGGTCGGCTTGATTGGGTGTGGTGTTTTCTTGGTGTTGTTTGCTTGTTGTGGGGGCCTTGTTAGCTTAAAGTTGACGATCTTCTTACAGTGTGGATGAAATTTTGCTGCCCTGTGGGACTCCACTGTGTATGTTGAAGGTTTGGCTAGTGTAGTTGTCCATAAGGAGTTTGGCTTGTCAGTCGTCTAAGAAGTTGCAGAGAAGGGTTGTAATGTTTTTTGGCATGTCAAGTTGAATTATTTTACATTTGAGGCTTTCCTGCTACACTTTATTGAAAGCTTTGATACTACTCTGAGAACAATTTTGCATTGGTTTTTATTGATTCGTAAATTAGTGCAATAGCCGTGTTTGTGCCTCGGTTCTTCCGGAATCCATGTTGTCTGTGGTTATATTTGTTTTCCTGTTCTATAGTTTCTGAGTCTGTTGTTGACTATTTTTTCTAGTATATTACCTGGTGTTTCTGATAGGGATATGTCTGTAATTTTCCGACCTTGTTGTTTTTTTCCGGGTTTGGGTTTGATTCTGATTTTGGCTGTTTTGAATCTCGTGGGGAAGTGTCCTGTTGCTAGTGAGGCGTTGAAGATCTGTGTAAATTGTTTTATCAGTGTTGTGGTTATGTTTTGAAGGACGGTTTTGTTTATCTGACTTAGTCCAGGTGCTTTATTTTTAAAACTGGTTATAATGTATGTTATGTCTTTTGTGGTGATTGGCGTGGTTTATGTGTTTGCACTGTTTAGTATGTTGAGGTCTATTGTTCTTGGTGGTTGCCATTTCTCTGTGTTTAGTGTAAGGTCTGTTGTTACCATCTGTTCTGTTACTCTACAGTAGTTTCTGTTTTCTTCTTCTGTGATTTTATATATGTTTGTATGTATATTATGTATGCTGGATTATATATCATGTATGTATATTATGTATGTGCTCCATTTATGTATTATTTATTCAGCCTAGCTAGCAGCGTGTGGCAATGTTATTACCATATCCCACACGCTTAATTAATGTGCCTGGCGACGTATGGAAGCTGCTAATGTATCACTTGCCATACGTCGCCTATAGCAGTTGACCGGGAGCCTAGTCAAGAGAGAGTGCTGCTCTCCTTTGTGTACATACTCTTATCCAGTAAACCGAACCTACAAAACTATACAGGTGTTTGTGTTCTCTCCTGTATATAGAACTTATTATTCAGAACCTAACATGGCGCAGTGCGTAGTCTTACTGGATAATTACGAGTGATAGTGCAAAGTTTGTAGAAAGCCGGCTAGGGTCCCCTCCCGTCTTGGGTCAAGCCTTGGGTCAACTCCCGCGCGTCACCTCTCCTCGAAGAATTTCAGCAACTTTGAGCAGTGTCAGTGACAGTGATTTTCTGTGAAGTGTTTAGTGCATTGTGTGTTCGTGCCATTCATGTGTGACCTTGTTCTAAAGGATTCCCAAGGTATACGGCACGTTCTGGGCATTCGTAAGGAGTAGAGTTGAGTGCACCCGTCTCTGACCGCGTCCTGAGGGTAACTAGACTGACTGGGAGTCGCCGCGCCTCTCCCTCCACCCCCCTCACAGCGCCGCCTCCACCCCCCCCTCACAGCTGGGGCGAGACGCTCTACCCGCCCAGGACACACACTCACTCGCACACGTACATATACTGTACTAACACTCGCTGACCGCGCGGCTTCCTTATATATATTTTATATATATAACCTACTTATCTGTGTATTTAATTAATTTTTTGTCTGAAATCTTGTTGATACGACGGGCTGACCGGTCAACACTGATTTAAGACATAGTACACAGAGGAAGTAGTTATGTCTCACGCCTTACGTAGCCGTGGACCCAGCGTCTGGATGACCCAGGCGGGTGATAGCCCCGCAGAGATGGATGACCAGACCGGCCACGACGCTTCAGCCCCCACATCGCGCAGTCCCTCACCTCAATATTCAGCGTTGTCTCCAGAGATAATTGCTTTACTGAAGTTTATGAGAGATGAGAAACGCGAGGATGAAGCCCACAGACGTTTGGCGGATGAGCACAGAAGGCAAGCAGAGGCAGAACGAGACAACCAACGGAGATTGGAAGACAGTGAACGGTTTGAAGCCTTGATATCTCGCCTCACTGTTAACCAAGCCCCTGGCTCTAACACTGCCTCGGTACTGACTGGTTCAGATACCTCATCCATGCTTCCTTCACACCCCCCAGCCCCACCTAAAGCAGCAGCTCAAACGCCGCCCATCTTGAAGCCTGATGAGACTTTCCAGACTTTTCGTGAATGGCGGCGACGGTGGACTGATTACTCTACAATGGTGGATCTCCAGAGTTTGTCACAGCCTAAACAACTCATCCAGCTGCGCATGTGCCTGTCCTTGGAAATTCAGCGTGTCTTGGAACATACGTTGCAGGTACCCCCAACCTCTTTGCTGTCTGTAGAGGAGGTACTGGACGTTCTACAACGGCACATCAAAGGACAGCAGAATGAAGCTCTGCGCAGGAGGGAATTGTTTAGCTGCAGACAGATGGAGGGTGAGTCTTTTGATGCCTTTTACGTGCGTCTTAAGAGAGCCTCGGAAGAGGTAGATATATGTCCAGGCCACCACCAGCAGTGCGAGGAGACCCAGTTGAGGCAGGTGATCCTGATGGGTGTTAAGGACGAGGAACTTGTCCAACGCCTCACCTCCCTCGACTCTTCCTCTTCTCTTAAGGATGTGTTGACGATATGTCGCTCCTATGAGGCTGCCAGGTGTGCCACCTCTGCCATCCGTGCTCCCCCTACAGCTGTACGCGCTGTGTCCCGGTACAAGAAGGACAAGAAGTCTGCTCCTACGCCTTCGCCCACCACGTCCACGCCTGGTTTATTTTGCAACAACTGTGGTAAGCAGCACGGAACACAGGTGTGTCCAGCTGCTCAGTCTACCTGCAACAGTTGTGACCGTAAGGGCCACTGGTCACTCACAGTACGGTGCCCAGCCAAACGCGTCCAGTGCAATGTGTGTGGTCGTCTGGGCCACTATGACAAGTGTTGCCCTTCCAACATACCCAAGGGACCGCGTCGGCGGAAGCTTCAGCCCCCCTCCACCAGAGAGGGCCGCCCACAGTCTTCCAATCAGAGGTACGACGACTCCTGACAACGCTCGAGCCACATTAGGAATGTGTGCTCCCCCCCGCGTCCCAGGACCAAAGTCCCCCAGTACATCAGCGTCATCGTGACCTACGGCGGTGTGTCATCCCGTCTTCAGATGTTGCCCGACACCGGCGCTGATGCTACAGTCATCGGTCCCCAGCATTTGCAATGCTTGGGGCTCTCTCCAAGTGATCTAGGACCGCCCCCCAAGGATCTCCGCTTTATGGCAGATGGTTCACAGATGACCCCGGCCCTAGGTTCACTCTATGCACACGTCACCTTTGGCAACAGGTCGTGTCAAGCCTGGATTGATGTGCATAATGGCGTCCCGACTCCTTTGCTGTCCTACAGACATTGCCAAGAGTTGGCCATCATCCCCCAGGACTTCCCAACACCGATTCTCGAGGTAAAACACGCCAACAGGGTGCACGAAGGGAGCAGCAACTACCCTGCTGCCGCCCTGCCCCTACCTCTGGCCAGTGACACCTCTCCTTCGGTAGTTGTCCCTGCTGCTTCAAGTCTCCACGCCTTGGCTCGCCTCCACGACAGTCACTGTGGAGCCGAGGCCACCAAACGGCGTGCAAGACAGACTGTGTTCCGGCCTGGCATCGACCCCGACATCTCCAATGCTGTCCAGGTGTGTAAGCCCCGCCACGTATTACAACCCAGCCAGCAGCAGGAACCCTTTATGAGTGACGACAACCCCACCCGCCCCTTTGAGTCTGTGTCGGCCGACTTTTTCTGTGTGTCAGGAAAGTCCTTCCTCGTTATCGTCGACCGTCTCTCTGGTTGGCCGGTTGTCATCAAGTGCGGTAATGACACGACGTCTGCCGCCACCATCAGCAAGTTCCGCCACTACTTCCGTGACGTGGGCGTTCCTGTACGCCTGCGAACCGACGGAGGGCCTCAGTTCACAAGCCGGGACTTTGCTGCGTTCCTTGACCGATGGGGAGTCCGGCATGTGTTGTCATCGCCCCATTACCCGCAGTCCAACGGCCACGCTGAGGCTGCTGTCAAATCCCTGAAGCACCTCATCCTTAAGGTGGCCCCTTCTGGGAACATTGACTGCGAGGCCTTCGACAGGGGTCTTCTTGAACTCCGCAACACACCTAACTACACCGGACGCTCCCCTGCCCAGGTTTTGTATGGACGCCCCCTTCGTTCTTGTGTCCCTGCTCACCCTCAATCCTTCTCCAAGGAGTGGCAGGCCAAGACAGAGGATTGTGATCGCCGAGCCGCCGAACGTGTTCAGGACGTCGTCGCCCGCTACAATGACCACGCCCGTTCTCTCCCCAGGTTGAGTGTCGGCACCCAAGTCCGTGTTCAGGACCCGACCTCCCTACGTTGGGACAAAGTAGGCGTAGTCATGGGTCTCGGCAGGTCACGGGACTACCAGGTGCGGTTACCCAGTGGTCGTGTGTGGTGGAGGAACCGCCGTTTTCTCCGACCCGTAACAATGCCTTCTGCTGGCCCCGCCACCAGTGTTGAGTCCCATACCCTTCCCAGTGATGAAGTCCCTCGACGCTCAGAACGGATCCAAAAGAAAAGGTCCGCTCAAGACTTTGCTATGAGCGTATAGGGGGGAGGGAGGTGTATGTATATTATGTATGCTGGATTATATATCATGTATGTATATTATGTATGTGCTCCATTTATGTATTATTTATTCAGCCTAGCTAGCAGCGTGTGGCAATGTTATTACCATATCCCACACGCTTAATTAATGTGCCTGGCGACGTATGGAAGCTGCTAATGTATCACTTGCCATACGTCGCCTATAGCAGTTGACCGGGAGCCTAGTCAAGAGAGAGTGCTGCTCTCCTTTGTGTACATACTCTTATCCAGTAAACCGAACCTACAAAACTATACAGGTGTTTGTGTTCTCTCCTGTATATAGAACTTATTATTCAGAACCTAACAATGTTACTTCAGAAATTTCTGAAAATCAATTCTTTGTCTACAGATTCTGTATCTTTTCCCCTTTGTCATCTGTAAGATGGCTGTTATCTATGGAGTTAGTGCCCATTAGGTTTTTTATTTTACTCCAGAAAAGTTTTGGATTGTGATAGTCGGCCTCTGTGTTTGTGATTGATGGTTCCATTTGTCGTTGTGTGATTGTTTACATATTTCTTTCAGCTCTTCCTTTAGATTTCTGAAAAGAGTTATTGTTTCTTGGTTCCAGCCGTGTGCATTTGTATGTTCTAGTAAGTTATTCAGTCTTGTCTGGATTATCTTCTGTTCGTATGTTAATTGTGCGTGGGGTAGTGTACGGTAAGATGTTTTGGGGATGTTGTTTTCCATGGCTGTGGTGACATTAGTGTACCATGTTTCCAGGGCTATGTCAATGTCTGCTGTGTTTTTATTGTGTAGATGTATTTGTTCGTTTTGTTGAGTTCTGCTTTAAAACCCTCCCAGTTTCCTCTGTTAAAAGAGAATCTAGGGATGGAGGGGATTTGTATTGGTGATGTTGATAGAGTGATAATTATGGGCAGGTGATCGCTAGTGGTGGTTGGTACAGGTTTCATGCGTGTATTCAAATGGTGTGTCTATTGGTCAGAACTATATCAGGCTTCCCGGTGTTTCCTGCAGATATGTAGGTTCGAAATCTGGGCCCAGGTGTGTGATGTTGCCTTTTTCTAATAAGTCGTGTATTATCTTCCCTCTTGGGTTTCTGTTTCGGTGTCCTAGTATGGTATGTCTCGCGTTTAAGTCTCCTATAAAATATGCTGGTGTGTTACGTCTCATTAGTTTTAGTAAGTCACCAGTCGGGAGTGTTTGTCGTCGGCAAGGTAAATATGTTGTACCAATTCCTATTGGACCTTTACTTATATTGATTTTGACTGCTGAGAAGTTGGTTTGGAAGTTGTCTATGAGTTTGTATTTGATGTTTCTTTTGATGGCTATTGCTGCTCCGTCGCTAAATTCTTCGTGTATGTTCAGTTGATGTGTGTAATAGATGAAGAGTTTTATTTTGTCATTGTTTTTACGTCCGTGTGAGTTTTTGAGAATTATGTCTGGGTCTATGTTGTTGTATATGTTTGTTAGTTCTGTTTTTCTTGTATGTGTCCAGGCCAGGACGTTGTGTTGTATTATTTTCAGTGTTCTGTTATGCGTAATCGTGGGTCGCGGGAATTTGGTGCGTGTTGTTTTGTTGCTCGGGTTTCTCTGGTGGAGTGTCTCTGTCTCTCTTCCTTCAATCCTGTTCTTATTTTCTTGAATTTCGTTAGGTCTACCCTCTTGGTTTTATTATGTTTGCTGCTTATTCTTCCTCCACGTATGAGTGTTTCTATGAGTCCCTCTTCTACCCTGTTATCTTAGTATGTGTATTTGGTTGTTCCTTCTTGAATGTCTTTTAACAGTCTCATTTGTTACTGTTGGCTGGGAGATGGCTGAGTAAAATCTGATTCCTATGCTTTATCCGGCGTCGGTTAGCTGTTGAACAGTGGGGATCTCTCGACGTGGCTTCGATAGGTCGGTTGTGTTCTCTAGGGTCTCGTAGTGTGTTGTGGTTAGTTGGGAGTGGGTTGATTCCATTTCAGTCTCTTCTCCTGTGCAATCTTCTTGCTGTGTTATTTTATCTTCCTTATCCTTGCTGGTGATTCCTAGACTGTTTTCGGTTATTATTTTGAAAATGTCTGCTATAGTCGGCCAACAGATGT
Source organism: Homarus gammarus (assembly GCA_958450375.1). Taxonomy (NCBI): domain Eukaryota; kingdom Metazoa; phylum Arthropoda; class Malacostraca; order Decapoda; family Nephropidae; genus Homarus; species Homarus gammarus. The sequence continues at coordinate 2,289,219 of CAUDMG010001794.1, read as the reverse complement.
CGCCCACTGTAGTGTGTGTGTGTGGGGGGGGGGGGGGGTAGAGGAGGTGGGGGCTGGATGAGAGGCAGGTTTATTTATACCACCATAATTTCAAGCTGCCTTCTTAACTACGTTTTGTCTTACAGTTGTTTCTTTATGGTTACGAATTCATGGAACAGGTGCAGTGCCCTGGGTGCTTATTGCCGCTCAGGCCACAATGATACTTTAAAGAATGGAATATATTAAGGATAAAAGTGAAATATCCAAGGCTCAGGGTGAAGGGCCTTGGTCAGCTAGTTTTACTCAGCGACCACGTCACAATTTTGTTATTATTCCGACGAAGAGATTATGGTAATACTTATTTATATTCCACCCATACTTTGCTTAATAAATATTTGTGATAATATGCAATATTATATAATTATATACTTATGTTAAAAAGAGTGGAGTGAAAAAGTTATCAGTATTGTAAAATAGTATTCAGACTTAATCTAGTTCCAATTCTTCTAAGTTCCAGTGTTTAAACACCCCACCACAATATGCAAGCTTCATATATTTTGGAGTGTGCTCAGTTACCGTTAATATTGTGTGCTGAGCATCATGAGCATTTCAATGATGGTAGCACTTGTAACTATATAATTATATTGTGTTATAAAACAACACATTCCACGACGTGTCATACAGATCATTGTATACCACACAATATATAATTTGCGGCTGTTAAGTTACTTTGTTAGGAATTTTCATGCGATATAGTTTAAGACATCATTAAGGACATGGATTTAAGATAACACTGTAGGTGAGTTAATATATATCAATTGTATTTACAAACAATACTAAAATCCAAACAATACACCAATACGTACATCTTAGTATTTGGTCCAGCCACCCATTTCATTCAGGACTTCATCAAGGCAATTAGGGATGGAGTCGACCAGCTTCAGGCACACCCCTGGTCGTCGACGTATACTCTCCCACACGTCGTAAGCTTTGGCCTCTATTGCTGCACAGGTTCGTTGCTCCCCAATATCCCAATCACGTTTCATCATGGCCCAAATATGTTCAATCGGATTAATATCACATCCTTGTGTTGGCCAGTCGATGACCTCAATTTCAGGGTGATCCTGGAGGTAGTCCTTCACTATGTTGCTGGTATGAATGGGACTGTTGTCATGAACCATCCTGACAGTGTGGGGGGCTGGAACTGCCATAGCCCGGACTGTAGGAATTAGCACTTGCTCCAGGATGTCTACATACTGCTCACCAGTGAAACGGCCATTGATCTTGACCAGTTCACCTGGCCCATATACCCACATCCACCCCTAGAATGACACTGACACCCTACCACTCACTGCGCGATGTTGAATGTGTTTCTCATGGTAGCGGGTGTTGGGGGGCCGCCAGCACTGCCTTGCTTCGGCTTCCACTAACCTGAACACCATTTCATCAGTAAATATAATGGTTCTCCAGTATTCTTCTCTATGTGGAAGGTGTTCCAATGCAAAGCCGAGTCGACACTCCTTGTGAGTAGGTGTTAGCCACCCATTGTGATCTGGAAAATGGCAGTCGATCCCAGCTTCGCGTCTCGTCGACCATGTGATGGCAGTTGAGGCCCAGATTTCTTGTATGCTCCACTGATGTTCGCATTGGATATGCCGTTGCAGTTGCCACGATCATGGCGTCCATCCTTGCCGACGTTACTCGTGGCCTCCCGCTTCGAGGTTTCGTCTTCACTGAGCCCTCTTCCTCCCACCGGCGGATCCACCTCCTAATCGTCATGGTGCTCCTCCCCACTTCGAGAGCAATGTTCGGCACAGTTGCCCCGGCTCTCCACATCCCTATGATTTGGCCTCGCTCAGCAATCACTGCCGACGAATTTGCTCGTCCTGCAGGCATATCTGAAATGGCAGAGTAATATTATGTTGTGGTAACTGATGCAGGCTTTTATATACTAGAGTAAATTAATAGTATTAGTAACACCTCGGTTAAGTATTATTACTCTGACATAGCGTTTTGGTAAATCTCTTAGAATCAACTGCCCAACAAACCCTTCCTATTTCATGTATTCATAGTGAACTGCAAGTGGATCCTCCCCCCCCCCCCCAAACCTCCACCACCACCCCTGCGAGTGTAGAGTGAACATTCGCCGATAATCATCATCATCAAGATTTAGTTTAACCAGACCACTGACACCCATTTGAGTCTCTCCTAGGGCTGGCCAGAGGGATTAGTTAACATATATTTGTGTTTCTATAATTTAGTGTTATATTGTTTGGAGGAGATTACAGTATTTCGAAAAGGTCAAAACTGAACTTAGGGAAAATTTTGGGTCTCTGCTTAAATATTTTACATTGTAGGGTTAGTGAAGCACATTGTTCGATACCGATTATAAATAGGGCATTCAATGAAAATATGTTGGACTGTTATTTGTGTTCGGCAGTTGGAGCATGTAGGTGGGACTCCATTAGGGGAAGACATGAGTTGGTCATGCGTCAATCGCGTATGCCCAATTCTTAGACGATTCAGAATAGTTTCGTGATGTCGAGAGGATTGTTTTGATGGTGGCCAAGGATAAAGTGATGATTTGATCATTTTTAGCTGAAGACTTGTTGGTTCATTTTCCCAGGACTTTTGCCAATCGTCAAATATTAATTGTTTATAGGTTGTTAGCCTCGCCGATAATCAAAATATATGGTTTTCCACTGCTTTACATATTTCTTTGACAATTTTCAGCTATGACATACTTATCTCCTATAAATAATTCATTTAAAATTTATTTTTTTACGAAGAATATTCACTGGTTCCAGAATGTATCTAAACTTACGCCAGTGATGGTCAAGTCTGGTCTTAAATAAGTTCATACTCGGTGCTATCACAACACTACTGGTAACTCTAAATACAAGGGGGAGGAGCTATGTCGTCGGTTCTGTGAGTGTTCATTACAGTAGTCCAAATCGTCGCCATGGGTAGAATAGGGGGAGGTGGGTTGGAGAATGTAGGGGAAGGTAATGTGATGGGATGGAATGTTCGATTGACGTTAGTCTTGGGGGAGGGATGAAGGGAAGAGGTGGGGGAGGGAGGAGTGGAGTGGGGGGATGATGGAGGGGGAGTGTTTTTAGGTGTGGTAACCCACGATGCTCAAATTATGAGGTTTAATAGTTGGGTGGGTAGAGGCAGGACGGGGGGGGAGGCTAGGCGTGGAGTTGGAACTCGTGAACGTATGATGTTGTTTAATGCAAGTTATGGAACATTACAGTATCTTCAAACGGGTTTTCACGCTATTAATAGGCCTTATGTAATCCACCAATAAGGATTACAGCAGCACACAGTATGGCTGCAATTGGTAAGAAAAATAAAATATAAAATGGCAAAATTTTTGCCCTGCGTAATTTCTACAACCCACCTCACGCCTAAAGTAAACCGAAAAATGCTTATGTGTATAGAAGATTTTCAACTCAATATCACATTTTCTTTCACCTCTACAAATATCTGCTGTCACTCATGGGACACCCTGCAATAGTATAAGGACGACATGGGCTATGCTGACAAATTAATGTGACTTACCTGTTGGTGACGAGTTGACGACGATTGTAGCAATGAGACCTCGGCATGTTTCAGTGTTCGACATCTCCCCCTTCCCTTGGTGTGGGTGGCGCCAACCTTGGTAACAACTTGTGTATTCTCCGTGACTACCATTACTGGTAGTCACGGAGAATTAATTACTGGTGTGCCCACCAGTCTCACCGTCGTAGCCATGAACGGCAGAGATATGGTCGTTGTAGTGCTTTTATTTACCCGTTACACATGTCTCACCTTGCTTAATAATATTAACTATCTTCATGACATTCTTATTGTTATCAGTGATTGCGGAATTCACGATGTTATGCTCCACCTACACACAGCCTGTTACTAGACTAACCCCCACCTCCTCTACAGGGGCGATTCTACTGGGGGCCAGAGGGGGCCATGACCCCCCCCCCCCCCCAGATTTTGGGCTGGCCCCTGGGTTGGCCCCCCCACTTTTTATTCTCAAAATTGTACCGTGTGAACTGAAACAGCACCATTGCCATTTGCCATTGGGTATAATGTAACAGGTGCATGCTGTGCCCATGTCTGAAAACGTAAACGTTGTCTCCATAATCTCCATTATGTGTGAAGCGTGAGATCATTCATTTTTTCGCTGATGTATGTACATACATTGTAAAGACACTGCTATATTTTTCAATGTTTGTTATGTGGTACACCCGCCCTTTATGTGACTATGTGAGCAATAATACAGTTTTAGAGATATGTTCAAGTGTGTCAATACTCCAATGAATCATGATTAGTGGAATAAGAGCGTTGCCATTATACCACCATATGCTGATTATTTTAGGCTGGCGTCATTTGTCAATCAAATTGGTGTAATAATGCCAAAAACTGCATCTTGCAAGTTGTACACAGGTTTGGTTTTGCCCCCCCAACATTTACCTTGGCCCCAAAGTGGCCCCCCCACTTTCCGAAGGCTAGAAACGCCACTGCTCCTCTATTCCACCCCCCCCCCCCACACACACACTACAGTGGGCGACATCTGTTGGCCCACCATAGTATTTCCCCCAGCTGTTTCGAAACTTCAGACTCAAGGCTATTCGAAACCTCACTGTGCCTGGGTAGTGGACACGACTTTTGTGCACGATAGTACAATGCTATTCTCATCCACATACCTATGCTCTAGCGACACAAATTTAATGCATGTCATTTAGAACCTTTCCCTTTGTATTCTAATGACACACTGTTTATGCTAGATATGCTAACCGAAGTTTTGTTAATAGATGAAGATTACTCCTTATTGGCAGTAGATGATCCGAGGGTTCTATCACGGTGTAAATAGTCATATTTACATTTACACGTTTGCCCAGCCTATGTTTTCGCGTTTATTCCTGTTGCTCAAGGAATATGTGAATTGGCGATCATTCAAACTAACTTTCGCACAGGGCTAAAACAATGTCACTATACAGCTATTGCAAAGAAACTCGTGTTTCATGCACATCTACATAACATGCAGTATTTTATCTTCCCTGAAGAAACTAACATCATTTAAGGTGCCAGTGTAGGAGCGGGAGAAAAATGGGGATCTTAATAATAGGGGGATCAACTTCCTATAATACTTTACTTTACTTTCTTTCTCTGTCCCACTGCTTAAACAACTACTGTACTCTCTCTGTCTTAATATTGACCGGTGGTAGCATGGCTCGAGGGTAAGGCACGTGGAACTGTAATAATGGTACCAAGATAGGGGAAGAAAATAAAGGTGGTCACTGTAGGAGAATAATACCCCTTACATATAATAAAAAAGGTTTATTACAAAAATGCTAGACTTCTGACTAATTCCAGTACACACAACTACCATGAGTAACACTCATGTACTTCTCAACGAGGTACAGTACATCTCTCGCAGTCACCATCACTTGGTGTATCTTTTAAACAAGACACCACACTACCCTTATACCACATACACTGAAGCACCACCAGTACAACTTCCAGTAACATAAACTGTATGGATCACCTTTATGGCTCCACCCATGGTACTTCACAGTAAGGCACAATACAACTTCCAGTATACAAACAAAACGGTGCACTTTTCACAAAACCACCTAACGCTGTGATCACACCTACAGTATAGTACACTGGAGCATCAACCGAACAGGTTAACTGAAATATGTTGCTTGTAAATAGTAATAGGACTCTGCTTCAGCCCCACAACTAAATTCCTGAAGAGTTACCGTGGTTGCAATTCGCCAAGAACAAGTGGCTTACCTCATACTCTTGCTTGCTCTAAGCATAAATAACAATGAGGAGATTATACACATAAATTTTCAGGCAAATAACACACCCAAAGTAATCTGTACTTAGCAGTGGATTCATACAATAACACTGCATGAGTTGGTCATCGTGGGTGTAAACGCGTCGAGGCCAACATTGGCTGAGCTTGGCTGTGGGCCTGTGTTGGCAACGATATCCGACCTTATCTGACTAGTGTGGAAGTCGTCCCGGGGTCGACACGACCAGCTTGGCCTAGGAACCTCTCTCTCTCTCTCTGTACGGAGTGGGGTCGTGGCTTAGAAGTGAGGTACACGAAATGTCATAACATTACAAGGCTGAAGGCGCTTGAACACTACTTAAACACATCAAAACTTTGTTAATTGATCACTGCATATTCACACAACAAATATCTAAGTTAAATTTTTCACTATAACGAGATGGAACATGGAATACTAGACTTTACCTCTGTACAGGATAGAACATGGCTTAGAGCGAGGTCAGGGGCCCTCTGACCCCCTCTCACCAGCGTCTCCCTGTAAGGGCGCGGACTTTCCTTACTTTATTCTATCCTTCAGATTTATTCTATTTCATATATTTCTTCTCTTTTATTTTTCAACATATTTATATTCTTTATATTCTTCTTTCTTATATTCTTATTTACTTATTTTCTTGCTCATGTCTATCTTTTATATTAATCTTTTCTGGTGTATATATTTCATAATTTCATATGCTGTATCTTTATTTCCACGGTATAAATATATATCTTATATTTCTCTGCTTATATTTTCCAAGTCAATATTCTTTTCTTTACTTCATTTCGTTTCATTTATAGTATCGTATTTTCTGAATTTCTATGTCCTTACCTTTCTGAAGTATACCCTGTTTTAATTATATTCTAAACCATGGATTAGTCTGGGGAAACCAAGTCATTCTTATTACTACACTTATTATACTTTCAACGGTAGCCTGCCACCACCCAGACTTTTATTAGAATATAGTATATCTTAGTGAGCTGTTAGGTAGCCTGCTCGTGAGTTTCTAGGCACGGGAGTTACAAAGTTATTTTCTGAGAACCAATGTGTAGGAGGAATAGAGCGGTGATACTCGTAGTTTACTAATTAAATATTTATTAACATATGGAGTAAACGAGATGTTAATTAATTACACTCAGACCAGACTGGACCACTTAGGTATCACTTTACACATAGCAAAATAGATATTAAGTCTTGATGACAACATTACACGCTCATTATATTACTTCATGGTCAATACAGATGATTACATAACACACTCGACAAGACCCAAAATTAAGATAGTATCAAACACATCCTGTTAGTTCGGAATGAACAACATGGCACTTTAACTAGCATTCAGTGGTGGGTGGACTCAACTCCGATAACAACAGTACCACTGGTAACACCAACATTCATGGGTTCAATACATAGCCTGGGATAACTATATTTCTGCTAGTTAATGCCCAATCATAGATACCAATACTGCTCAATACATATAGCCAAGATCAATGGACGGACAAGACTGCGCCCACTAGTGATGGGAGTTGTTTTCACCACAGACATCCGAAGCTTGCTCGCAAGGAGCGCCCATGGGGTTGGGGGGGGGGGGGGGGGGGAGGTGTAGACTCGTTGCAGTGTTTCCGCACGGAGCCCCCTGGGAAATCTTGTCCTCGGCTTATAATCTCACCATATTAAAGACATCCTTCAAGAACCATCTTGCCCATAGGCGGCTACCGAACCTCAGTAGTGGTGCCAACACAGACAGTGCCTGGAGATGCTTTGAGGAAGAGTCACTAACGTGTTAAAATAGTCTAACTTTAACAATACATAACTTACATCTGGCAACGATACAGACGACACTTACTTTACTCGATATACTTGGCACAGGATTATTTCACTATGTTAAAACATGAACACTGATATTCACAAAATCGACTAAGTTTAACTGACTTAACATGGCAGCGGGAAACAATCGTTCACATACCTGGAGATGCGTTGAGGAAGAGTCACTAACGTGTGATTCCTCCTTGTGCACCCGTATATATGTGAGCCTGGGGCAGTTCCGGCCCACGCATACATACCAGAAAGGCTAATCTCACCAACAACAGAAATTCTATACACCTCGGTCGCTGTACACTCAACTATGAACGTGAGTGTCACTGGTCAGGCTAATTTCCTCGTCTATCCCTATAATATAATCTAATCAGAGATTGAGTCTGTCAGGAAAAAGTGAAATGGATGTTAAACACGCACTAACAACCTTACTTACAGGAAACCACAAACCACAGCCAAGGGAATTCTTCCTGAGAAGAGCTGTTAGGTCTTGGAGATTTTGAGTTTGACAAAATTTTTTCAGGAGATTAATGACTTTCTAAAATAGACAACTGACACTAACTAAACTACAAGCATCCGATTCTCTGATGTTTGGGTATCAAAATAATCTAACTTCAGTCGCACTAGGAACTCATGGCTATCCCTACAGGACGATAGAAGGATATGCCACTCATACTGACACACTTGACACTCACTTACTTGACAAGTTTTACCAACAATAAGGACAGTTGAAGCTTTCAACATCACTCACAATGGATCTTCAATGTTCAAACTATAATCAGACATATCTAAGTTGCCACAACATATGCAACCACAGTTGCAATTTCAAATTTTGTGTCATTACTAAGGAATAACGAAGTCCCAGGTGCATTCTAAGATTGAGAGAAAACGGAGGACTCATGCGTCCTGAAGTGATGAGAAAACGGACTCCTCAGACGGAGGGGTGGGGGGGGACTCAAAGGAAGGCATAGTTACATGTTATGTGGGCTATTGAGCGTAATATGAATCGTCTGATTTTACGTTAACTGACGTGTATGACTGTGGTCATTACATACCAACCGTGAGTTACCAAGAAGTCACTTACAGAAAGTAAATCGACAGACTAAGTTTCTCTACACATCGGTGTTTGAAAACTAGTTTGCGAACTCCTATTACTCTTGCTAAGTATCACTTCTCAAACTAAGTAGTGACTGAGCTCTTAAAAACAAGAATAAAACTGACAACAAACACTGAGAACGGCAGTGCTGGGGGAGGGGGCAGATAACTGAGACTTTCCGTTAAATGCTGCAGCTTCTGAGAATGGAGGAGAGCCGAGCGTGAGGAGGAGAGCCGGAGCTGCTACTAAGAGCAGAGACGTTACCGAGAACAAATTCTGGCTTGAATGTCATGTACACTAATACTGACACGTTCCTTGATAAGAGAGACGAGTTTGAAACACTACTGAAGGTACACCAACCAGATATTGTAGGAGTTGTAGAACTGTTGTACAAAAAACAGGAGAATCGACCCAGAGGAATGTGAATTCAGTATTGCTGGATATGATTCATTTACGAACCTTTCTCAAGAAACTTGCAAGAGGGGTGCGGTTATCTCTGCTAGGCAAGACCTTAGAGCTAGCCAGACGAGGGTACAGGGAGAGGATGTTTTTGAAGAGTCCAAGTGGTGTAAAATTACACAAAAGCGAAGAGACTTACTTATTGTCTGGTGTATCTACAGATCCCCACACTGTGGCCCACTAAATCATAGGAACTTAAGAGCCTTAATAGACAACGCAGCGATGCTCAACCCAAGCCACCTCCTTATGATGGGGGACTTTAACTATGGCGACATCGACTGGAAAAACGAGTTCACCCCAAATGACTTGAATAACCCTGCTGCTCTTTTTGTAGAAACTCTGAGAGATAATTTTCGTTTCCAACATGTTACAGACCCGACACATTACAGAGGGGAACAAACACCCAAGCCACTAGACCTCATCATAACAAACGAGGAAGGTATGGTGGCCAAACTGGAGCACCTTGCCCCAGGTGGCACCAGTCACCGTATAGTGTTGTCATTCAGATTTAACTGTTACCTAGTTCAAGATAAGGCGAGGCTAAGGTGCAAAAATTACGAGGGAAATTACAACGGGATGAGGGAAGAGATGAAGGGTATCCACTGGCCTGACTCATTAAGGCACAAGACCGCAGACACTACGCTGAATATCATAACTAGTAAAGTGACCCATTTGTTAGATAAATACATACCCAAGACCAAACCCAGTGCCTCTAGGAATACGAGGGAATCCCTGTATGTATATTATGTATGCTGTATGTATATTATGTATGTATATTATGTATGTGCTCCATTTATATACACTATTTATTCAGCCTAGCTAGCAGCGTGTGGCAATGTATTTACCATGTCCCACACGCTTAATTAATGTGCCTGGCGACATATGGGAGCTGTTAATGTATCACTTGCCACATGTCGCCTAGAGGCTAGTTGACCCCCAGACAGAGTAAGGAGCGCCACCTCCCTTGTGTACATATCTGTTTATCCAGTAAATAGAACCTACGAAAACTCTACAGGTGTTTGTGTTCGCTCCTGTAGATAGAACTTGATACCCAGAACACATGCAATCCCTACACATGAACCATGCGGCGGTCGACAAAGTTAAGAAGAAAACACAGAAATTGAAGACGTGGGTAGGGCCAAACGATGAGCAGGACAGGATAATGTATGCAAGAGCCAAAAACCAAGCAAAGGCAGAGTGTAGAAGGACTGAAAAGGAGTTCCAGGGGGAGGTTGCAAGCGAGGTCAAGTCAAACTCAAAGCTGTTTTACCGCTTTGCAAAGTCGAAATTAAAATCGCGAGTAGCAGTATCAGACCTGAGGCTTGAACATGGTAGTTATGCAGATTCTGACCAAGATAAAGCTGAGGCATTAAACAGCTTCTTTTCCTCGGTGTTAACAAGAGAGGATGCGAATAACCTTCCTGCGTTTGAGGACAGACGGTTCGATAGAGCACTAACCCACAATGTGTTCACAGAAGAGGGTATTAGATATAAACTGTCGAAGCTAAAGATACATAAGAGTCCCGACCCTGACATGGTGCATCCCAGAGTGCTAAGAGAGTCGTGTAACGAGCTTGCCGAGCCCTTGAAGATCCGGTTCTGTAAATGACTGGATGAACGAAAGGTCCCCAGTGATTGGAAAATGGCTCATGTGAGTCCTATCTTCAAGAAGGGCGATCGTCACTCCACGAACAACTATAGACCGGTGAGCCTGACCAGCATAATATGTAAAGTGCTTGAGAGTATTATTAGAGATGCCGCGATGGAACATTTACTATGAAACAACCTTGTAAAGGATTGCCAACACGGTCTTGTGCCGGGGAGCTCTTGCTTAACACAATTGCTCAAGGTATTGGATATTTGGACCTATATTCTGGAACGGGGTGGTAATATTGACAATATATACCGGGTAAAAGGCTGAAAATCAGACAAGAAGGGTACGGAATTCGGGGAAATGTCCTAGCGTGGATAGAAGACTTTCTATATGACCTCAAGCAGTATGTGGTGGCTAATGGCACGAAATCATCATCTGTACCTGTTACAAGCAGGGTACCACAGGGAAGTGTAATGGGCCTGCTTTTGTTTGTTTGTTTCATAAATGACATGTCTGACGTTGCATACTCCTCCATACAAATTTTTGCCGATTACTCCAAGTTATTTCGGGAAATCAAGAACCAAGCGGACTGTGAAGAGCTGCAGAACGATCTCTGTGAGCTCCAAGAATGGTCGAAGAAATGGCTACTGAGATTCAATGTCACGAAGTGTAAGAGGATGCACCTGGGGCGTACCAACGGTAAGGAGGCGTATCATATATCCCAACGGGATGAAGAAACTGCACTATTTGAGACAATGTAAGAAGGACCTAAGTGTGTATGTTGACAATGAGCTGAAGTTCTCGGGCTATTGCGAGAAGAAAGTGAATCAGGAAAATAAATTATTGGGTCTAATAAGAAGATCGTTCAGATATCTAGACAGCCCGTCCGTCGTAACGATCTTCAAAAGTGAAGTGCTCCCCCATCTGGAGTACTGTCTGGTCGCCGAGATATGCTAGGGAATGTTAGTTTGTTGAAAATGGTCAAAGGAGGGCCACCAGACTGGTACCTGCACTTCGGCACCTCAACTACCCTGAGAGATTGGAGCGCCTAAACTTGCCTAGTTTATACTACAGACAGGCAAGGGGCGACCTAAATGAGGTGTATAAGCATCTCAAGAAGCACTACTCATTTGAGTGCCCTTACCTGGAGCTGGCGGACGCTCGCCCCACGAGGGGTCACAGCTCAAGATTGAAGAAGCCGCAAATCTAGAAAACTGTGAGGGCAAACTTTTTCTGAGTGAGAGATGTAAACTCTTAGAACAATCTGCCGGAAAGTGTTGTGACGGCACTAGGTGTGAGTTCTTTCAAGACCAGACATGACCAACACTCGAACAGGTTCAGGTACATTCGGAAGCCGGTGCATGCTCAGTACTTGCCAACAGTGTGTAACGGAGAGCCAGTACATGTCTAGTACTTGCCAACAGTGCGTGGTAGAGACGTGACCGTATGAGGGCTGGTACTGCCCACCATTTATAAGGGCTTGAACGGTCACCATTTATGAGGGCCTCTGAGTGCCAGTAACAATTCCTTTCACTCTTATACTTATCATCATTGGTAGCGTGACGATAGGAGGCTCGTGGGTAGGTGTAATGATAGTATCGAGCAATAGGGAAGAAATAACGGTAAATACTGTAGGTAATTAATAGACACAATTACACAAATACAAAGTTTATTTAACATGAATATGATATTAAAAGAAAGAAATTATTTGTACTAACAGACGAAATCTAGTACTAGGCCCTCAGGCTCAACATACTCACACCATTACTGGGTGGACATAATAACTCTTCCAACCCTACTGGGTGGACATACTCAACACACACCTATTATAATCACTTAGCACCATAAAATACTAGGGCAACTGCCACTACAATACTCAGTCGTCAGGTGTGATACTCGAGCAACAGCCATGGGGTCCAGCCACCATGGAGTACTTTCCAACGACTCTGGAGATCCCAGTGGAGTAATTCCACCACACAAATAACCCTACTGAGTTAGACACTCATCCACCAATGATGGGGGCTGGTAGTGGTGGGTGGCTTGGAGACCCGGCGTCACCTCGTGGGCCGAGCGTTAGGGACAGACGAGCCAGCTATGGGGGCTATAGGTAGTCTGGAGTGTCTGACGGCCGGGTCTCACGAAGGTAAAAGATCCTACTGGACCTCGGACATCTCCCCAGGCATTGTGGATACAACATCCACCCTACAGACACGGCCTAGGCTGCGTTAGGGACCTGTATGGATGAAGGGACGGGCACTTACTAACCGGTGACAACAACATCACGTTTCAGGGGACGTTAAAGACGTAAATATGACTTCACTCAGAGCATATCAACTACGTTACTGTAACACTTGCACAAGCAACTATTAATTGGGTCAAATCACTTAAAGAAGGGCAAATTACAACACAGCGTGGATTTGCCTACCTGTATGGATGAAGGGACGGGCACTTACTAACGGTTGAAATGCCCGCGGCGCCCTCACTCAAAACAGGCCAGGGAGTCCAGCTACTCCTATTCCGATGAATTAATTTACTGTACACTCTGACGTTGAAACTGAGACTATGAACTCATTTTCATTCTCTATTATTATCTTCACTAACAATGCTCTGACTCAGCTATCGAAAGCACAATTAAATTGATTACAAAGGTTTGGATGGCAACAGGTCCCAGCATACAGCGTCTGCTCTCGGTGACGTCACCAAGGAACCGAGAAAACGGAGTGCGTTTCCACTGGGGGACTCAAGAGGGTTTTGTGGACGTTTGAGCGTAATATGAATCCTTAAAGTTTTCAGGTTAGCTCTTATCATGACCATTACAACCGATCGCCCAAGCGGCTAACGAGCCGATCAGTGGTGAAGAGGATAAAAGGAAGTAAAATAAAATTTTGTGTTTACATTTCGGACAATTATCTAACTTCTATAATACAAGACTGACAACAATTTCTACGTTTAAAACGAATTCTCTGATGTTTTTATATCAAAATAGAATGACTTTAATTACGAATTGCCAACGCGTAAGAGCAAACGGTACACATGATTTACAGCTGGTAAACAGAGTACTCAACACAATCTCTTAACACGAAATACTCTACATATAAGATACAAAATACCTCCAACATATACTCAATACATGTAGACTATTTTATCTCACTGTGGGTGTACCCAACTGACTGGACAAAAAATTCATTCATTCACCATTTTAAATTCCCTGAACATCCCGAGTTAATTAAAAAATACCCGAGTCCTTGAGCGAGTACACAAAAAAGAAAACGAAGGACTAAGACATCTGGAAGTGGATAGAAAGCGTACGTCTCTACTGGGGGACTCAAACTTTTCACGTGTTTTGTGGGCGCTGTAGCATAATATAAATAATTAAACATTGAACGGACAAATTACACAAGCGTGGCCATGACACCAGGATGGTGGTAATCAATTTATTGTGAAAGGTTATTATAAGGCTCCGGATTACTGTGAAATATCCTGTCTCATGGACATTAATATTGTATAAATTTGGATTTATATATGCATATTATATAACGAGCACCCCTGTAAAATTCCGTAGCTATGAGGTGACATGGTTAGAGCACGTGATGGGTAAATTCCACTCACATGGCGTGTCCTCAGTAAATCATATGTCAGCTATCCTGGGCAGCACCCGGTAGCGGTCTCCACTCAGATCTCATACTAGTCAGACGTGTTTTAGAGCTTATTTAAGATAGCTCCGCCCGTCCTATTATAGCACTCACAGCTACAGTGATTATTACAATGAAAATACTTTGGGACCTAGAATAAAAAGGTAACAACTTCACCAGAACCTGTTACAAGTGGTAGCGTCCTCAGCTCGTTACACATATGACAGCTTCACAAGTAGCTGTTATGACGGTAATAGTCACCTAATGTTTACACAGTTGGTCACAGTTGAGATAATCTGTTGTCCTGTTACTGTGTAATTGTTAGAAAGAAGATATCTGTTATAAGGGTGGCAGCGGTGTTACTGTAACAGAAGCTCTGCTACAAGGTAGTAACAGTCGAAATAATCTGTTCTCCTGTTTCTCCTATGGCTGAAACAGAACATATTCGTTACAGAGTTAGCAGCTTAGAGGACCAGGACTCCAGGAACATTCTCCATGCCGACAATTAATCAATTGCACTCCAAGTAACTGTGACAATTTGTATTTTTTTTTCTGAAATTATACTATATGTACACAAGGATATACTATGCTGTTTTTAAACAAGTTGAGATTCGTGAGATCTTCAAGAGTGAAATGCTTCCCCATCCGGAGTACTGGTCCCCGAGATATGCTAGGGACTGTCAGTTGGTTGAAAATGTTCAAAGGAGGGCCACCAGACTGGTGCCTGCACTTCGGCACCTCAACTACACTGAGAGATTGGAGCACCCGAGCTTGTCTAACTTATACTACAGACTGGCATAGGGTGACCTAATTGAGGTGTATAAGCATCTCAAGGGGCACTAATTAGTTGAGTGTCCTTACTTGGAGCTGGCGGACGCTCGCCCCACAAGGGGTCGCAGATCAAGATTGAAGAAGCAGCAGGTCCAGAAAACTGTGAGGGAAACTTTTTCGGAGTGAGAGTTGTGAACTCTTGGAACAATCTACCAGAAAGTGTTTTAACGGCACCGAGTGTGAGCTCTTTCAAGACCAGATTTGACCAACACTGGAGCAGGTTTAGGTACATTCAGGAGCCGGTGCATGCCCAGAACTGCCGATACTAGAGCAGGCTGGCGGGCGGGTCGGGTCGCGTCTCTGTAACAAAGTGTACTCGGCATTCGGGCCTTTGTTGTTGAGCGGCAGAAATTGGACAGTGACTACATAAGATCATCAAGATCGTCTTAGTGATGTGAAAGTGTAAATCGATGTAAGATTTTTAATGCTGGACGCGATTGGATTTTTGAAAACTCTATCTCCACCGAGTTGGAGACACAGCCCAGGTCAAGAAGCTAAAAGCCACAAAGTCATTGCCATATGACAAAGCTTTTATTTTATATTTTTACGGAATTGTGGTTACGGCTGTGATAAACACCAACCAGGGAATGTAGCACTGTGCCTTTAGTGAAATCAGTTCATAGTGTCATCAGTGACTGCAGAAGAGGTTGTAAATAACTTAAAGTGAATACAAACTGTCAAGCAAGCTGGAAAGGCACCACTGCCAGCTGAAACCAAGTCGTGTTATAGGTGCCACAGAGACTTTAAATTTTCTTTTGTTTGTGTGCTTTCTCATGGACTGAAACTATGCCTACAATACACCATTCACAGGGAGATACAGTGTACACAGTTATAGCACAAAGAGATATAGTCGTCGATGAGAACATGAAAAGAAAGTATAAGGAAATACTAGTAAAAAAAAAAAAAAAAAAAAAAATCAACAAGCTTGGCTATCTTTAAAGGCATTCCAATACCGCCACAAAGAAAGTTTTATTTAATTTTTCTGTGTTTCTAAAGGACTGAGTAGGTGTATAAAATCCGTTATTCATAGCAAAATGCAGTGTACATAGAGATAACACAAATACCGACAAACGCTGAAATGTATTGAAAAAAAAAAAAGAGAAGAAACAGAAGACAACTCTTAAGGCAACAGGGAAGGCTTAAGCCAGCAGAGGGAGGCTAAGTACCGTTCTTTTTTTTCCTCTTTATTTTTAAATAGGTGTAGATCTATACACAGTCTGCACCCCCCCTCTCCAACAACAACAACCATGAGTATAATATGTGATTACTGCAGGGGGACGTCGGATATGGAGGATACAGGCCTGACTAATGTAACATTTAGGATGTTGCAAACTGCTGTAAAGCATGAAGGCTGTTATTGGTATTGCCCTGACTGCGTACTCAAGGTGAATGAGGCGATTGCAAGCCATAGGGGAACGAGTTTCCTAGGGACGAAAATATATGAAGCTGGAGCCTTGCTGATTGCCAAACTAGAACAAGTTGGGAAAGAGATCCTTGCTAAGACTGAGGAAGTAGCCGACAGAATGGAGGTGGTTGCTAAGAGGAGTTATGCTGACGTATTAGCAGGGCCACGGCAGAGAGTAATGCAGGATCAGAACAGGTTCTTCAGCAGATAGGGACTCTGAAGAAGTTTCCAGCGCAGGAACAATGTAATAGTTCTTGGAGTCCCTGAGAGCCAGGCGGAGGGAACTGGGAGTAAGATAACACACGGTAAGATGCAGTTTAAGAATATTTGTACAGAGGTTCTGAAGATGCCATCAACCCCTCAGGATGTGAGGAGGCTGGGACAAAAGCAGGGGGGACAAGCCTCGCCCCCTCAGTATCACACTAGTGAGTGAGGTGCAGAAATAGGAGGTTATTCAGCAGGCAAAAAACTTAGCAAGGAGCGAGGCATTTCGGAATGTATTCATTCACCGAGATCGCACGGTAATGCAGAGGGAACAGCACAGGAAGCTCCTGCAGGACTTGAAGCAGAGAAGGGAGGAGTCGAGGAGGAGGGGGACGGGTGTACATGGGTTGTGTTCAGGGAGATCCATTAGTAACCAATAATGCCCAGATAGAATACAAAAGCAGAGGCACCCTCCTGGGCCTGCATATATCCACGCCAGGTTACTCCCATCATGTCCACAGCAGGAAGGAAAAAGCAAGAAGAGAGCCGAGAAAACTATACTGTGGTGGAATGCAATCCTAGACAAGGTTCTTCAAACTCCAGAGCACGAGCAGTAGATATATTCAATAAGTGGTACAAGACTTGGCGGGATAGCCGACCGATACAGAAGCGGGCACAAGGGACCCCGGGCCGTATGTAGGCCGAGGCTGATCTGAGGGGAGTTGTCTAGCTGGGCAAGGAGAGTTGCTAGACATCACTAGGACAATCAATGAGGTCTTCTCCTTACTCGATTAGCGCGGTACAGACATAGTATATCGGGACATAGTAAGTGAACACAGGCATTAGACATAAGCATAGATATCAGACATGCTATGATAATATGGTAATACAGACATGTGAATAAATGGTGCAACGAATGGTAACAGAGTCCTGCCGTCAGGTGTGTTCACATATCTTGGTACCCACATATCTATACACCTCCCTCCCCCTTTACGTTCGTAGTGCAATCTCGAGCGGCTAGGGACTCTTTTTCCATGAGTCGGGGGGAGCGGCGAGGGACGATGGGGGGATCAACTGACGACCTTCGTTCCTGGTCTGGGCAAGGGGACACAGGGGACGGGGAAGAAGGTTCGTCACTAGAGGATGGCACTGGGCGGAGATGGCGTCTGTTTCGCCACCACACACGACCACTGGGGAGGCGGACTTGGTACGAACGAGACTCGCCACGGCCCATGACGACCCCGACCTTGTCCCAGCAGTGTGACGTCGGGTCCTGGATTCGTACTTGCGGGCCGACGGTCAACCTGGGAAGGGGGCGGGCGTGGGCGTCATAGTGGGTTGTGTTACGAGTTGGGGATTTAGAATATAGTTATACGTCTACCCAGATCCCAACAGGTAACAACAAAAAAAAAACAAAGACAATCGGACTATAAAAGGGTAGACAAAGGATGAGAGTTTTTGTTGTATATAATAAAGTACCATAAATTCCTTAACAAAATATTCAGCTTATAAACTACCCTTAACCAAACTTAACCTAAACAGTATATACATAGTAATAAAACATAAAACAATAGTGAAGCAATGTGGAGGTGGGAGAGGCAATACAAGATTACAAATACTTAAGTGAGGAGCTGAGATGGCTGACGAGCAAGGCTGAGTATGGTAGAAGACGGTAGGTAGTCACTGTGCCGTAGGTTTCCAGGATAGGTGATCCTGTGGTCGCTTCCCAGAGTGAAGTGTCCTCTCCTCGAATTGGAGCTGACAAAGTAGACTGAGGCGGTGACGCAACAACCAGGATATGGAGAAGGGAAACCCGGGAGTGGTAACTAAGACGAGCCATACTCGTGTTTCGTCCCTAGATGGCGTTGCTCGTGGTGCTGGGTAGGTAGATGAAGACAATCGGTGGAGGAGTTCGTAACACACCCCCCCTCCAAAGACCTTCGTAGCGCGGGCGCGAAGGAGGTGATCACCTGGTGCGTCTGGAGAGTAGCTGCTACATTTCCACTGGAGCTCGGGATAAGGAGTCTGCAATCAGGTTGTCCACCCCCTTTATGTGCCGGACTTGTAGATTATAGGGCTGGGTGAGGAGAGCCCAGCGGAGGATTCGCTGGTTGGAGGTCTTGTTGGTTTGGATGAACGTGAGTGGGTTATGGTCGGTGAAGACTAGGGTTGTTTGTGGGCAAGACTGGGGGTAACATTCAAACTTCTTTATTGCCAACACCAGAGCCAGGGCCTCCTTCTCTATGGTCGAGTAGTTGGTCTGATGTTTTTTTAACTTGGCGGAGTAATATGCCACAGGGTGAAGGACATAAGTGGTTGGGTCGGGTTGTAGGAGCACAGCCCCAACTCCGACACCACTAGCGTCGATTTGCAAATGGAAGGGGCAAGGTGTAGTCAGGGGGGTGGACTACAGACTTGGAGGCAAGGAAGGCTTTGAGGCGGTGGAAAGACTGGTCGCACTTCTGGTTCCAGATGCAAGGGACCGCAGAACTGGTAAGGTCTGTGAGGGGTCCGGCCACGCTGGAGAAGTTACTGCAGAACCGACGGTAGTAGCCGCACATCCCCAGGAAGCGCACGAGTTCCTTCCTCGTCCTTGGAGTGGGGAAGGACAAGATGGCTTCAACGTTTGCGTCCTTGGGTCTCACCATACCATGCCCAACGATATGTCCCAGGTAAGTCACTGAGGCCCGGCCAAAAGCAGATTTAGCCAGGTTTATGGTGAATCCAGTCTCTTGCAGTCGTGCAAACAGTATCTCCAAACGCACCAGATGTTCGTCCCAGCTGTCCGACACCACCACCAGGTCACCCAGGTAGGCGAACGTCCCACCTAGGTCCTGAATAAGGTAGTTTATGGCCCTCTGGAATGTGGCAAGAGCATTAGAAAAGCCAAACGCCATAACTAAATATTGAAAAAGACCAAATGGAGTTATAAATGCCGAGATTATTTTTGCCCTATCCGTGAGTCCTACTTGATAATATCCTTTCAACAGGTCCACGGTTGATATAAACTTGGCACAGCCTATGCTGTCTATTATATCTTCAATCAAAGGTAAAGGGTAGGAGTCAGAGACAGTGACCTGGTTCACTTTACGATAATCTGTACAGAAACGAAAGGTGCCATCGGGTTTTGGAATGAGAAGGCAAGGTGAAGCCCAGGGGGAGGTACTAGGCTCAGCTAAGTTATGTTTTAACAAAAAGTCTACCTCCTTTTTCATAATCTTTTTTTTTGTGGATTAAGTCGATATGCTGATTGCCTAATGGGTTGTACATCATCTGAGATTAGCTTAATATCGTGTTTAAGTATATTGCAAAACCCTGGGAGGTCTGATGTGACTTTCGGAAATGTTGATAATAACTTGGTGAGATCTTTTGCTTGAGATGGATTCAGAACAGAAAAATACTCATCCAAGTTGTTGAGTATGTGACTGTTAGCAGGGTTTTCTTTAGGTAGAGGGAAGTCTAAATTCTCCAATAGGTCCACGTCATCTGTCTCCGGCTCCGGCCCTGACAAAACCGTATGCAAAACAGGTTGGCTTATAGCCTCTGGGATGTCTTCCTCTGACTGCCTGGAATGGTAAAGTTTCATGAGATTAATGTGAACAAGTTGTGAATCTTTTCTGCGATCAGGAGTATGGACTATATAGTCGAGAGGTGATAGTTTATTAGCATTGACTTGACAGTTTTGATGGAACCGTTCCAAGCAACCTTGGGACGGTGGGTGGTAAGCCGAAGATGTACAATGGTCCACACTGAGGTCTTTCATCACCTGTTTGAAAAAAGATGGATCAGATTGTTGGGCTGAAATTAGCTCATCCTTAATAATGGTCTTATTGTACAGATCTTCTGTGGGTAGGAAGATATTGGAGGTGGTTTTAGATGAAGAGGGCCCATTTCGCACACTCTGCGATCGGGTGACAGCACAAGATGGGAAAAGATGAGGAATAGTTTCTTTAAGGTCAGTGGTGGAGTTGACAGGTAAGGGAGAGTCGACTGTCTTTATGTTAGGAACCACTAGATCTCCTACCAAGTCATTACCCAATAATAAATGAATGCCGCACACAGGCATTGGGTCTTTCCTAATGGCTATTTGCACTTCCCCAGTAATCAAGGGACATTGGAGGTGCACTTTAGCTAAAGGATAGGAAGAATGGGACGAGAGATCTGAAATTAGAACACTCTCATTTGTAAATGCGGTAGATATATCAGGAATGACGTTAAACAGGAGGATAGATTGTGCTGCGCCCGTATCACGTAGTATACGAATAGGGAAAGAACGAGACCCCTCTATGATTGAAATTTTTCCCTCATAGGTGAATGAAGAGAAGAGATCCTGATGGGGCCTTTCCACATTGGTGTTTGCTATTGGTTTGGATTTGGGATCCAGGGAACTACTTTTAGCAATTCGACACTTTGGGTGTTTACAAGTCTGGATTGTATGGTCTGGGTTCTTACAGTAAGAACAAGTAAGCTTGGTTGCATCGGGGGGAGTAGGTGTGGGACCTTTCGACCTACCACTCACGCCCCCAAGGTTATCATCAGAGGAGGACCTAACAAGTCGGGAAGTACCACGTTCTCTACTGCCCAGTGACTCCACCAACAAAGCGTACGCATCAGCCAGCTCAGCAGCACGCCCTAAATTAACCTCTCCACGCTCCTCCACATGCTTCAAGATGTGAAATGGTATCTTGCTTTTCCACTCCTCCAGGACTACCAAATTTAACAAATCCTGAAATGTGGAAGTCTCTGTAGCCTCTAACCACTTCTTAAAAAACCTAAGCTTTTCTTGAGCAAACTCAACAAAGGTGTGTGAAAATGGTTTGGTTAGTTTACGAAACTTCTGCCGGTATCCATCTGGCGTGATAGCATAAGAGGTGAGGATATTCTTTTTTACGTTATCATAGTCATCAGTCTGGTCTAATTAGTTATAAACTCTACGAGCCTTACCATATAATTTAGGAACTAATACTGACACCCACTGGTCCTTTGGCCACTCATTCTTCGCGGCTATTTTCTCAAAAGTCCTAAATGACCCGTCCATATCGGATTCATCAAACCCGGGAACAAGGGAAGAAGCAGTAGCAGGGTTAAAAGCAGCGAGTTTCTCTTTTAATGCCACTTCTTTTGATTTAAACTCCGATGTTAAGGTGACTTCTGTCTCTCTCACCTGTAGTTCTTTCAGTTTAACCTCCTGCACCAACTTGGCCTGTTCCAACTTGGCCTCCTGCTCCAACTCGAGTTCTTTCATTTTGATTTGGAACTCGAACCTAGCTCGTTCTAGTTGCAAGGCGTCTATTCGTTGTGTTTCTTCTTGAGGGCTAGCCAGACCTGAGGCAACTTCTGAGTGAGGAGGGGTGGTGGATAGTGGTTGAAGTTTCTTGGACATCGGCGTTAATCTGTCAACAGCGGATTCTTTTAAAACTTCTTGTTGAACCAACACTTCAATCACATGATTTTTTAACATTTCCTTAGTCAGTTGCTGTGAAAATGGGATATTGTAATAGTTGGCTATTTCTTTCCATTCTTTCTTCAGGATATTAACACGTAATTTAGCTACGGAAGGATTTTCAATAAAATCCTGGAGATCAAAACATGAGGTGGCCATTGTTAAGAAAAATAGGATAAATTAACTAATGGTCAAAAGATAAGATAAGTGGATAACCCTAGAAAATATCACGGCAGTGGATAACCAGAAAGTCCCGGAAACTAACCAAGTTATACCTAGGGAAATTACACTTATGATTATTGTTCTTCCGAGAAGATCCTTAGATAAGGACAAGAGACTTGAAAGAGGTAGGGCGTATTACGGCATTAATATAAAGATCCGGATTAACAACCCTGATATACTTGAAAGAGGAAGGGCGTATTACGGCATTAATATAAAGATCCGGATTAACAGCCCTGGAGTTTGGTATGATTGACCCTGAATGAAATAGTGAGAAGAACAATAATTGAGGCTTTATAATTATGGGGTCCTGGTAGAGCGGGGCGTCCCAAGATATCACTTCACCCTAAACTAGTGACTATAGAACAGCCTACTCTGGAGTGAGGGTACGGCATTAAACAGATCCGGATTCTTCCCAACACTCGATAAGACTTACTACACGACTGCCACGTGTAATAACAGGTAAGCCTTATGACACTTGGAACCTATTATCCTACGTCTGTCACTCTTACTGTACGATAATACCAATATATGCACACACATATGAAGGAAACTTTAAACCACCGTAAAGCAATTGTAAACAGAAGTGACTGGGAGGGGTAATTAACAACGAGTAACAAGGGAGGAAGGAATATGGTACTTAAGGTCGTGTCCTGTCACGGTCGCCATTTGTTACGAGTTGGGGATTTAGAATATAGTTATACGTCTACCCAGATCCCAACAGGTAACAACAAAAAAAAAACAAAGACAATCGGACTATAAAAGGGTAAACAAAGGAAGCGAGTTTTTGTTGTATATAATAAAGTACCATAAATTCCTTAACAAAATATTCAGCTTATAAACTACCCTTAACCAAACTTAACATGAACAGTATATACATAGTAATAAAACATAAAACAATAGTGAAGCAATGTGGAGGTGGGAGAGGCAATACAAGATTACAAATACTTAAGTGAGGAGCTGAGATGGCTGACGAGCAAGGCTGAGTATGGTAGAAGACGGTAGGTAGTCACTGTGCCGTAGGTTTCCAGGATAGGTGATCCTGTGGTCGCTTCCCAGAGTGAAGTGTCCTCTTCTCGAATTGGAGCTGACGAAGTAGACTGAGGCCGTGACGCAACAACCAGGATATGGAGAAGGGAAACCCGGGAGTGGTAACTAAGACGAGCCATACTCGTGTCTCGTCCCTAGATGGCGTTGCTCGTGGTGCTGGGTAGGTAGATGAAGACAATCGGTGGAGGGGTTCGTAACACTTGTCACTTGGGCCATCCGGGCAGCCTCACGGCGGTCACACTCGTCCGCCTTGATCTGCCATTCATCTAAGAAGGACTGGGGGTGGGCAGGCACACAAGTACGAAGGGGGCGGCCATACAACACCTGGGCAGGAGAGCGTCCGGCAGGGGTAGGGGTGTTACGGAGTTCTAGTAGGCCCCTGTCGAACTCCTCGCAGTCCAGGTTCCCCGTTGGTGCTGTCTTGAGGATGAGGTATTTTACGGACTTTACCGCTGCCTCGGCGTGGCCATTCGCCTGCGGGTAATGAGGTGAGGTGACGATGTGGTGGACGCCCCAGCGTTCGGCGAAGCTCTTGAACTCGTGGCTATTGAACGGGGGCCCACCGTCGGTTCGGAGGCGGAGAGGCACTCCGACTTCCCGGAAGAAGCAACAAAACATCCGGATGACCCTGGAAGTGGTGGTGTCCCGACCACAGGGAACTACCACGGGCCATCCAGAGAGCCTGTCGGCGACCACCAGGAAAGACTTTCCGGCCACATTAAAGACGTCTGCGGACACGGACTCAAAGGGCCGCTTTTGGAGGTCATTGCACAGGTACAGCTCTTGTTGCTGGCTGGGCTGGAGTTGCTGGCAAGGCTCACAGGCCTCCACCGTGCTCTTAATATCGGCGTCAATACCAGGCCAGAAGACGGTCTGACGGGCTCTGCGCCTGGTGGCTTCAACGCCGCGGTGGCTGTCATGGAGGCGGGATAAGGTGCGCCGGTGGAGGGCAGCGGGAACGACGATCCTGGGGCCGTACAACACCAGCTCTCCGTCCGCATAAAGGCTATCACTCAGCTTTCAGAAGGGGAGGGCGGAGGCGTGAATGTCGTAGCGGTTGGTGGGGAATCCAGCGGAGACGTAGGCGAGGAGCTGGACGTATGCCGGGTCTTGAGCGGCGGCGATGCGAAGCTCCTGGAGGGTCCTATCGTCTTCGATGGAGGGCGTCGTCGTCGTCTTGTCAGCAAGAGAAGTGGCTGTGTGTGTCACTAAAGACCGAACGTGAGCCGCGGCTGTGGTACAGTCGACTTCATCCTCAGGTGTGGGGCGACTAACAGGGGCTCGGGAGAGGGCGTCTGGTATGCACAGAAGCTTCCCGGCGCGCCACACAGCTGTAAAGACGTAAGGGGCGGTCTTCTCTTTGAGACGTTGGAGGCGAGGATTTTCGATGGCGTCCAACGTGTAGTGATTGAGGATGGGTATGAGCGGGCGATGGTCCGTCATGAGGGTGAAATGCCCAAGGCCGGACAGGTAAAGGCGGCACTTGGCCATAGCCCAGGCGACTGCCAGCATCTCTAGTTCGATGGTGGCGTATTTGGTCTCCGTGTCCGTCAAAAACCTGGAGCCACACTGAACTAAGCGCAGTCTACCCTGGCCGTGATCTTGAAGGAGGGCATATCCGAGGCCGTATAGACGGGGGGCGTCGGTCTGGAGGACCACTGGTAAGGACGGGTCGAAGGGTGCCAAGACTGGTGGTGACAGCAACGCCTTCTTAACATTCCTGAACGCTAGGTCGTGGTCAGGAGTCCAGAGGAAAGAGCGCTTGGGGCTCATGAGGGGGCGTAGAGGTTGGGCTGATGTGGCGAGTTTAGGGGAGAAGTCTGCCAGCTGATTTACCAGGCCCATAAACGAGTGGAGGTCGGTCAGGTTCGCTGGAGTAGGGAAGTCCCTGATGGCCTTGACCTTCTCCTCATCAGCTGAGATCCCCTCTGGCGAGATGTTGTAGCCGCAGTAGTTAACTTGGGAGGCGGCTACCACAAATTTATCTTTATTCAGGGTGATACCATGGGCACAGTCATCTTGTGAGCATCAGATGAACTCGGTTCAAGTGGGCCGGGAGATCATCGTCGAAGAGCAGGATGTCATCTACGACCTTCACGCAGTTGGTGACACCCTGCAGAGCCATATCCCCCCGGAGGCAGTACGCATCCCCCGTTGCTGCGAAGCCCATGGGTCTGCGGCAGTGTTGGAAGCGGCCGTGGGGCATGATGAATGTAGTGAGGTGGCGATCTTCTTCCGCCAGGTCGACTTGCCAGTACCCATGTAGTGCGTCCGCCGTGGTAAAGAACTTTGCAGACGGGGTGACGCTGCGGACTGCTTGGATGGGCGTAGGCGATGGATGGGCGGGACGGGAGACCTGCGAGTTGAGATGGGTGAGGTCCACTGTGATGCGAACACCTACAGGCTTGGGTGCCAAGACCATAGGGTGGCACCACTCGGAGGGCTCCTCACCGGCGTGTCTGATGATCCCCTGCTGCACCAGAGAATCGAGCTCTGCCTTCACCTTGTCCCGTAGGGCAAAGGGGATAGGCCTGGGTGTGTGGGTGGCGAAAGGCGTCACGCCAGGCTTGAGGTGGATTCTCATCGGGGGGCCTGTCATCCTCTTGAGCCGCGTCTTCTGGAGGTCGGACTTGGAGACAAGGACGTCGCTGAACTGGCGAAGAAAGAACTCCCGGGCGGCAGCAGGTGTGGTCATGGCTGAAACAGGTATCTCTGCACACCTGTTGAGGTGTGTCACGGCGAGGATGGGCTTTGGGAACTCGGATGAGACGATGGCCAAGTCCTGACAATGACCACATGACAAGAGAGGGGTTTGGATGCCCTCGTGGACGTGGACTGTGGCAAGGCAAGACTTGGGACCGAGCTGTAATGTTGCCTTGAAGCAACCCAAAGCTGGAAACATCGGGGACCCGTCTGCTGTGAGCACGTCGTTCATGGCTGTGGGTGACAGGCTACTCCTGGGAATGTTGAGGGCGTCCAGGTGTGTTGGTCCAATCACCGTGATGTCCGCGCCCGTGTCAGGTATCATCAGGAGGTTGGAAGAGTTGGTACCGTAGGACAGACGAACATTGACGGGCTTGGGGGACCTGTCACTCGAGGCATCATCCACGCGTAGGCATCCTTTGTTGTTCTTGGGAGACAGTGAAGAGACGTTTTGACCTGGAGATGGAGGCTTCTTGGTGGACCCGCAACACTTGGCGAAGTGTCCTTGCTTGTTGCAAGCGTTGCATGAGACCTTGTTGGTGGGACATCGAGGTGTGTGGGGCCAATGGCCTTGAAACCCGCAGTTTCGACATGTACTATCAGCCGCAGGGCACTTTCCTGGACCGTGCTGGCGCTGACAGCTTCTGCAGGATTCGGGAGAAAAAACTGGTGACTGTGACGGGGGCTGTGGAGAGGACGCCGTCTGCATCTGGCGTTGATTCCTCTTGTAGGTGGAGACGGCGTGAACTTGAGATGGCGATGAGTGTATAGCTGAGGCAGCCTCTCTTGTGGCCTCATACGACCTGCAACGGGTGACGAAGTCGGTGAGGGGAGAGGCTGTGTCGAGGGTGAGGAGTTTCTGAAGCAGGTCCTCGTCATGTACACCCATCAGCAAGATCATCTTGAGCTGGATCTCAGCACAGGTTACAGGATCGCCTGTACATAGGTCCACCTCGGCTGCTAGGTCCTTAAGTCGTGCGTAGAAGTCTGAGAATGATTCCCCAGAAGCTTGTTTGCAGGATAGCAGTTCCCTACGACGCAAAGCTTCATTGCGGAGGCCACGGAAATGACTCTGCAAGGCGTCTCAGACCTCTTTCACTGACATGAAGGAGTCAGGGGGAATGGCTAGCGTGTGCTCTAGGAGGCGTTGAACATCGAGGGAAATGCACGATCTTAATTGGATGAGTTGTTTATGAGGGGGCATTCGGTTGAGGTCAGACATGACAGCAAAGTCTTCGAAACGACGTCGCCATTGACGGTATACTTGATATGTTGCATCAGATTGAAGAGGTGGGGGGCTGGTAACTGAAGACTTGCTGTGCAGGGGTGTGCTCGAGACGGCAGGCGATGGAGGAGGCACGGAGAGGTCGACGAGAGTTGAGACTGGAGCAGGTGGTTGAGAAGGCACTGAGGTATACCCAAGGGGGCTATGTGACGTGTGAGGAGGCGTTGTCTGAAGGATAGATGAAGAGGCTGAAGCTGGCGAATTGGTTGTGGCAGCTGGTGAAGTCGTCCTCGTTGCCAGCAATTCCAATAGTCCCAGGAATTTGTGGTTATCAGCTTGGTATTGTTGTTGAAGTTGAAGACGGTAAGCTGATTCCTCTGACTGTCTTGACAATTCCTCTTGACGTCGTTTTTCCTCCTCTAATTGACGTCTTTGGGCTTCCTTCTCTTGGGAAACTTGTAGGAAGTGAATTAACTGACGTATATCCTGGCTCCCATCCTTTGAATTTGGCGCGCCCGGCGTTTGAGGCGTGAGGGGGGGGGGGGTGGTAGGGTCTGTAGAGGCTTCGTCTTCCTCATAATCCTCATCTAAATTTCCCAGCAAATCGTCGTGGTCAGACATCTCGTGTTTGGTATGGTTGCGATGGGAAAGACAAGGAGAATAAGGTGGAGTGCTATGTTTTCGTCAATGTACTTGCCTAAGTGCAGGAACTGGCGGGCAAGTAAAAGAGTATTGACTGTAATATTTGTGAAGTGAGAGGAGGCGGCTGGCAGCGGTGTATTCCTCCGCGCGCTGGTGATGACTCAGTGGAGGGGAGGGAGTCAGTCAGTGGCTTGTGGGCCTGTGCGGATGGTGGGTGTATGCCAGAGGTGCTGTCTTGGAGATTGGGCTGAAGGCGTTTCTGCTACCTGTAGGGCCGCAGAGACATAGCAAACAGACATGAAAGGCACTGCACTTCACAAGGTCACAAAGCACTTTAAATCCAGGGGCACTGTGGAGTATCTCTTCTGGGCGGGAAACAGAGGAGGCCGGGAAACAGACTAGGCCCGCTTTTGCAACTTGTGAACTGTCGTGTTGGAGCTACTCAACTGCGCCATGTGGTGGAATGCAATCCTAGACAAGGTTCTTCAAACTCCAGAGCACGAGCAGTAGATGTATTCAATAAGTGGTACAAGACTTGGCGGGATAGCCGATCGATACAGAAGCGGGCACAAGGGACCCCGGGCCGTATGTAGACGAGGCTGATCTGAGGGGAGTTGTCCAGCTGGGTAAGGAGAGTTGCTAGACATCACTAGGACAATCAATGAGGTCTTCTAATTACTCGACTAGCGCGGTACAGACATAGTAAGTGAACATAGGCATTAGACATAAGCATAGATATCAGACATGCTATGATAATATGGTAATACAGACATGTGAATAAATGGTGCAATGAATGGTAACAGAGTCCTGCCGTCAGGCGTGTTCACATATCTTGGTACCCACATATCTATACATATACCACTTTAAAGCGCTTCCTGTGAAAATAAAACTCTGCCTGGTGACATCATTTATCACACCGATATTAACTTACCCAGCAATACCTCTTCATACTATGAGCACCACTCAAATATTAAAATTACAGGTGGTCCAAAATGAAGCCCTAAGATACGTCACAGGTGAAAGATACCCCTTCACCAGAACCACAGCCGAGATACATAGAGACCTGAGAATGAAACCCATCAACCAGCAGCTGCCCACCCTGGCCAGCAGAATCTGGCAAAAGATAGAACGATCAGAGCAAGAACTCCTTCAAAGGCTCCCACCAGATAACGACAACAACCATACATGGTTCCCAAAAAGATACGAAATCTCAAAAGGTCCATTACCACCCCCGATCTACACGGCCAGGCAATAGACAACCTCCCTAGACCAGCATCCGCCAGTAGGGTCGGCGGAATATGAAATAAGGCCCTCAAAACACCCATATATGGGACAGGGTAGGCTGTCTAGTGCCTGTACCGACAGACAATAACTAACCCATGACACAAGCCTAACACACTATTAGCTTAGTTCGGCGGTCAGCCCGCCCTCTCTTACCTCCTAAATTTCTTCAATTTCCGAACTATAACTTCCTTCCCCCACCTCTAATCTTCCTTCATTCCTCCTTTCTCTACACACAAAAAAAAGGTGGTGGAAGCAAGTGTGCCAACACAGGGCCGAGGGACAGCAGCGCACCCTCCACCCGCTCTACCCCCCCCCCCCCCACCCCGCCCGGGAGGTGGCACCAGCTACGCCTATGAGCCAGGAGGAGGCGAACATCTTGTAAACAATGACGCTTCTAACCACACCCTGCAAAATACAGTGTACTTGGCAAATGCTGCAGCTTCTGAGAATGGGGGGGGGGGGGAGGGGGTTACTACTAAGAGAAGAGACGTTACCGAGAACAAATTCTGGCTTGAATGTCGTGTACACTAATACTGAGACGTTCCTTGATAAGAGAGATGAGTTTGAAACACTACTTAAGTTACACCAACCAGATATTGTGGGAGTTGTAGAACTGTTGTACAAGAACAGGAGAATCGCCCCAGAGGAATGTGAGTTCAGTATTGCTGGATATGACTCATTTACGAACCTTTCTCAAGAAACTTGCAAGAGGGGTGTGGTTATCTATGCTAGGCAAGACCTTAGAGCCAGCCAGGCGAGGGTACAGGGAGAGGATGTTTTTGAAGAGTCCAAGTGGTGTAAAATTAAACTAAAGCAAAGGGAAATACTTATTGTCGGGTGTATCTACAGATCCCCACACTGTGGCACACTAAATCAAATAAACTTAAAAGCCTTAAAAGACAACGCGGCAATACTCAACCCTAACCACCTCCTTATCATGGGGGACTTTAACTATGGCGACATCGACTGGAGAAACGAGTTCACCCCAAATGACTTGAATAACCCTGCTACTCTTTTTGTAGAAACTCTGAGAGATAATTTTCTGTTCCAACATGTTAGAGATCCGACACATTACAGAGGGGAGCAAACATTCAAGCCACTAGACCTCATCATAACAAACGAGGAGGGTATGGTAGCCAAACTGGAACACCTTGCCCCAGTTGGCACCAGTCACCGTATAGTGTTGTCATTCAGATTTAACTGTTACCTAGTTCAAGATAAGGCGAGGCCAAGGTGCAAATATTACAGGAGAAATTACAACGGGATGAGGGAAGAGATGAGGGGTATCCACTGGCCTGACTCATTAAGGCATAAGAACGCAGACACTACGCTGGGTATCATAACTAGTAAAGTGACCCATTTGATCAATAAATATATACCCAAGACCAAACTCAGTGCCTCTAGGAATACGAGGGAATCCCTACACATGAACCATGCGGCGGTTGAGAAAGGTAAGAAAAACCCCCCAGAAATTCAAGAACGTGTGTTGGGTCAAATGACGAGCAGGACAGGAGGATGTATGCAAGAGCCAGAAACCAAGCAAAGATAGAATGTAGAAGGGCTGAAAAGGAGTTCCAGAGGCTGGTTGCAAGCGAGGTCAAGTCAAACCCAAAGGCGTTTTACCGCTATGCAAAGTCGAAATTAACAACGCGAGTAGGAGTATCAGACCTGAGGCTTGAAGATGGTAGTTACGCAGATTCTGACCAGGATAAAGCTGAGGCATTGAACAGCTTCTTTTCCTCGGTGTCCACAAGAGAGGATGCGATTAACCTTCCTGCATTTGAGGACAGACGGTTCGACACAGCACTGACCCACTGTCAAAGCTAAAGGTCCATAAGAATCCCAGCCCTGACATGGTGCATCGTAGAGTGCTAAGAAAGTTGATCAACGAGCTTGCCGAGCCTCTAAAGATCCTGATTTGTAAATGCCTGGATGAACAAAAGGTCCCCAGTGATTGAAAAGTGGCTTATGTGAGTCCTATCTTCAAGAAGGGCAATCGTCACTTCACGAATAACTATAGACCGGCGAGCCTGACCAGCATAATATGTAAAGTACTTGAGAGTATTATCAGAGAAGCCGAGATGGAACATCTACTACAAAACAACCTTGTAAAGGATTGCCAACACGGTTTTATACCGGGACGCTCCTGCTTAACACAATTGCTCAAAGTATTGGATATTTGGACCTATATTCTGGAACGGGGTGGTAATATCGACAATATTTACCTAGATATTGCCAGGCTTTCGACAGTGTAACCCACGAATGGTTGAAAATCAAACTGGAAGGGTACAGAATTCGGGAAATGTCCTATGATGGATAGAAACTTTCTACGTGACCGCAAGCAGTGTGTGGTGATTAATGGCACGAAATCATCATCCGTACCTGTCACAAGCGGGGTACCACAGGGCAGTGTATTGGGCCCGCTGTTGCTTGTTTGTTTCATAAATGACATGCCTGACGTTGTACACTCCTCCAAACAAATGTTTGCCGATGATGGCAAGTTATTTCGGGAAATCAAGAACCAAGCGGACTGTGAAGAGCTGCTGAAGGAGCCTCTGTGGGCTCCAAGAATGGTCGAAGAAATGGCTGCTGAGATTCAATGACATGAAGTGTAAGAGGAAGCACTTGGGGCGTACCAACGGTAAAGAGGCGTATCATATGTCCCAACGGGATTAAGAAACTGAGCTCCTGAACTTGCCTAGCTTATAATACAGACGGGCAAGGGGTGACCTAATTGAGGTGTATAAGCATCTCAAAGGGCACTACTCAGTTGAGTGTCCTTACTTGGAGCTGGCGGACGCTCGCCCCACAAGGGGTCGCAGTTCAAGATTGAAGAAGCTGCAAGTTCCAGAAAACCGTGAGGGCAAAGTTTTTCGGAGTGAGAGTTGTGAACTCTTGGAACAATCTACCAGAAAGTGTTGTGACAGCACCGAGTGTTAGTTCTTATAAGACAAGACTTGTCCAACACTGGAGCAGGTTCAGGTACATTCAGGAGCTGGTGCATGCCCAGTACTTGTCAACAGTGCGTAACAGAGAGATGATCGATCGCCCAAGTGGTTAACGAGCCGATCAATTGGTGAAGAGGATAAAAGAGAAAGAAAAGTAACGTGTTTTGTGGGCGCTGTAGCTTAATATGAATAATTAAGCGATGAACAGACAAAATACACAAACGTGACCATGACACTCAAATAATTTTCCTCATCATCATTTGAGAAGAGAGTTATTAAAAACTTGGCATCGTTGTTACAAGTTGGCATCGCTAATAGTGGCAACATTCCGCGTGGCACCTAGTCATCTGGGTAGTGTCTACGTTTCATTAAACATCCTGTCGCTTCAAACCGTGGTTCTGTGGGAAGGCACACAGTGACACTACGCCTTAACAGGACGTGACTGAGTGCATTCTCTCGCCTTGCAACACTTCAACACTATTCGGCAATACTCCTGTGTTTCAAACATAGTTGAGTTTTCCTTGGTTGACATCAACAGGTTGTTTACCAGTGCTGTTAGTAAGCGTGTTGTGCATTCCTGGTGTTATAGACAGAGGTTTATATACAGGGTACTTTGTCTCGTGGTCGTCAGACGCATCGTGGTCTTCATTCGTCGTGGATACCTCTCTTCAGTGGTCCTAGCAAACTTGCAGCGAACCCAGTGACCTGTGCCTTCACGTGGTGCCCAGCTACAATATTCTTCTATCAGCAGACTCCAGTTTCTAGCACCTATCAGTCAGGGATGGTTGCTTGGCAACGAGGCAGCAGGCAGAGGAGGTGTCTTGAATCGACATTGGATCTCCAGCCGAGTGGCTACACCTAGTGTAAGTCTACGGCTTTGGTTGCCATAGTTTCAAATCCTTCTTCTTGTTATTAATTTATCTTCAATTAAGTCTACAGTAATAGGTATGTCTTAACATACACTAGTATTTATACCCACAATGACATTTACTACAGCACAGCATAACACGCTAGTCGTCGAAGTAGGTTATTTGTTTAACTATAAGTGTCTTTACTTGCTTTTATATATAAGGGTACTGAAGTATTTTTCTCCCCTTCATGTATAAATATTTTAATTATTTTACTGATAATTTGTATCTGTAAGTGGTTAAGCAAGGTTATTGTGTAGACTGATTATTACATTCATTTTGAATTGATAGATGATAGGCATAATTTTTTGTGTCCTGACATTACCGAGTTGGCGGAACGTTATATTGACGAACCAACGCAGGTTGATGACACATTTCTGTATGACACTGATTTAGCTTCCAGCACTAGAGTTTTTACTGAACAAGTACATTTGCAAGAAATACAGACGTGTTTAGAGCGTGACCCCTTTCTTGAGAGTAGTGAATGGGTAATTGGTCATTAATTTGATAATATACTGTAAACCATCGAACCCTTAGGTCAGGTTGTACATACGACACCAAGCCTTATAGTGGACAAGTTCCTCCTCTTTCTACAGAGCTTGATAGTGTGTCACAGAATATTTATTTCCTTCCGGCATCCAGTAGTGTTTCAGTTAGGCCTAAGTTAAATAATAAGCCATTTTCCATGAGTGCAAATGGTTCAGGCGTGTCAACCAATAAAGTTAAAAGTAAACCAACTTATCAATCAAACCAATGACTAGACTCGCCTAAGTATTACGCAGCAGCAGCAGCTGCTCAGCCCAAGATTCAGACCAGCCAGCTTACTTGTGGTGTTTATACCATGAGTCTCCCGCCCACACTATGGTGGAATGTTCAGCACTCCGACATTGTAAGCAGATAGGTATTGATATATCTCAGGTATCCCAACAACGTAAGCAGCGTCGTCGTTTTTATAAGAAGGCGGGGAATACCAGCGCCAGGTTCAGACTGACGTAGGTTAGGTACTCTAGTACCACCATACGATAGCATTTCAAGTTCAAGTTGTTTGGGATTGCTGGCCTCTTCGCCGTTAGGCTATTTCGGCCGAAGCTGATTGGTTGGACTTCTTTTTTTTCTTTGTTCTTCTTTTAGTTTTTACTTTCCATTCTTCTTCTTGTTCTTCGTCTTCTTTTTGATCTTGTTCTTCGTCTTCTTTTTGATCTTCTTCTTTCTGGTCTTCTTTTTTCTGGTCTTCTGTAGGGATATCGGGTTCTCGGTTGTTCATGTCGTGGTTGTTTTTGTCTTGTTTGTTCTTTTCTTGTTTTTTCTTTTCTTGATTTTTGACTACAAGGAGAGCCTCCCTGTAAGTCAATTTTTCTTTCGCCCGCAGCCTGGCCACCCTGCACTCCTCCCTCCACTTGGGACAAAGCCGGTCGGAGGAGGAGTGAGGGCCACCACAAGCCGCGCACTTCTTAACGGCCGCCTGGCAGTCAGCGTCGGTGTGGCCGGGTGCCCCGCAGCTTGAGCACACCTCGCGAGCACCACACTTCCTCGCCAGATGGCCATATTTCTGGCATTTGTAGCAGCGAGTGGGTTTTTGCTGGTGAGGTTTTACTGGGATTTTCTCCCAACCCAGTATAACGGAGCTAGGAAGTTTCTTAGGAAAACCAACCAGGGCAGTTGTGCTGGTCAGCTTCCTAAGTACTGAGAGCTGATCTCCAATCAGCTCGGCAAGTTCGTCTTTTTCGAGATACTCAATTTCAGAGTGGGAAATGACTCCCAAAACTAAGTTATCCTGAAGTAAGGCGTCAAACATGACGTCGACTCCATTGATGTTCACAAGGGGAGGCAATTTGTGGCCCTGCCCCTATTCCTCGAAGGTGATGATAAGGGTACCGCCTTTACTGCGGACGACCCCTGTCACCCCCTTGAGTCCAATGTGGTCAAAAAAATCTTTAATCACAAGAAGATTGAGTTTCTTGCGCGAAGGGTGCTCGACCGGAATCAGTCTCACAACCTTCGCCTGGGCTAGGGTGAACATGGTCGCGTGGTACCTCAGGAGGAAGGAGCGGGAGCCGGGAGAACCTACCTCGCCGAGGTTCAGTTCTCAAGTGATAGCATTTCGGTTACAGCCTCTTTAATAGCAGCGCTGAACAAACCGAAAGTGTTATCGGTGTCGGCGAGGGTTGGATCAGTCAAGCTGGCCCATACATTGATACGGGTGCATGCGCGAATACCATCTCGTTAACGTCATATAAAGAGCTTCAACGAAGTTCCCCTCACCGTACATTTTTAATTCGGCCTACGGACACTGATATCTCAGGTATTTCCGTTACGCAGCTGGACATAACAGGAATGGCAACATTGCTAATACGTTTTTCTAAACTTGGTGCATATGTTTCTGCAGATTTTTATGCTTTTATTATATATATATATATATATATATATATATATATATATATATATAGATTTATATATATATATATATGCAAGTAAATCACTGTAGGTGCGCGTGATCTAGGTATATGCTGATAACCACCCCTGAAGATGTGAATTACACGAAAGCGCTTGGGAACTTCGTGTTTTCTTCTTTCCTGGTGGTTATCAGCATATATATATATATATATATATATATATATATATATATATATATATATATATATTTATATATATATATATATATATATATATTTATATATATATATATATATATATATATATATATATATATATATATATATATATATATATATATATATATATATATGTAATATTCAGAAATTTCAGAGTAATTTCAAACGCCACTCCATTGGCGATACTGAGTTTTCAAGGTCGTCTGAGGGAAGACCGCGCTCCCCGCATGTAGCGAGAGGTTGTGGAACTAGGCCTATACGATATTAAATGTAATTTACCGAGTTAATAGGGACGCGAATCATGAAATTAAATATCAGTTATTAAATTGAAAATAATTATAGATCGCTTCCCAGTCTGAAAATGTTGCGTACGTCCCAATTAAGTTTAATCGTTTGGTAAATAAGTCACTCCCGGAAAGCGTGAACCAGGGAGCAAGGTGGCCGGGGAGCTGTGAGAGAGGTCAAGGACCACCTCTGTGCTGTATCCAGGAGAGAGGGATCGCGTGACCTGGTTCCTTCGTTTATTTAACATCAGTATTAACAAGTAAGGCGGACAATGAAATATTATCCAGGGAATCTATGAGGAACTTGTGGGGTTCGAGTTGTTTGGTTCACACTCAGGATGGAATGGAGAAAGGAAACTCACAATGTGCTCTCTGTATACATGTTGTATTGAATGTACAATGCAGCTTGGTGCTGGGAAGGCAGCATGGTTACAAGCGTGATGTAGAGAGAGCTGGTTGGTGAGGACGCTCAGAGAAGGACAGCTTGTGGGTCGCCATGCTCGCCATCGGGAGAGAGAACCGCCAGGCAGGCGGAGGAGCGAGGACCGCCAGGCAGGCAGAGGAGGAGGTGTTGCTGGCTGTGGCTGTAGGTAGAGAGCGAGAGCGAGAGAGATCACCACGAGGTCAGGTCTTAAATAGCGGGGGTAGGCGTGGCTTAGCAGTTGACCCCCGCTCCGTGGTGTATGGCGGCGCTGGTTGACCTAGACCACGAGGCATACACTGGGGAATTGGTGGGGTCGGCTAGGCAGCGACAAACAGCGTTTGTAGGGGAGAATTCCACTACAACACTCCCCCTTCCCTCCAGGCTGTGTAGGAGACTTGTTGTCTGCAGGGTTGCATGCCTCATGTGAGACAACGACGATGGCGTGGATGAGCCGGTCGCTGGGGACAACTGTCTAGATACACAATATCTGTGGGAGTAGAGAGGGAGAATAAGGGTGTGTGGAGGCGATGAATGTTGTGCTTCCCTCACGGCAGGTAAAGAGTCGTCAGATGCGCCTGCTGGGGTGTGTGGGCCTGGGTCAGGAGCAAGGGCTGCGTCAGCAGAAGCGAAT
>CAUDMG010001794.1:2129497-2246997 GCA_958450375.1 Homarus gammarus | reverse complement strand
CCACGAAGTGCTCTCTGAGACACACACACACACACACACACACGCATGCACGCACGCACTCACTCACTCACGGACAGAACAGTGGACTATATGCGTTATTTCTGCGCTGTTTATGTCATATATAAGTGGTTCGAGCTGTTGAGGCGCCACTTTATATACTAAACAGTGCAGTCCACTCACACACTAAGATGGGCGGTAAGAAGGGACAACGTCAAGATGGGAGACACGACTCCCCACCACCTTCTCCTCCACCGGGCGCAGACTCTCATCCTCCACCTCCAGTGACGGACATTGCCACAATTCTGAGGTGGATGGACGACCGGGACGAGAGACGCAGAGAGATGGAACTTCAGAGGGAGGAGACACGAAGAGAGGAGGAAAAGTTGCGTTTTGAGGCACTATTGGCGACCCTGGCGCTAACCCACCCTCCCTCACTCGCAGGTAGCGCGCTTCAAGGCGCCAGTACACTCCCTCCTCCACCACACCAGCGTCCTCCAGGTACTCTTGCCTCCAAACAAACAGCTCCCAAGGCATCTGTTCAACCCCCACCCGCCCTCTCACCAGACGTCACGTTTCAGCTTTTTCGTGAGTGGAGGCGGCGTTGGACAGATTACTCCACGATGGTGGACCTTGACAGCATGCCTCCAAACAAACAGCTCATCCAACTGCGGATGTGTTTGTCGCTGGAGACCCAGAGAGTTTTGGAGCACACGTTGCAAGTGCCTCCCGATTCTACATCTTCAGTGACGGATGTGCTCGACCTTTTACAGGAGCATGTTAAGGGTCGGAACAACGAGGCTTTGCGTCGCTGCGCCTTCACCAGCTGCAAGCAGGCGGAGAACGAATCCTTTGACGACTTTTTTGTGCGTTTGAAGAGTTTGTCGGAGGAGATCGACGTCTGCAAGGCGCACAGCCGGGACTGTGAGGAAGCCTGGATCAAGCATGGGATCTTGACAGGTGCCAGGCACGAAGAGTTGGTGCAGCGACTCATCCCCCTGGACGCTACCTCAACACTCCAGGTGGTAGTGACTGAATGTCGGTGGTACGAGGCCACCAAGTCCGCCACCTCTGCCTTATGGGCCCCACCTGCTGTGAGAGCTATCTCACAATACAAGAAGGGTAAGAAGGCGGCCAACAACGTGAAGGCTGCCGCACGTTCTTCCACGCCTCCGCCTAGTGCTTCCTGTGGCAGCTGTGGAAAGCAGCATGGCCCCAAGACATGCCTGGCCGCCGACGCACTGTGTCGTGGATGTGACCGTAAGGGCCACTGGTCTAACACAGACAGGTGCCCTGCACGAGGCCGCAAGTGTCAGGCCTGCGGTCGCTATGGACACTACGACAAGTGCTGCCACCAACCCAAGCCCAAAAGCCCGAGACGAGGAGGAAAGCAGCGCACTTCCCTCGGGGTGGTTCGCACGCAGCCCCCTCCAGATGGCCCACGCAGCCCCAAGCAGCAGCGGAGTCACATCAGGAGGGTGGAATCGACCACACGCCCCAGGGCTACCCCTTCCCCCACCATCCGCGTCGCCGTCACACACGGCGATGTGTCGGGTCACATCGAGGTGATACCGGACACCGGCGCTGATACTACGGTGATTGGGTTGAAGCACCTCCAGAAACTGGGCCTTACCAAACGCGGCCTGGGACCACCGCCGCAGCTGCAGTACTACAATGCAGACGGTTCCCAGATGCCGGATGCTGTGGGCTCCTTTCAAGCCGAGATCACCTACGGCGACAGGTCGTGTCACGGATGGATCGACGTGCAGCCTACTCTCGCTACACCCTTGTTGTCGTGGGAGCACTGCAAGGAGTTAGGCGTGGTGCCCAGAGACTTTCCCGAGCAGATCCCAGCTGCTCGGTACACCACCAGTAGGGTGCGTGAATCAATGAGCGACGCGCCTGGCGCTGCCACACAGAGTGGCCCAGAACCCGCGTCCACTCCCGCCCCGCCTCCACCCACGTCACGGCTGCTTCCTCTTCACAGCGAGACGTCTCCTTCAGCCGCAAGGGCCTACTTCCTGAAGGAGTACTCGGATGTGCTGGTGACGAAGGAGGCCCTATGGACTGCGCCACTGAAGGCTATGGCGGGTCCGCCTATGAGGATACACCTGCGGGAAGACGCACAGACTTTTGCCATACACACTCCCCGGTTGATTCCTCTCGCCTTCAGGGATTCAGTCAAGAAGGAACTGGATTCCATGGTGGCCCAGGGTGTCATCGTACCCGTTGGTGACGACCCGTCCCCTTGGTGCTACCCTCTAGTCGCTGTGGCTAAGACTAACGGTGGAGTGCGGATTACTACCGACTTGTCTAAGCTTAACAGCCAGGTGTCCCGTCCCGCCCACCCTTCACCCACACCTTTTGCAGCTATACGGAGTGTGGATCCGAAGGTACGGCACTTCTCGACGATGGACGCCCTTTGTGGTTACTGGCAGATCCCACTGAAGAAGGAGGATCAGCCACTGACCACTTTCATCACGTCTTACGGACGCTTCTGCTACTGCCGTGGCCCTATGGGATTCGCTGCTAAGGGGGACGCCTTCTGTCTCCGTGGTGACATGGCACTTCAAGGCGTGACCAACTGCGTGAAGGTAGTGGATGATGTCCTCCTCTACGATGAGGACTACCTGACGCACCTTCGCCGCATCGACGAGGTACTGACCAGGTGTAGGACGCACGGCATCACTCTGAATGCCGAGAAGTTCGTCTTGGCCGCACCTGCAGTGTCCT
Organism: Homarus gammarus; assembly: GCA_958450375.1. Taxonomy (NCBI): domain Eukaryota; kingdom Metazoa; phylum Arthropoda; class Malacostraca; order Decapoda; family Nephropidae; genus Homarus; species Homarus gammarus. The sequence goes on along the minus strand of CAUDMG010001794.1, from coordinate 2,244,267 downwards.
TCTGCGGCTACCGACTCTCAAGGGATGGCATTGCTGCAGACCCGGAGAAAGTTCGCGCCATAGCGGACTTTGCAAAACCTGCCAACCTTACGGATCTCAGGTCTTTCATGGGCCTGGTGAACCAGCTGGCAGAATTTTCTCCTGACGTCTCCGCCGCTGCCGGGCCTCTCCGCCCCCTGATGAGCCCCAAGAGGACTTTCACGTGGACCCCTGACCACGACCTCGCCTTTCATAAGGTGAAGGAGGCCCTGTCAAGTCCACCTATCCTCGCTACTTTCGACCCAGCGCTCTCCACCGTCCTCCAGATAGACGCCTCGCGCCTGTACTGGGTTGGTTACGCCCTTCTCCAGGATCACGGTGGAGGAAAGTACCGGCTCGTACAGTGTGGCTCTCGCTTCCTCATCGATGCTGAGTCTCGCTACGCTACCATCGAGCTGGAGCTGCTGGCAGTGGTATGGGCCTTATCGAAGTGCAAGTTTTACTTGATTGGCCTACAGCACTTCGACCTCATCACAGACCACAGGCCCTTGGTCCCCATTCTTAATCACTATTCGCTGGACGCCATCGAGAATCCCTGCCTCCAGCGCCTGAAGGAGAAGATTTTGGCCTTCGTCTTCACTGCAGCTTGGCGCCCAGGTAAGGAGTTGTGCATCCCGGATACCCTCTCCCGCTCCCCAGTCAGCCGCCCTACACCTGAAGACGAGATGCTCAGCACCAAGGCCGGTTTCTCCGTCAGCAACATCGTCACTTTGCAGGCCGTACAGTCCCTCGCCAGCACCCAGGCCTCAGTGTCGCCACCCAACAGCGATCTGGCCCTTGAGGAACTACGGACCGTGGCACGCGACGACCCCTCCTACACTCAGCTCTTGGAGAGTGTGAGGACTGGGTTCCCTCGTGACCGTTTTGACCTCCACAAAGCCCTACGCCCGTATTGGAAGATACGTGAGGACCTCGTCCTGTACGGTGTCCGTGTGGTCGTCCCTGCAGCTCTCCGTCGTCGCGTTCTGGTCCGCTTACACGACAGCCATCGTGGAGCAGAGGCCACCAAGCGCCGCGCAAGGCAGGCTGTGTACTGGCCCGGCATTGACGCGGATATCGTCAATATGGTCCATGCCTGTGAGCCGTGCCAGATCATGCAGCCCAGTCAACAGCAGGAGCCCCTCTTGTGCGACGACGAACCCACCAGGCCCTTCGAGTCCGTGTCGGCTGATTTCTTCAGCACAGCTGGGAAACATTTCCTAGTTGTCGCCGACCGACTCTCTGGCTGGCCTGTGGTGGTAATCTATGGCTCGGACACGACGTCCGCGGCCACCATTCGCCACTTCCGGCACCTCTTTCGTGACCTGGGCGTCCCCGTACGTCTGCGGACGGACGGTGAGCCACAGTTCACCAGCCGGGACTTCACAGGATTCCTGGAGCGTTGGGGAGTCCGCCACATCTTGTCAACACCCCATTACCCACAGTCAAACGGCCATGCTGAGGCTGCGGTTAAGACAGTCAAGCACCTCATCCTCAAGGTGGCCCCTTCAGGCAACATAGACTGTGAGGCGTTTGACAAAGGACTCCTGGAGTTACGTAATACTCCCACCCACACAGGACGCTCCCCTGCCCAGATCCTGTATGGTCACCCTCTCCGCTCTTGCGTTCCTGCACACGCCAAGGCCTTTGTGAAGGAGTGGCAGACCAGAGCCGAGAGCTGCGACCGCTGCGCCGCTTCACGTGCCCAGGACGCCAAGGCTCGGTTTGACGACCGTGCCCGCCCTCTTCAGCCACTGGAGATTGGTGCCCTTGTCCACGTCCAGGACCCGACGACGACACGTTGGGACAAGGTGGGCATAGTGATGGGCGTCGGCCGGTCGCGGGACTACAAGGTCAGGATGCCGAGCGGCCGTGTCTGGTGGAGGAACCGCCGCTTCTTCCGGCCAGTCCCACCCCCTGCTGCTGGCCCCCTGACCAAGGGCGAGTCCCCTACACCTCACGAGGATCCGCCCCACAGTGCACCTCGACGCTCGGAGCGACTTAGGACTAAGAAGTCCGCTCAAGACAAAGACTATGAGCGTGAGGGGGGAGGGAGATGTAGGTTATGCATCTAAGCTACTGTGCCGAGTAGCAACCTTGTAAATAAGCTACTGTGCCGAGTAGCATTTATATATATAATTACGTAGCAACACTGCACGCGTTATGTGGCAACATTGCCCCGAGGCTGCCATATGGCAAGGCAGTCTCAGTCTGACGGTGTGAGCCGTGCATGGCACACGCTAGTCACCACTTGTATTTCTCTAATCCATAATAAACGGACTTCAGTGTTACACGGTGTTTCCCTACCCATCACTGCATTCTTCAGGGAACACTTGTAACCATCATACTCCATCGCGTCAAGCAGACGAGTAAGGGCATGGTTGCGCAAATTGTCGTACCTGATACACTGTGAGCAACTATTTTAACATTGTATCATAATACTCCCCAAGCAGGTCACCGAGGTCGTGACAAATGTTTGGCGGAGGTCAGAAAGAAGTATTTGGGTGTCTGACGTGTGCTCGGTATAAGGTGTACTGCAAGGTTACCGGCTCTAATTCTACCGTATACTACACCAGAATGTCCGTTTGACACAGTCGCTGTCGACTTGTTGCAACTTCCGAGAAGTCATCAAGGATCTTCGTACTTTCTAATGTGTGTGTGTGGATCATTTTTCTAGATTTTTGGTTTTAGTTCCACAAAGGAACAAAACAGCCGAATCTGTAGCTTTCGCCCTAGTTATTCATCTCATATGTCCGTTTACTACTCCTAAGGTTCTTCTCTCCGATAATGGATTAGAGTTCAAGAATCAGATAGTAGCACAAATTTGCTTCCAATATGGTATGCAGCAAAGTTTTATTACAGCCTATCATCCACAGGCTAATGGCCTGGTCGAAAGAACCAATCGTAAAATCCTAGAGATTCTTCGTCCTATCGTGATCAAATGCAAAATGTATGGGAGGATTGGCTACCTCAAGTTGCCGCATCTATTAATGGGTCGATTAATAACTCCACGGGCAAATCACCCTATTATACTGTTTATTGCATTGACAAGCGTCTGCCCTATGACGTACTTACCGGTAAACCATGCCCCGTCTATAATGTTGACGATTTTGCGACTAAGCAAATCAGCGTGTCTACAGGTATTCATGGTCAATTACGAAAACGTTTAGCAGCGTCATGCGCTGAAATGATTTATAAACAGCATAAACAGGCTAAGCCTACAACATTAAAAATAGGTGATGCTGTTATGTTAAGAGATCCTTAAAGGATCTCCAAACTTTCGCCCAAATTTGCGGGACCATTTCGCATTTTTGCTAAAGAAGCGGGTAATAAGTTTAAAATTTGGAAACCAAATACTGAAACGTCCGACGTAGTACACGTGGACAGACTTAAAAGAGCCCATCCTGAATTACTTCCCAAGAATGTTAATGATGTTTCAGACACAACTGTTCAAACAGATCACGTACACCAAGTGTAAACAATGATTATCGTTTTAAACTACGTTCTGCGAAACAGTATTAAGATGCAACAAATTTTACGGAATGGCTGGGATCATCGTCTTTATGCTCCTACTCCTTTGTGTTACCACCCTGTTGATGGATACGTCTACGGAAGTTCTCAAGCCAGGTGCTCTTGTTGCACCTTTGGGACGAGTTCTCATTGTTGAGGACGTGGTGAACATAAAGTATGAGTTGCACGGACTGCTCAAGCTTCCTCGCCAGATCCTAGCAGTTCGACAATTTGGGATCACAAATTATTAATCTTCAGCTACTTCGTCTCAAGACTCTTCACATGACCATCGTCGCAGCTGGACGTTCTATTCTAGGATGATTTTGCAAAGAAGGTGCGTTTTCAAACGCGAAGGAAGTGAGGATTGTTTAATTTTGTTGGTCTTATACAAAGCACTCTGTTTGGCAAAGCGACTGCCGAGGATGTAGCTAAATTAGGAGACCATATGAACATTGTCGACCAAGCCGTTCCTAAACAAAATCGTGTTAAAACTCAAACTTTTCATGCAATTAGTACCCTGGAATAAAAAGTCAATGCGATTATTTCTGAGTCTAACCATTTAACTTGGGTTGTGTATAATTTAATAAATTCTATCCCTAAATTGGAGTGGCTCCTTTCCTTTTCTGAGTATTTGTATGCTGCAGAAATTTCAGTTCAAGCTTTATTTAATGGTAAAAAATGAACTAATCTCATGTATTGTAGATGCAGGGCTCGGGCGTGTGGATTCACTGCTTGTACCTGTGTATATTTTTCTTGAAGCTTTACAAATAGCCAAGACGAATAATCAGTGACTCCTATTTTTGCAGAACATGAGGTCGAATATTATTACCCTTTGTGAGAGTCAACTCTCACGCACAATGCTATTCTCATCCACATACCTATGCTCTAGCGACACATATTTAATGCATGGCATTTAGAACCTTTCCCTTTGTATTCTAATGACACACTGTTTATGCTGGATATGCTAACCGAAGTTTTGTTAATAGATGAAGATTACTCTTTATTGGCAGCAGATGATCCGAGGGTTCTATCACGGTGTAAATCGTCAAATTTACATTTACACGTTTGCCCAGCCTATGTTTTCGCGTTTATTCCTGTTGCTCAAGGAATATGTGAATTGGCGATCATTCAAACTAACGTTCGCACAGGGCTAAAACAATGTCAGTATACAGCTATTGGACAGAAACTTGTGTTTCATGCACATCTACATAACGTGCATTATTTTTTCTTCCCTGAAGAAAGTAACCTCATTTTACAGTGCCAGGATGGTGGTAAACAATTTATTGTGAAAGGTTATTATAAGGCTCCGGATTATTGTGAAATATCCTGTCATTCGTTGATGACCTTGCCTACCCATCATCATTTTGCATTGAACCTAAATCTTACTTCAGATTTAATTCCGTTGTATTAGGTTCTTAATTTGACCTTAAGTGATCTCAGCATTGTATCAGGTAAATTCTAGTTAATTTCTTATCTGAAAGAGTCATTTTGCTAATATTGAAGATAACCTGCTATTTGATTTTTCACGGGGATTTGCAATACCTAGTTTAACAATTCCCACTTTGATCCTAATTTTGGCAGTGATATTTCTATTTTTTTATTATAAGCTATTATCTTCCAAATTTACTACTGTACATAATAATCTATCTCGTAAGACACTTCAGACTAGGGCTCCAGTTACGGCTGAACCTCAAGTTACAGCTTCTGCAGTTTAGTGTTTACACACATGTATTTGTAACATGCGAGATTAGTAACATGCAAGATTAGTTTCTCGCGGCGCTCGAAAGGTGTGACTGAGCACTGCATTAGCCCCTGTCTCATGGACATTAGTATTATATAAATTTGGGCTGATATATGTGTATTACATAACGAGCATCCCATGTAAAATTCCGTAGCTGTGAGGCGACATGATTAGAGTACGTGATGAGTAAATTCCACTTACAAGGCGTATCCTCAGTATAGCATAGGTCAGCTATCCTGGGCAGTGCCTGGTAGCAGTATCCAGTTCAGACCTCATACTAGTCAGATGTTCCTTAGAGCTTATCTAAGATAGCTCTGTCCGTCTTATTATAGCACTCACAGCTACAGTGTCTGCTACAGTGACTATCCTTTGGGACCGTGTATATACTCTCTTTTTTATAATAAAATAAGGAATGAACACTTTGGGTTTCACTACTAAACCCAATATTCTTTGATCTATATTTAAGTTAGCTTGCCTTATCAGCCTCTAAGATAATTGTCTCAGTGTATAAGGAGTAAGCACCTAGAATATAAGGTTACAACTTCAACAGTGCCTGTTGCAAGTGGTAATGCCCCCAGGTCGTTACATATATGACAGCTGCACAAGTAGCTGTTATGACGGTAACAGTCACCTAATGGTTACACAGTTGAAATAATCTGTTCTCCTGTTACTGTGTAATTGTTACAAAGAAGATATCTTTTACACAGGGTTCGCGGATAACAGAAGCAAGGTTGTATGGGCAGGGGAGGCGGCGGTCAACTGGTCCCGCTACCCAAGGACTATAAACGCCGCTACCCAAGGACTATAAACACCGCTACCCAAAGAATATAAACGCCTCTACCCAAGGACTGTGAACGCCACTACCCACCACACAGTTCTTTCACACGATACATTTCACTACCCAGACTCAAGGGCCACCTAGGTGTGAATTTGTTTAAGGTAGAAACTGTCGCCAACATAACAACCACACCCTAAGTTAATTAATTACATGACCCAGTGTCAAGGAATAGTCCGAGAAGACCGGACAACTCGCCAACTGCACTGGCTAACCATTACCCTGGAACACTATCCGCAAATCGATTAATATCCAGGTCCCCAATTACCGCTGGTCTGAGTGTTGCATCACCTTGAAGCAAGCAAAAATCTGTCAACATTGTAGAGGTACCAATGGAGCTGTCAGTGGGGGTATGTTTCTAAGGGCGATTATGTGCCCTCTTACACAGAGCGAAAAATCACCAAGTCACTTCCCGGCGACAGTGAACGAAGTATTTGTAGAAACTAATGTTCACCACAGCTCACAGGAAGTTGATTGCTGATGCAATGTATCTTCAGTCACACCTCTGGCTGGGTGCGGCTTGCCTTAACAGGAATGTTGACATAATAACAGAACTTATCAATAACTCACTTATTAATTGTAATTGATAAAAATAAATTGTGCATCATCTTGGATGACAAAATGAATATCATTCAACATGTAATATCTCACTACGGGATATATTAATGCACGGACCTGACCTAGCTTGGAGAAGGACGTGACCATAAGTTCTCGTGTTAGTGACCATAGGAAATGGCCGCCGTGGATCGTTGTGTTGTGGAGGAAGAGCGACAGTGTGAGAGGAAAGACGACCCCTTGGCCACTATGTTAAGTCAGCTGGAGCAGTTGAGGAGTGAGATAGATGTTTTGCAAGGGGGAGAACGAAGCCCCCAGGACTGAACTCCTTCAGGTAGGTTTCCTGCCTAGCAGGACACCTGCGAAGGAGGGTCAGGAGGAGCAGGGGTAGAGAGTGGTTGTCTCTAAGGGGACTAGGGTCAGACTCAGGAAAGCTGACCAGGGTGTGGAGTGCAGTCACCCCTACCAAGTGTTGGAGGAAGATGGCGAGGAAGAGAAGAGGCAGGAAAGTGTGGTGCCAGGAGAGAAAAGGGCAGTTGTTCAAACCCTGCCCAGTGGTAAGGTCGTGGTAGTTGGGGACAGCCAGGTAGGTTCTTAGATAGGACTTTTTGTGCAAGAGACAAGAAACGTAGGACTAGGGTGTGTTTTCCTGGGGCTGGGATAGGGCATGTAGCTGAGAGGATGGATAGGGTTTTGTCAGGGGAGGGTACCAAATCAGTAGTATGTTTTAGTGTAGGAGGTAACGACATAGGAAAGGTTAAGAGTGAGGAACTTTTCAAGAGGTATAGGGAGGCGCTAGGGAAGATTAGAGATAGGGGAAGGATCCCGATAGTATGTGGTGTCTTGCCTAGACGAGGAGTTGGCGGTGAATGGCTGTCCAGGGCAATTGCTATAAATTGCCGACTGGAAAAACATTGTGCAAGCAATGGTTGGGCGTTCATTAATAACTGGCAACCATTCTATGGCAACGACAACCTGTACAGTCGTTAGTACACTTGTCTCACGCGTTGTCTGCATCCCTGGAGCGTGAAATTGTCACTCCAAAGGGGAGGTTTCGCCAGTAGAGAGAAGTCAAGGTAAGTGGGAGTAAAAAAACAAGCAGGTCCTGGGGAGTAAAATTGGTTACTCAGGACAAGGGGTAAAACAGGACCAGGGAAGGGTAGGTTTAAATGTATACTATACAAACAATAGGAGAGTTAGAAATAAAATAGACTTGCTGAGAGCGGTTGTATGTACCGAGAATGTAGACGTCATAGCAATCACCGAAACTTGGATGAATCTGGCGAGCAAGAACTTTTTATCAATAATTACCCCGCAATCGAATCGTGGACCATATATTCTGATTCAGCATGCTCTGGAGTACCTATAGTGTGATTTTCAACAAAATCTAATTTTTTAGCAAAAACTTTCGAAAAAGTCATTTTTCGACCATAATATACTTTTTTCTCATGTTTGAAATTTAAGGACTGTCTTTCTCTGTCAAATGTCACACACCGTACCGCCCCATGGCCAGCCGGATATTGGAGATAACCAGCTCTCTTGGGTATGACCTGATCTCGTAGGTCCAAACTGAATGCAGTGATCGACCAGGGTGACGGCGCCTTAAGACAACAGCATCAATCAAGAGGTGACGATGGACTTCAACCACAGCACAATTCACGAGGAAATGCTAGAGGTGGAACTGATATTTAGGGAAAATGAAGAAGAGAAATTTAAGAATATCTCTATCAGAAAATAGGATGTTCTTAACAAGATGAATAAATGAAAGAGGACAAAATCCCCAGGGCCGGATGAAATTTTCCCTCGAGTTTTGAAAGAGTGTAAGGTACAGATTAGCGGACCCCTCGTAAATTTATTTACAAAATCATTTGACACAGGAGTTGTGCCAGACTTGTGAAAACAGGCAAATGTAGTACCCATATTCAAAAAGGGAGACAGAGCATCAGCGTCAAATTACCGGCCGATTAGTTTGACCAATAGTGAGCATCCGATCGCATTTAGAGAAAAACAAATTAATCTACGACTCTCAACATGGGTTTACAAAGGGAAAATCTTGTCTAACAAATCTGCTGACGTTAAGGCTCATGACATCGAGGGTAAAGTTTTAAATTGTATAAAATCATGGCTCACCGATAGAACACAGAAGGTCAGCGTAGATGGTGTTAAATCTGAGTGGGGCTGTGTAACCAGGGGTCAGTACGGGGCCCACTCTTGTACATAATCTACATATACGATCTAGATACTGGGATCAGCAGTGACATAAGCAAGTTTGCGGATGACACCAAAATAGGGCGGCAGATTAATTCAGGGTAGGATGCAAATGCACTACAGGAGGATTTAAATAAACTGCAGGAGTGGTCAGAAAAATGGCAAATTAAAGTGAACACCAGCAAGTGCCGCGTACTTAATATTGGAAGAACAAATACTGTCAATGTATACAGCCTTAACAACATCAACCTAGAGAAGTCGACTTGTGAAAGAGACTTAGGGGTATTTGTAAGCCCGGACCTACGGCCTAGAAAACAGTGCGTTAATTTTCGAAATAAGGGAAATAGAGTATTAGGTTTTACATCTAGAAGTGTAAGTAATTTGAGTGGGGAGGTCATATTGCAACTATGTTTTGCGCTAGTCAGGCCGTACCTTGATTATGCTGTTCAGTTCTGGTGCCCTTATTATAGAATGGATATCAATTCACTGGAGCCGGTGCAGCGAAGAATAACGAAAATGATTCCGGGAATAAGAAACCTTCCATTTCAAGATCGATTAAAGAAACTAAACTTGCAATCCTTAGAAAGACGAAGAGTGCGGGAGATATGATAGAAGTATTTAAGTTGGTGAAAGGAATCAATAAAGGAGATATAGATAAAGTTCTTATAATATCCGAGCAGGATAGGACTCGTAGCAACGGATTTAAGTTGGATAAGTTTAGGTTTTATGAGGGAGATAGGAAGGAACTGGTTCACAAATAGGGTGGTAGATGAGTCGAACAAGCTTAGCAACTTTGTAGTAAGTGCTGGAACGCTGGAAAGTTTTAAAAGGAGGCTAGAAAGATTCTTGGATGATAGAGAGTGGTAGTAACTCTCGACAGGAGCTGCCTTGCACAGGCCAACTGGCCTATTGCAGACTCCGTCTTTTCTTATGTTCTTTTGTTCTTATGTACTTTTGAGTAAAACCCGTTACGGCATTTGTTTTTGCAAAACACTTATGACTTGTTCTTGGGAAATTTATAGGCCTGGTTCTTGTAGCTACAAGTCTATCCCATATGTTGCCACCTTTATATTCTAGATCCTTGATTAGGCAATGGAGCTAGGGAATGTAAAAGTTTATTGGATTTTAGTAGCAAAACCCAAATGGTCCCTTTCTTCATTTATTTAGGAAAATATATTCTACACAGTTCCAAATGTATATCACCGTAATTAATCACTGTAGTTATGAGCGTTAAATGAGGATGGAGGCTATCTTAGATAAGTTCTTCTGATACGTCCTGTTGTCGTGAGGCTTGAGATGATAGTGGGGGCGGTAGCCGGCTTCTAATAGCTGACACTAGCATACCTAGATCCACTCCTCAAGGTTGGAACTTAACCGTCACGTGATCTGACCATGCACCTCGTAGCGAGTGGAAAATTACAGGGGGTGATATGATTATATAACAGTAATGGACTACCCCATATTTATATAAAGGCTACTTATCTATGAGACAGGGGCTACTACAACGAAATTTATGAAGATTAGCACCATCACACTTCCTGGGTGGTTAATATTTGGTTTGGTTAGATTAGATTAGGTTAGGTTATGTTCGAGTTATAGTGGTTACAAGTGATCATGGGCCCTTCGTGTCCGGTGGCGAGTCCGGTAGTACAGTTTACCGAGGTTGTTATAATCATGGTCGTGGTTGTTATAATCATGGTCGTGGTTGTTATAATCATGGTCGTGGTTGTTATAATCATGGTCGTGGTTGTTATACTCATGGTTGTGGTTTTTATAATCATGATCGTGGTTGCTATAATCATAGTCGTGGTTGTATACTCATGGTCCTGGTTGTTATAATCATGGTCGTGGTTGTTATGATCATAGTCGTGGTTGTTATGATCATAGTCGTGGTTGTTATAATCATGGTCGTGGTTATGAACATAATAGTGGTTGTTATATTCATGGTCGTGGTTATGACCATGGTCGTGGTTGTTATAATCATGGTCGTGGTTATGATCATAGTCGTGGTTGTTATGATCATGGTCGTGGTTGTTATAATCATGGTCGTGGTTGTTATAATCATGGTCGTGCATGTTATAATCATGGTCGTGGTTGTTATAATCATGGGCCTGGTTGATATAATCATGGTCGTGGTTGTTATAATCATGGTCGTGGTTGTTATAATCATGGTCGTGGTTGTTATAATCATGGTCGTGGTTGTTACAATCATAGTCTTGGTTGTTATAATCGTGGTCGTGGTTGTTATAATCATGGTCGTGGTTGTTATAATCATGGTCGCGGTTATTACAATCATGGTCGTGGTTATTATAATCATGGTAGTGGTTGTTATAATCATGGTCTTTGTTGTTATAATCATGGTCGAGGTTGTTATAACCATGGTCATGGTTATGACCATGGTCGTTTTTGTTATAATCATGGTCGTGGTTTTGATCATAGTCGTGGTTGATATAATCATGGTCGTGGTTATGACCATGGTCGTGGTTGTTATAATCATGGTCGTGGTTATGATCATAGTCGTGGTTGTTATAATCATGGTCGTGGTTGCTATAATCATGGTCGTGGTTGTTATAATCATGGTCGTGGTTGTTATAATTATGGTCGTGGTTGTTATAATCATGGTCGTGGTTGTTATAATCATGGTCGTGGTTGTTATAATACTGGAAAAGCTAGCATGTAATAGACTAAATTCCTTCTGCAATGCCAATAACATCTTTACAGACTCCCAGTTTGGGTTTAGAGCTAGAAGGTCGACTGAGAGTGCTCTGCTATACTTCACTATTGACATCTTAAATTCCTTTGATGACAGTCAGTTCACAGACGGTATATTCTTGGACCTCTCTAAAGCCTTCGGTACTGTCGACCATACCATCCTCCTTTCAAAGCTTGAACATTACGGCGTTAGGGGCCTGTCCCACAATTGGTTTACCTCATATCTGTCCAGCAGGATGCAGTATGTCTGTTATAATAACCAACAATCTGACCCCTTGCCAATCTTGTTTGGAGTCCCCCAAGGTACAATTCTCGGTCCAGTACTAATTTTGTTGTACATAAACTACATAGTCCACGCCAGCTCACTCATAAAATACAACTTATTTGCAGACGATAGTAATCTCTATGCCAGCAACTCAGACCTCCATTCCTTGATGAGAACTAAGAACACTGAATTAACTAAAGTCGGGACCTGGGTAATATGTAATAAACTGACCATAAACCTTGAGAAAACCCACTACACGATCTTTCACAGAAGAAAAAAATTACATCCAGACTTGAACCCCCTGTACCTTGGTAATATAGTCCTCAAACGCGAACAAAATACTAAATTCCTTGGAGTTATTGTTGATGAGAAGCATAACTGGAGAAACCACATACAAGCCATTCACAGTAAAATCAATAAACAGTGAGGTATCATGTATCACACTCGACAGTCACTCACTCTCACAGTAATGAAAGAAATCTATCATGATCTTGTTTACCAACACCTGATACACTGTCACACACTATGGGGGGCCTCTGGCTCTTCAAAAACACAATCTCTGATTACTGCACAAAAGAGAGTTGTACGGACAATGACCTACTTGAAAAAAAAAACAGATCACACAAACGAAAAATTTGCTATATTGAAATGTTTAAAATTCGAGGATGTTAACACTTACTGCTGTGCCCTCTTTGTTTACAAATATAGCAATCACTTGCTTGACAATAATTACTTCCAGTTCCGGAATAATCAGAGATACAACTTAAGGCACCCAGAGCTACTAAGACCACCCCCCATGCACTCCTCTCAATCCCAGACCACCATAAAATATCATGGTGTGAAGGTGTGGAACAACTTACCCCCACACATCCGAGCAAAGACTACGCTCCCTTCCTTTAAATCATCTCTACAAAAATATCTGGTGTCGAAGTATTAATATTTCTTGTAAAACTGACTATACTTACAGTACTGCTTTTATTGTACCATCAAATCCGTTTTATTGGAAATTATCATGTAAATAAATAAGGAATTACCATTGCAATAAACATAATTGCCAACTGGTCATAATCCTGAAAGCTCTCCTCCTGTTCAACCTTATTACTGTACAACCCAGGTTGTACTGCTCCCCCATTATACTCATGTTTTTAAATTCCACTCTAATTTATATGTATATATATATATATATATATATATATATATACATATATATATATATATATATATATATATATATATATGTATATATATATATGTATGTATAAAAAAATAAATAAATAAATAAAAAATAAAAAATAATAAAATAAATAAATATTGAAGTGATAACCGTGGTAACGCTATGAGATGTACTGATTACTACCATGCTATTGTACTATTCCAGATGATACTAAATGTTACATAATATTTCCTTGAGATAAATGTATAGTATATATCAGGTGCCTCAAAGAGAGCTCAGGTTCTCAACTGGCTCAGTCATGTTAATATTGTTATTATTACCCACTCTGAATCTGTATTTTTCTGGCCAAATAAAATGTTTCAATCAATCAATGGTTGTGGTTGTTATAATCATAGTCGTGGTTGTTATAATCATGGTCGTGCTTCTTGTAATCATGGTCGTGGTTGTTATAATCTTGGTCGTGGTTGTTATAATCATAGTCGTGGTTGTTATAATCATGGTCGTGCGTCTTTTAGTCATGGTCGTGGTTGTTATAATCATAGTCGTTCTTGTTATAATCATGGTCGTGGTTATAAACATGGTCGTGAGTGTTATAATCATGGTCGTGGTTGCTATAATCATGGTCGTGGTTGTTATAATCATAGTCGTGGGTGATATAATCATAGTCGTGGTTGTTATAATCATGGTCGTGCTTCTTGTAATCATGGTCGTGGTTGTTATAATCATGGTCGTGGTTGTTATGATCATGGTCCTGGTTGTTATAATCATGGTCGTGGTTGTTATAATCATGGTCGTGGTTGTTATAATCATAGTCGTGGTTGTTATAATCATAGTCGTGGTTGTTATAATCAAGGTCGTGGTTATAAACATGGTCGTGGTTGTTATAACCATGGTCGTGGTTGCTATAATCATGGTCGTGGTTGTTATAATCATGGTCGTGGTTATTATAATAATGGTCGTGCTTGTGATAATCATAGTCGTGGTTGTTATAATCATGGTCGTGGTTGTTATAATCATGGTCGTGGTTGTTATGATCATAGTCGTGGTTGTTATGATCATAGTCGTGGTTGTTATAATCATGGTCTTTGTTGTTATAATCATAGTCGTGGTTGTTATAATCATGGTCCTGGTTATGACCATGGTCGTTTTTGTTATAATCATAGTCGTGGTTTTGATCATAGTCGTGGTTGTTATAATCATGGTCGTGGTTATGATCATAGTCGTGGTTGTTATAATCATGGTCGTGGTTGTTATAATCATGGTCGTGGTTGTTATAATCATGGTCGTGGTTGTTATAATCGTGGTCGTGGTTGTTATAATCATGGTCATGGTTGTTATAATCATGGTCGTGGTTGTTACAATCATAGTCGTGGTTGTTATAATCATGGTCGCGGCTATTATAATCATGGTCGTGGTTATTATAATCATGGTAGTGGTTGTTATAATCATGGTCGTGGTTGTTATAATCATGGTCGTGGTTGTAATGATCATAGTCGTGGTTGTTATGATCATAGTCGTGGTTGTTATAATCATGGTCTTTGTTGTTATAATCATGGTCGTGGTTGTTATAATCATGGTCGTGGTTTTGATCATAGTCGTGGTTGTTATAATCATGGTCGTGGTTATGACCATGGTCGTGGTTGTTATAATCATGGTCGTGGTTATGATCATAGTCGTGGTTGTTATAATCATGGTCGTGCTTGTTATAATCATGGTCGTGAGTGTTATAATCATGGTCGTGGTTGTTATAATCGTGGTCGTGGTTGTTATAATCATGGTCGTGGTTGTTATAATCATGGTCGTGGTTGTCACAATCATAGTCGTGGTTGTTATAATCATGGTCGCGGTTATTACAATCATGGTCGTGGTTATTATAATCATGGTAGTGGTTGTTATAATCATGGTCGTGGTTGTTATAGTCATGGTCGTGGTTGTTATGATCATAGTCGTGGTTGTTATGATCATAGTCGTGTTTGTTATAATCATTGTGTTACGAACCCCTCCACCCATCGTCTTCATCTACCTACCCAGCACCACGAGCAACGCCATCTAGGGACGAAACACGAGTATGGCTCGTCTTAGTTACCACTCTAAGGTTTCCCTTCTCCATATCCTGGTTGTTGCGTCACTTCCGCCTCAGTCTACTTTGTCAGCTCCAATTCGAGGAGAGGACACACTTCACTCTGGGAAGCGACCACAGGATCACCTATCCTGGAAACCTACGGCACAGTGACTATTTACCGTCTTCTACCATACTCAGCCTTGCTCGTCAGCCATCTCAGCTCCTCACTTAAGTATTTGTAATCTTGTATTGCCTCTCCCCCCTCCACATTGCTTCACTATTGTTCTATGTTTTATTACTATGTATATACTGTTCGTGTTTAGGTTAAGTTTGGTTAAGGGTAGTTTATAAGCTGAATATTTTGTTAAGGAATTTATGGTACTTTATTATATACAACGAAAACTCGCATCCTTTGTCTACCCTTTTTTTAGTCCGATTGTCTTTGTTTTTTTTTTGTTGTTACCTGTTGGGATCTGGGTAGACGTATAACTATATTCTAAATCCCCAACTCGTAACAAATGGCGACCGTGACAGGACACGACCTTAAGTACCATATTCCTTCCTCCCTTGTTACTCAGTGTTAATTACCCCTCCCAGTCACTTCTGTTTACAATTGCTTTACGGTGGTTTAAAGTTTCCTTCGTATGTGTGTGCATATATTGGTATTACCGTATAGTAAGAGTGACAGACGTAGGATAATAGGTTCCAAGTGTCATAAGGCTTACCTGTTATTACACGTGGCAGTCGTGTGGTAAGTCTTATCGAGTGTAGGGAAGAATCCGGATCTGTTTAATGCCGTACCCTCACTCCAGAGTAGGCTGTTCCATAGTCACTAGTTTAGGGTGAAGTGATATCTTGGGACGCCCCGCTCTACCAGGACCCCATAATTATAAAGCCTCCATTATTGTTCTTCTCATTATCTCATTCAGGGCTGTTAATCCGGATCTTTATATTAATGCCGTAATACGCCCTACCTCTTTCAAGTATATCAGGGTTGTTAATCCGGATCTTTATATTAATGCCGTAATACGCCCTACCTCTTTCAAGTATGTCAGGGTTGTTAATCCGGATCTTTATATAAATGCCGTAATACGCCCTTCCTCTTTCAAGTATATCAGGGTTGTTAATCCGGATCTTTATATTAATGCCGTAATACGCCCTACCTCTTTCAAGTCTCTTGTCCTTATCTAAGGATCTTCTCAGAAGAACAATAATCATAAGTGTAATTTCCCTAGGTATAACTTGGTTAGTTTCCGGGACTTTCTGGTTATCCACTGCCGTGGTATTTTCTAGGGTTATCCACTTATCTTATCATATCTTTTGACCATTAGTTAATTTATCCTATTTTTCTTAACAATGGCCACCTCAGGTTTTGATCTCCAGGATTTTATTGAAAATCCTTCCGTAGCTAAATTACGTGTTAATATCCTGAAGAAAGAATGGAAAGAAATAGCCAACTATTACAATATCCCATTTTCACAGCAACTGACTAAGGAAATGTTAAAAAATCATGTGATTGAAGTGTTGGTTCAACAAGAAGTTTTAAAAGAATCCGCTGTTGACAGATTAACGCCCATGTCCAAGAAACTTCAACCACTATCCACCACCCCTCCTCACCCAGAAGTTGCCTCAGGTCTGGCTAGCCCTCAAGAAGAAACACAACGAATGGACCCCTTAGAAATAGAACGAGCTAGGTTCGAGTTCCAAATCAAAATGAAAGAACTCGAGTTGGAGCAGGTGGCCAAGTTGGACCCTGAAGAAAGGATGGAACAGGCCAAGTTGGAACAGGCCAAGTTTGAGTACAAGTTGGACCATGAAGAAAGGATGGAACAGGCCAAGTTGGTGCAGGCGGTTAAACTGAAAGAACTACAGGTGAGAGAGACAGAAGTCACTTTAACATCGGAGTTTAAATCAAAAGAAGTGGCATTAAGAGAGAAACTCGCTGCTTTTAACCCTGCTACTGCTTCTTCCCTTGTTCCCGGGTTTGATGAATCCGATATGGACGGGTCATTTAGGACTTTTGAGAAAATAGCCGCGAAGAATGAGTGGCCAAAGGACCAGTGGGTGTCAGTGTTAGTTCCTAAATTTATGGTACTTTATTATATACAACGAAAACTCGCATCCTTTGTCTACCCTTTTTTTAGTCCGATTGTCTTTGTTTTTTTTTTGTTGTTACCTGTTGGGATCTGGGTAGACGTATAACAATATTCTAAATCCCCAACTCGTAACAAATGGCGACCGTGACAGCCATCTTGTCCTTCCCCACTCCTAGGACGAGGAAGGAACTCATGCGCTTCCTGGGGATGTGCGGCTACTACCGTCGGTTCTGCAGTAACTTCTCCAGCGTGGCCAGACCCCTCACAGACCTTACCAGTTCTGCGGTCCCTTACATCTGGAACCAGAAGTGCGACCAGTCTTTCCACCGCCTCAAAGCCTTCCTTGCCTCTAAGCCTGTAGTCCACCCCCCTGACTACACCTTGCCCTTCCATCTGCAAATCGACGCTAGTGGTGTCGGAGTGGGGGCTGTGCTCCTACAACCCGACCCAACCACTGATGTCCTTCACCCTGTGGCATATTACTCCGCCAAGTTGAAAAAACATCAGACCAACTACTCGACCATAGAGAAGGAGGCCCTGGCTCTGGTGTTGGCAATAAAGAAGTTTGAATGTTACCTCCAGTCTTGCCCACAAACAACCCTGGTCTTCACCGACCATAACCCACTCACGTTCATCCAAACCAACAAGACCTCCAACCAGCGAATCCTCCGCTGGGCTCTCCTCACCCAGCCCTATAATCTACAAGTCCGGCACATAAAGGGGGTGGAAAACCTGATTGCAGACTCCTTATCCTGAGCTCCAGTGGAAATGTAGCAGCTACTCTCCAGACGCACCAGGTGATCACCTCCTTCGCGCCCGCGCTACGAAGGTCTTTGGAGGGGGGGTGTGTTACGAACCCCTCCACCGATTGTCTTCATCTACCTACCCAGCACCACGAGCAACGCCATCTAGGGACGAAACACGAGTATGGCTCGTCTTAGTTACCACTCTAAGGTTTCCCTTCTCCATATCCTGGTTGTTGCGTCACTTCCGCCTCAGTCTACTTTGTCAGCTCCAATTCGAGGAGAGGACACACTTCACTCTGGGAAGCGACCACAGGATCACCTATCCTGGAAACCTACGGCACAGTGACTATTTACCGTCTTCTACCATACTCAGCCTTGCTCGTCAGCCATCTCAGCTCCTCACTTAAGTATTTGTAATCTTGTATTGCCTCTCCCCCCTCCACATTGCTTCACTATTGTTCTATGTTTTATTACTATGTATATACTGTTCGTGTTTAGGTTAAGTTTGGTTAAGGGTAGTTTATAAGCTGAATATTTTGTTAAGGAATTTATGGTACTTTATTATATACAACGAAAACTCGCATCCTTTGTCTACCCTTTTTTTAGTCCGATTGTCTTTGTTTTTTTTTTGTTGTTACCTGTTGGGATCTGGGTAGACGTATAACTATATTCTAAATCCCCAACTCGTAACAATGGTCTTTGTTGTTATAATCATGGTCGTGGTTGTTATAATCATGGTCATGGTTATGACCATGGTCGTGTTTGTTATAATCATGGTCGTGGTTATGACCATGGTCGTGGTTGTTATAATCATGGTCGTGGTTATGATCATAGTCGTGGTTGTTATAATCATGGTCGTGGTTGTTATAATTATGGTCGTGATTGTTATAATCATGGTCGTGGTTGTTATAATTATGGTCGTGGTTGTTATAATACTGGAAAAGCTAGCATGTAATAGACTAAATTCCTTCTGCAATGCCAATTACATCTTTACAGACTCCCAGTTTGGGTTTAGCGGAAGAAGGTCGACTGAGAGTGCTCTGCTATGCTTTACTATTGACATCTTAAATTCCTTTGACGACAGTCAGTTCACAGTCCGTATATTCCTGGACCTCTCTAAAGCCTTCGGTACTGTCGACCATACCATCCTCTTTTCAAAGCTTGAACATTACGGCATTAGGGGCCTGTCCCACAATTGGTTTACCTCATATCTGCCCAGCAGGATGCAGTATGTCTGTTATAATAACCACCAATCTGACTCCTTGCCAATCTTGTATGGAGTCCCCCAAGGTACAATTCTCGGTCCAGTACTAATTTTGTTGTACATAAACGACATAGTCCACGCCAGCTCACTCATAAAATACAACTTATTTGCAGACGATAGTAATCTCTATGCCAACAACTCAGACCTCCATTCCTTGATGAGAACTAAGAACACTGAATTAACTAAAGTCGAGACCTGGGTAATATGTAATAAACTGACCATAAACCTTGAGAAATCCCACTACACAATCTTTCACAGAAGAAAAATATCACCTCCAGACTTGAACCCCCTGTACCTTGGTAATATAGTCCTCAAACGCGAACAAAATACTAAATTCCTTGGAGTTATTGTTGATGAGAAGAATAATTGGAGAAACCACATACAAGCCATTCACAGTAAAATCAATAAACAGTGAGGTATCATGTATCACACTCGACAGTCACTCACTCTCACAATAATGAAAGAAAACTATCATGATCTTGTTTACCAACACCTGATATACTGTCACACACTATGGGGAGCATCTGGCTCTTCAAAAACACAATCTCTGATTACTGCACAAAAGAGATTGTACGGACAATGACCTACTTGAAGAAAAAAAACAGAACACACAAACGAAAAATTTGCTATATTGAAATGTTTAAAATTCGAAGATGTTAACACTTACTGCTGTGCCCTCTTTGTTTACAAATATATCAATCACTTGCTTGACAATAATTACTTCCAGTTCCGGAATAATCAGAGATACAACTTAAGGCACCCAGAGCTACTAAGACCACCCCCCATGCACCCCTCTCAATCCCAGACCACCATAAAATATCATGGTGTGAAGGTGTGGAACAACTTACCCCCACACATCCGAGCAAAGACTACGCTCCCTTCCTTTAAATCATCTCTACAAAAATATCTGTTGTCGAAGTATTAATATTTCTTGTAAAACTGACTATACTTACAGTACTGCTTTTATTGTACCATCAAATCCGTTTTATTTGAAATTATCATGTAAATAAATAAGGAATTACCATTGCAATAAACATAATTGCCAACTAGTCATAATCCTGAAAGCTCTGTCCTCCTGTTCAACCTTATTACTGCACAACCCAGGTTGTACTGCTCCCCCATTATATTCATGTTTTTAAATTCCACTCTAATTTATATGTATATGTGTATGTGTATGTATGTATATATATATATATATATATATATATATATATATATATATATATATATATATATATGCAAGTAAATCACTGTAGGTGCGCGTGATCTAGGTATATGCTGATAACCACCAGGAAAGAAGAAAACACGAAGTTCCCAAGCGCTTTCGTGAGACCAGGTCCACAATGGTCAGGTAATGACCATTGTGGACCTGGTCTCACCCTCCTCTGTATATATTCATCTTGTTCTGCATTACTCTATCTAGTCTGTATTCACCCCTGAAGATGTGAATTACACGAAAGCGCTTGGGAACTTCGTGTTTTCTTCTTTCCTGGTGGTTATCAGCATATATATATATATATATAAATATATATATATATATATATATATATATATATATATATATATATATATATATATATATATATATATATATATATTTATATGTATGTATAAAAAAAATAAATAAATAAATAAAAAATAAAAATAATAAATAATAAAATAAATTTATATTGAAGTGATAACAGTGGTAACGCTGTGAGATGTACTTATTACTAGCATGCTATTGTACTATTCCAGATGATACTAAATGTTACATAATATTTCCTTGAGATAAATGTATAGTATATATCAGGTGCCTCAAAGAGAACTCAGGTTCTCAACTGGCTCAGCCATGTTAATATTGTTATTATTACTCACTCTGAATCTGTATTTTTCTGGCCAAATAAAATGTTTCAATCAATCAATGGTTGTGGTTGTTATAATCATAGTCGTGGTTGTTATAATCATGGTCGTGCTTCTTGTAATCATGGTCGTGGTTGTTATAATCATGGTCGTGGTTGTTATAATCATAGTCGTGTTTGTTATAATCATGGTCGTGCTTCTTTTAGTCATGGTCGTGGTTGTTATAATCATAGTTGTGGTTGTTATAATCATGGTCGTGGTTATAAACATGGTCGTGGTTGTTATAATCATGGTCGTGGTTGCTATAATCATGGTCTTGGTTGTTATAATCATGGTCGTGGGTGATATAATCATAGTCGTGGTTGTTATAATCATGGTCGTGCTTCTTGTAATCATGGTCGTGGTTGTTATAATCATGGTCGTGGTTGTTATGATCATGGTCCTGGTTGTTATAATCATGGTCGTGGTTGTTATAATCATGGTCGTGGTTGTTATAATCATAGTCGTGGTTGTTATAATCATAGTCGTGGTTGTTATAAACAAGGTCGTGGTTATAAACATGGTCGTGGTTGTTATAATCATGGTCGTGGTTGCTATAATCATGGTCGTGGTTGTTATAATCATGGTCGTGGTTATTATAATAATGGTCGTGCTTGTTATAATGATAGTCGTGGTTGTTATAATCATGGTCGTGGTTGTTATAATCATGGTCGTGGTTGTCATGATCATAGTCGTGGTTGTTATGATCATAGTCGTGGTTGTTATAATCATGGTCTTTGTTGTTAAAATCATAGTCGTGGTTGTTATAATCATGGTCATGGTTATGACCATGGTCGTTTTTGTTATAATCATGGTCGTGGTTTTGATCATAGTCGTGGTTGTTATAATCATGGTCGTGGTTATGACCATGGCCGTGGTTGTTATAATCATGGTCGTGGTTATGATCATAGTCGTGGTTGTTATAATCATGGACGTGGTTGTTATAATCATGGTCGTGGTTGTTATAATCATGGTCGTGGTTGTTATAATCATGGTCGTGGTTGTTATAATCATGGTCGTGGTTGCTACAATCATAGTCGTGGTTGTTATAATCATGGTCGCGGCTATTATAATCATGGTAGTGGTTGCTATAATCATGGTCGTGGTTGTTATAATCATGGTCGTGGGTGATATAATTATAGTCGTGGTTGTTATAATCATGGTCGTGCTTCTTGTAATCATGGTCGTGGTTGTTATAATCATGGTCGTGGTTGTTATGATCATGGTCCTGGTTGTTATAATCATGGTCGTGGTTGTTATAATCATGGTCGTGGTTGTTATAATCATAGTCGTGGTTGTTATAATCATAGTCGTGGTTGTTATAAACAAGGTCGTGGTTATAAACATGGTCGTGGTTGTTATAATCATGGTCGTGGTTGCTATAATCATGGTCGTGGTTGTTATAATCATGGTCGTGGTTATTATAATAATGGTCGTGCTTGTTATAATGATAGTCGTGGTTGTTATAATCATGGTCGTGGTTGTTATAATCATGGTCGTGGTTGTTATAATCATGGTCGTGGTTGTTATGATCATAGTCGTGGTTGTTATGATCATAGTCGTGGTTGTTATAATCATGGTCTTTGTTGTTAAAATCATAGTCGTGGTTGTTATAATCATGGTCATGGTTATGACCATGGTCGTTTTTGTTATAATCATGGTCGTGGTTTTGATCATAGTCGTGGTTGTTATAATCATGGTCGTGGTTATGACCATGGCCGTGGTTGTTATAATCATGGTCGTGGTTATGATCATAGTCGTGGTTGTTATAATCATGGACGTGGTTGTTATAATCATGGTCGTGGTTGTTATAATCATGGTCGTGGTTGTTATAATCGTGGTCGTGGTTGTTATAATCATGGTCGTGGTTGTTATAATCATGGTCGTGGTTGCTACAATCATAGTCGTGGTTGTTATAATCATGGTCGCGGCTATTATAATCATGGTCGTGGTTATTATAATCATGGTAGTGGTTGTTATAATCATGGTCGTGGTTGTTATAATCATGGTCGTGGTTGTTATGATCATAGTCGTGGTTGTTATAATCATGGTCTTTGTTGTTATAATCATGGTCGTGGTTGTTATAATCATGGTCGTGGTTTTGATCATAGTCGTGGTTGTTATAATCATGGTCGTGGTTATGACCATGGTCGTGTTTGTTATAATCATGGTCGTGGTTATGATCATAGTCGTGGTTGTTATAATCATGGTCGTGGTTGTTATAATCATGGTCGTGAGTGTTATAATCATGGTCGTGGTTGTTATAATCGTGGTCGTGGTTGTTTATAATCATGGTCGTGGTTATTATAATCATGGTAGTGGTTGTTATAATCATGGTCGTGGTTGTTATAATCATGGTCGCGGCTATTATAATCATGGTCGTGGTTATTATAATCATGGTAGTGGTTGTTATAATCATGGTCGTGGTTGTTATAATCATGGTCGTGGTTGTTATAATCATGGTCGTGGTTGTAATGATCATAGTCGTGGTTGTTATAATCATGGTCTTTGTTGTTATAATCATGGTCGTGGTTGTTATAATCATGGTCGTGGTTGTGATCATAGTCGTGGTTGTTATAATCATGGTCGTGGTTATGACCATGGTCGTGGTTGTTATAATCATGGTCGTGGTTATGATCATAGTCGTGGTTGTTATAATCATGGTCGTGGTTGTTATAATCATGGTCGTGAGTGTTATAATCATGGTCGTGGTTGTTATAATCGTGGTCGTGGTTGTTATAATCATGGTCGTGGTTGTTATAATCATCGTCGTGGTTGTTATAATCATGGTCGTGGTTGTCACAATCATAGTCGTGGTTGTTATAATCATGGTCTTTGTTGTTATAATCATGGTCGTGGTTGTTATAATCATGGTCGTGGTTTTGATCATAGTCGTGGTTGTTATAATCATGGTCGTGGTTATGACCATGGTCGTGGTTGTTATAATCATGGTCATGGTTATGATCATAGTCGTGGTTGTTATAATCATGGTCGTGGTTGTTATAATCATGGTCGTGAGTGTTATATTCATGGTCGTGGTTGTTATAATCGTGGTCGTGGTTGTTTATAATCATGGTCGTGGTTATTATAATCATGGTAGTGGTTGTTATAATCATGGTCGTGGTTGTTATAATCATGGTCGTGGTTGTAATGATCATAGTCGTGGTTGTTATGATCATAGTCGTGGTTGTTATAATCATGGTCTTTGTTGTTATAATCATGGTCGTGGTTGTTATAATCATGGTCGTGGTTTTGATCATAGTCGTGGTTGTTATAATCATGGTCGTGGTTATGACCATGGTCGTGGTTGTTATAATCATAGTCGTGGTTGTTATAATCATGGTCGTGGTTGTTATAATCATGGTCGTGAGTGTTATAATCATGGTCGTGGTTGTTATAATCGTGGTCGTGGTTGTTATAATCATGGTCGTGGTTGTTATAATCATGGTCGTGGTTGTCACAATCATAGTCGTGGTTGTTATAATCATGGTCGCGGTTATTACAATCATGGTCGTGGTTATTATAATCATGGTAGTGGTTGTTATAATCATGGTCGTGGTTGTTATAGTCATGGTCGTGGTTGTTATGATCATAGTCGTGGTTGTTATGATCATAGTCGTGTTTGTTATAATCATGGTCTTTGTTGTTATAATCATGGTCGTGGTTGTTATAATCATGGTCATGGTTATGACCATGGTCGTGTTTGTTATAATCATGGTCGTGGTTATGACCATGGTCGTGGTTGTTATAATCATGGTCGTGGTTATGATCATAGTCGTGGTTGTTATAATCATGGTCGTGGTTGTTATAATTATGGTCGTGATTGTTATAATCATGGTCGTGGTTGTTTTAATTATGGTCGTGGTTGTTATAATACTGGAAAAGCTAGCATGTAATAGACTAAATTCCTTCTGCAATGCCAATTACATCTTTACAGACTCCCAGTTTGGGTTTAGCGGAAGAAGGTCGACTGAGAGTGCTCTGCTATGCTTTACTATTGACATCTTAAATTCCTTTGACGACAGTCAGTTCACAGTCCGTATATTCTTGGACCTCTCTAAAGCCTTCGGTACTGTCGACCATACCATCCTCTTTTCAAAGCTTGAACATTACGGCATTAGGGGCCTGTCCCACAATTGGTTTACCTCATATCTGCCCAGCAGGATGCAGTATGTCTGTTATAATAACCACCAATCTGACTCCTTGCCAATCTTGTATGGAGTCCCCCAAGGTACAATTCTCGGTCCAGTACTAATTTTGTTGTACATAAACGACATAGTCCACGCCAGCTCACTCATAAAATACAACTTATTTGCAGACGATAGTAATCTCTATGCCAACAACTCAGACCTCCATTCCTTGATGAGAACTAAGAACACTGAATTAACTAAAGTCGAGACCTGGGTAATATGTAATAAACTGACCATAAACCTTGAGAAATCCCACTACACAATCTTTCACAGAAGAAAAAAATCACCTCCAGACTTGAACCCCCTGTACCTTGGTAATATAGTCCTCAAACGCGAACAAAATACTAAATTCCTTGGAGTTATTGTTGATGAGAAGAATAATTGGAGAAACCACATACAAGCCATTCACAGTAAAATCAATAAACAGTGAGGTATCATGTATCACACTCGACAGTCACTCACTCTCACAATAATGAAAGAAAACTATCATGATCTTGTTTACCAACACCTGATATACTGTCACACACTATGGGGAGCATCTGGCTCTTCAAACACACAATCTCTGATTACTGCACAAAAGAGATTGTACGGACAATGACTTACTTGAAGAAAAAAAAACAGAACACACAAACGAAAAATTTGCTATATTGAAATGTTTAAAATTCGAAGATGTTAACACTTACTGCTGTGCCCTCTTTGTTTACAAATATATCAATCACTTGCTTGACAATAATTACTTCCAGTTCCGGAATAATCAGAGATACAACTTAAGGCACCCAGAGCTACTAAGACCACCCCCCATGCACTCCTCTCAATCCCAGACCACCATAAAATATCATGGTGTGAAGGTGTGGAACAACTTACCCCCACACATCCGAGCAAAGACTACGCTCCCTTCCTTTAAATCATCTCTACAAAAATATCTGTTGTCGAAGTATTAATATTTCTTGTAAAACTGACTATACTTACAGTACTGCTTTTATTGTACCATCAAATCCGTTTTATTGGAAATTATCATGTAAATAAATAAGGAATTACCATTGCAATAAACATAATTGCCAACTAGTCATAATCCTGAAAGCTCTGTCCTCCTGTTCAACCTTATTACTGCACAACCCAGGTTGTACTGCTCCCCCATTATATTCATGTTTTTAAATTCCACTCTAATTTATATATATATATATATATATATATATATATATATATATATATATATATATATATATATATATATATATATATATATTGTTACGAGTTGGGGATTTAGAATATAGTTATACGTCTACCCAGATCCCAACAGGTAACAACAAAAAAAAACAAAGACAATCGGACTTAAAAAAGGGTAGACAAAGGATGCGAGTTTTCGTTGTATATAATAAAGTACCATAAATTCCTTAACAAAATATTCAGCTTATAAACTACCCTTAACCAAACTTAACCTAAACACGAACAGTATATACATAGTAATAAAACATAAAACAATAGTGAAGCAATGTGGAGGGGGGAGAGGCAATACAAGATTACAAATACTTAAGTGAGGAGCTGAGATGGCTGACGAGCAAGGCTGAGTATGGTAGAAGACGGTAAATAGTCACTGTGCCGTAGGTTTCCAGGATAGGTGATCCTGTGGTCGCTTCCCAGAGTGAAGTCTGTCCTCTCCTCGAATTGGAGCTGACAAAGTAGACTGAGGCGGAAGTGACGCAACAACCAGGATATGGAGAAGGGAAACCCGGGAGTGGTAACTAAGACGAGCCATACTCGTGTTTCGTCCCTAGATGGCGTTGCTCGTGGTGCTGGGTAGGTAGATGAAGACAATCGGTGGAGGGGTTCGTAACACACCCCCCCTCCAAAGACCTTCGTAGCGCGGGCGCGAAGGAGGTGATCACCTGGTGCGTCTGGAGAGTAGCTGCTACATTTCCACTGGAGCTCGGGATAAGGAGTCTGCAATCAGGTTTTCCACCCCCTTTATGTGCCGGACTTGTAGATTATACGGCTGGGTGAGGAGAGCCCAGCGGAGGATTCGCTGGTTGGAGGTCTTGTTGGTTTGGATGAACGTGAGTGGGTTATGGTCGGTGAAGACCAGGGTTGTTTGTGGGCAAGACTGGAGGTAACATTCAAACTTCTTTATTGCCAACACCAGAGCCAGGGCCTCCTTCTCTATGGTCGAGTAGTTGGTCTGATGTTTTTTCAACTTGGCGGAGTAATATGCCACAGGGTGAAGGACATCAGTGGTTGGGTCGGGTTGTAGGAGCACAGCCCCCACTCCGACACCACTAGCGTCGATTTGCAGATGGAAGGGCAAGGTGTAGTCAGGGGGGTGGACTACAGGCTTAGAGGCAAGGAAGGCTTTGAGGCGGTGGAAAGACTGGTCGCAATTCTGGTTCCAGATGTAAGGGACCGCAGAACTGGTAAGGTCTGTGAGGGGTCCGGCCACGCTGGAGAAGTTACTGCAGAACCGACGGTAGTAGCCGCACATCCCCAGGAAGCGCATGAGTTCCTTCCTCGTCCTTGGAGTGGGGAAGGACAAGATGGCTTCAACGTTTGCGTCCTTGGGTCTCACCATACCATGCCCAACGATATGTCCCAGGTAAGTCACCGAGGCCCGGCCAAAAGCAGATTTAGCCAGGTTTATGGTGAATCCAGTCTCTTGCAGTCGTGCAAACAGTATCTCCAAACGCACCAGATGTTCGTCCCAGCTGTCCGACACCACCACCAGGTCATCCAGGTAGGCGAACGTCCCACCTAGGTCTTGAATAAGGTAGTTTATGGCCCTCTGGAATGTGGCCGGAGCATTAGAAAAGCCAAACGCCATAACTAAATATTGAAAAAGACCAAATGGAGTTACAAATGCCGAGATTATTTTTGCCCTATCCGTGAGTCCTACTTGATAATATCCTTTCAACAGGTCTATAGTACTGATAAATTGGGCACAGCCTATGCTGTCTATTATATCTTCAATCAAAGGTAAAGGGTAGGAGTCAGAGACAGTGACCTGGTTCACTTTACGATAATCTGTACAGAAACGAAAGGTGCCATCGGGTTTTGGAATGAGAAGGCAAGGTGAAGCCCAGGGGGAGGTACTAGGCTCAGCTAAGTTATGCTTTAACAAAAAATCTACCTCCTTTTTCATGATCTCTTTTTTTTGTGGATTTAGTCGATATGCTGATTGCCTAATGGGTTGTACATCATCTGAGATTAGCTTAATATCATGTTTAAGTATATTGCAAAACCCTGGGAGGTCTGACGTGACTTTAGGAAATGTTGATAATAACTTAGTGAGATCTTTTGCTTGAGATGGATTCAGAACAGAAAAATACTCATCCAAATTGTTGAGTATGTGACTGTTAGCAGGGTTCTCTTTAGGTAGAGGGAAGTCTAAATTCTCCAATAGGTCCATGTCATCTGTCTCCGGCCCTGACAAAACCGTATGCAATACAGGTAGGCTTACAGCCTCGGGGATGTCTTCCTCTGACTGCCTGGAATGGTAAAGTTTCATGAGATTAATGTGAACAAGTTGTGAATCTTTTCTGCGATCAGGAGTATGGACTATATAGTTGAGAGGAGATAGTTTATTAGCAACTATATAGGGACCAGTAAACTTGCTTTTAAGGGGAGAGCCTGGAATGGGTAGAAAGAGTAACACTTTGTCACCTGGAGAAAATGATCTTTTAACTAATTTAGGTTGGGACTTCACCATTTTCTCTTGGACTTTTTTTAAGTTTGACTGAGCAATGGTTCGGACTTCAGTTAATTTGTCCCGTAAAGTGTCAATGTATTGGGAAACTGTTGCGGGCTTAATAGATGGAGTGTCAAACCACTGCTCCTTTACTATTTTAAGGGGTCCCCTAATTTGTCTCCCATATAGTAACTCGAACGGGGAGAATCCCAATGACTCCTGGGGACATTCCCTGATGGCAAAGAGTAACAAGTCTATGCTTTCATCCCATTCCTTTTGGTGTTCTATACAGTATTTTTTGATCATTGATTTGAAAGTTTGATGGAACCGTTCCAAGCAACCTTGGGATTGTGGGTGGTAAGCCGAAGATGTACAATGGTCCACACTGAGGTCTTTCATCACCTGTTCGAAAAGATTGCTCGTAAAATTGGTGCCCTGATCAGATTGGATCTCTTTAGGAATGCCCACTGAAGTGAAAAGATGCAAAAGATGTTTGATTACGTTTTTTGAAGTGATGCTTTTAAGGGGAAAAGCCTCAGGATAACGTGTACTGGTATCCATAACTGTGAGCAGGAATTGATTTCCCTTCTTAGTCTTTGGTAATGGGCCCACACAATCCACAACAATCTTTTCAAATGGGGTAGAAAATACTGGGATGGGCTTAATGGGAGCTGCTGGTATACTTTCATTTGGTTTTCCTACCATTTGACAAATATGACAAGATTTTAGGTATTGTGACACATCCTTCCTAAGTCCAGGCCAGTAATAGTGTTGGAGGAGCTTTTTATATGTTTTCAGGATTCCCAAATGTCCTGAAATACCATCATGGGCAAGGGCAATTAATGCTGGTCTGACTGAAGCTGGAATTACCACTTGATGTATTTCAGACCACGTGTCTAGATGGGCAAGCTCAGGGGGCCTATAGGCCCTCATCAAAACCCCTTCATGATAATAAAAACACGGAAGGGTGTTAAAATCTTTACCCTCAACTGCTGCATGATGAAGTTTATTCAAAGATGGATCAGATTGTTGGGCTTTAATGAGCTCATCCTTACTTAT
Organism: Homarus gammarus; assembly: GCA_958450375.1. Taxonomy (NCBI): domain Eukaryota; kingdom Metazoa; phylum Arthropoda; class Malacostraca; order Decapoda; family Nephropidae; genus Homarus; species Homarus gammarus. Next base: position 2,214,275 of record CAUDMG010001794.1, on the reverse strand, counting down.
CGTCTTATTGTACAGATCTTCTGTGGGTAGGAAGATATTGGAGGTGGTTTTAGATGAAGAGGGCCCATTCCGCACACTCTGTGACCGGGTGACAGCACAAGATGGGAAAAGATGAGGAATAGTTTCTTTAAGGTCAGTGGTGGAGTTGACAGGTAAGGGAGAGTCGACTGTCTTTATGTTAGGAACCACTAGATCTCCTACCAAGTCATTACCCAATAATAAATGAATGCCACACACAGGCATTGGGTCTTTCCTTATGGCTATTTGCACTTCCCCAGTAATCAAGGGACATTGGAGGTGCACTTTAGCTAAAGGATAGGAAGAATGGGACGAGAGATCTGAAATTAGAACACTCTCATTTGTAAATGCGGTAGATATATCAGGAATGACGTTAAACAGGAGGATAGATTGTGCTGCGCCCGTATCACGTAGTATACGAATAGGGAAAGAACGAGACCCTTCTATGATTGAAATTTTTCCCTCATAGGTGAATGAAGAGAAGAGATCCTGATGGGGCCTTGCCACATTGGCATTTGCTATTGGTTTGGATTTGGGATCCAGGGAACTACTTTTAGCAATTCGACACTTTGGGTGTTTACAATTCTGGATCGTATGGCCTGGGTTTTTACAGTAAGAACAAGTAAGCTTGGTTACATCGGGGGGAGTAGGTGTGGGACCTTTCGACCTACCACTCACGTTCCCAAGGTTATCATCAGAGGAGGACCTAACATGTCGGGAAGTACCACGTTCTCTACTGCCCAGTGACTCCACCAACAAAGCATACGCATCAGCCAGCTCAGCAGCACGCCCTAAATTAACCTCTCCACGCTCCTCCACATGCTTCAAGATGTGAAATGGTATCTTGCTTTTCCACTCCTCCAGGACTACCAAATTTAACAAATCCTGAAATGTGGAGGTCTCTGTAGCCTCTAACCACTTCTTAAAAAACCTAAGCTTTTCTTGAGCAAACTCAACAAATGTGTGTGAAAATGGTTTGGTTAGTTTACGAAACTTCTGCCGGTATCCATCTGGCGTGATAGCATAAGAGGTGAGGATATTCTTTTTTACGTTATCATAGTCATCAGTCTGGTCTAAACAGTTATAAACTCTACGAGCCTTACCATATAATTTAGGAACTAACACTGACACCCACTGGTCCTTTGGCCACTCATTCTTCGCGGCTATTTTCTCAAAAGTCCTAAATGACCCGTCCATATCGGATTCATCAAACCCGGGAACAAGGGAAGAAGCAGTAGCAGGGTTAAAAGCAGCGAGTTTCTCTTTTAATGCCACTTCTTTTGATTTAAACTCCGATGTTAAGGTGACTTCTGTCTCTCTCACCTGTAGTTCTTTCAGTTTAACCGCCTGCACCAACTTGGCCTGTTCCATCCTTTCCTCATGCTCCAACTTGGCCTCCAACTTGGCCTGTTCCAACTTGGCCTGTTCCATCCTTTCTTCAGGGTCCAACTTGGCCACCTGCTCCAACTTGGCCTGCTCCAACTTGGCCTGCTCCAACTTTTCCTCCTGCTCCAACTTGGCCTGTTCCAACTCGAGTTCTTTCATTTTGATTTGGAACTCGAACCTAGCTCGTTCTAGTTCTAAGGGGTCTATTCGTTGTGTTTCTTCTTGAGGGCTAGCCAGACCTAAGGCAACTTCTGAGTGAGGAGGGGTGGTGGATAGTGGTTGAAGTTTCTTGGACATGGGCGTTAATCTGTCAACAGCGGATTCTTTTAAAACTTCTTGTTGAACCAACACTTCAATCACATGATTTTTTAACATTTCCTTAGTCAGTTGCTGTGAAAATGGGATATTGTAATAGTTGGCTATTTCTTTCCATTCTTTCTTCAGGATATTAACACGTAATTTAGCTACGGAAGGATTTTCAATAAAATCCTGGAGATCAAAACCTGAGGTGGCCATTGTTAATAAAAATAGGATAAATTAACTAATGGTCAAAAGATAAGATAAGTGGATTACCCTAGAAAATATCACGGCAGTGGATAACCAGAAAGTCCCGGAAACTAACCAAGTTATACCTAGGGAAATTACACTTATGATTATTGTTCTTCCGAGAAGATCCTTAGATAAGGACAAGAGACTTTAAAGAGGTAGGGCGTATTACGGCATTAATATAAAGATCCGGATTAACAACCCTGATATACTTGAAAGAGGTAGGGCGTATTACGGCATTAATATAAAGATCCGGATTAACAGCCCTGAATGAGATAATGAGAAGAACAATAATGGAGGCTTTATAATTATGGGGTCCTGGTAGAGCGGGGCGTCCCAAGATATCACTTCACTCTAAACTAGTAACTATGGAACAGCCTACTCTGGAGTGAGGGTACGGCATTAAACAGATCCGGATTCTTCCCTACACTCGATAAGATTTACCACACGACTGCCACGTGTAATAACAGGTAAGCCTTATGACACTTGGAACCTATTATCCTACGTCTGTCACTCTTACTATACGGTAATACCAATATATGCACACACATATGAAGGAAACTTTAAACCACCGTAAAGCAATTGTAAACAGAAGTGACTGGGAGGGGTAATTAACACTGAGTAACAAGGGAGGAAGGAATATGGTACTTAAGGTCGTGTCCTGTCACGGTCGCCATTTGTTACGAGTTGGGGATTTAGAATATAGTTATACGTCTACCCAGATCCCAACAGGTAACAACAAAAAAAAACAAAGACAATCGGACTAAAAAAGGGTAGACAAAGGATGCGAGTTTTCGTTGTATATAATAAAGTACCATAAATTCCTTAACAAAATATTCAGCTTATAAACTACCCTTAACCAAACTTAACCTAAACACGAACAGTATATACATAGTAATAAAACATAAAACAATAGTGAAGCAATGTGGAGGGGGGAGAGGCAATACAAGATTACAAATACTTAAGTGAGGAGCTGAGATGGCTGACGAGCAAGGCTGAGTATGGTAGAAGACGGTAAATAGTCACTGTGCCGTAGGTTTCCAGGATAGGTGATCCTGTGGTCGCTTCCCAGAGTGAAGTCTGTCCTCTCCTCGAATTGGAACTGACAAAGTAGACTGAGGCGGAAGTGACGCAACAACCAGGATATGGAGAAGGGAAACCCGGGAGTGGTAACTAAGACGAGCCATACTCGTGTTTCGTCCCTAGATGGCGTTGCTCGTGGTGCTGGGTAGGTAGATGAAGACAATCGGTGGAGGGGTTCGTAACAATATATATATATATAAATATACATATATATATATATACATATACATATAGATATATATATATATATACATATATATATATATATGTATATATATATATATTTATATGTATGTATAAAAAAAATAAATAAATAAATAAAAAATAAAAATAATAAATAATAAAATAAATTTATATTGAAGTGATAACAGTGGTAACGCTGTGAGATGTACTTATTACTAGCATGCTATTGTACTATTCCAGATGATACTAAATGTTACATAATATTTCCTTGAGATAAATGTATAGTATATATCAGGTGCCTCAAAGAGAGCTCAGGTTCTCAACTGGCTCAGCCATGTTAATATTGTTATTATTACTCACTCTGAATCTGTATTTTTCTGGCCAAATAAAATGTTTCAATCAATCAATGGTTGTGGTTGTTATAATCATAGTCGTGGTTGTTATAATCATGGTCGTGCTTCTTGTAATCATGGTCGTGGTTGTTATAATCATAGTTGTGGTTGTTATAATCATGGTCGTGGTTATAAACATGGTCGTGGTTGTTATAATCATGGTCGTGGTTGCTATAATCATGGTCGTGGTTGTTATAATCATGGTCGTGGGTGATATAATCATAGTCGTGGTTGTTATAATCATGGTCGTGCTTCTTGAAATCATGGTCGTGGTTGTTATAATCATGGTCGTGGTTGTTATGATCATGGTCCTGGTTGTTATAATCATGGTCGTGGTTGTTATAATCATGGTCGTGGTTGTTATAATCATAGTCGTGGTTGTTATAATCATAGTCGTGGTTGTTATAAACAAGGTCGTGGTTATAAACATGGTCGTGGTTGTTATAATCATGGTCGTGGTTGCTATAATCATGGTCGTGGTTGTTATAATCATGGTCGTGGTTATTATAATAATGGTCGTGCTTGTTATAATCATAGTCGTGGTTGTTATAATCATGGTCGTGGTTGTTATAATCATGGTCGTGGTTGTTATGATCATAGTCGTGGTTGTTATGATCATAGTCGTGGTTGTTATAATCATGGTCTTTGTTGTTAAAATCATAGTCGTGGTTTTGATCATAGTCGTGGTTGTTATAATCATGGTCGTGGTTATGATCATAGTCGTGGTTGTTATAATCATGGACGTGGTTGTTATAATCATGGTCGTGGTTGTTATAATCATGGTCGTGGTTGTTATAATCGTGGTCGTGGTTGTTATAATCATGGTCGTGGTTGTTATAATCATGGTCGTGGTTGCTACAATCATAGTCGTGGTTGTTATAATCATGGTCGCGGCTATTATAATCATGGTCGTGGTTATTATAATCATGGTAGTGGTTGTTATAATCATGGTCGTGGTTGTTATAATCATGGTCGTGGTTGTAATGATCATAGTCGTGGTTGTTATGATCATAGTCGTGGTTGTTATAATCATGGTCTTTGTTGTTATAATCATGGTCGTGGTTGTTATAATCATGGTCGTGGTTTTGATCATAGTCGTGGTTGTTATAATCATGGTCGTGGTTATGACCATGGTCGTGGTTGTTATAATCATGGTCGTGGTTATGATCATAGTCGTGGTTGTTATAATCATGGTCGTGGTTGTTATAACCATGGTCGTGAGTGTTATAATCATGGTCGTGGTTGTTATAATCGTGGTCGTGGTTGTTATAATCATGGTCGTGGTTATTATAATCATGGTAGTGGTTGTTATAATCATGGTCGTGGTTGTTATAGTCATGGTCGTGGTTGTTATTATCATAGTCGTGGTTGTTATGATCATAGTCGTGTTTGTTATAATCATGGTCTTTGTTGTTATAATCATGGTCGTGGTTGTTATAATCATGGTCATGGTTATGACCATGGTCGTGTTTGTTATAATCATGGTCGTGGTTATGACCATGGTCGTGGCTGTTATAATCATGGTCGTGGTTATGATCATAGTCGTGGTTGTTATTATCATGGTCGTGGTTGTTATAATTATGGTCGTGATTGTTATAATCATGGTCGTGGTTGTTATAATTATGGTCGTGGTTGTTACAATACTGGAAAAGCTAGCATGTAATAGACTAAATTCCTTCTGCAATCCCAATTACATGTTTACAGACTCCCAGTTTGGGTTTAGAGGAAGAAGGTCGACTGAGAGTGCTCTGCTATGCTTTACTATTGACATCTTAAATTCCTTTGACGACAGTCAGTTCACAGTCCGTATATTCTTGGACCTCTCTAAAGCCTTCGGTACTGTCGACCATACCATCCTCTTTTCAAAGCTTGAACATTACGGCATTAGGGGCCTGTCCCACAATTGGTTTACCTCATATCTGTCCAGCAGGATGCAGTATGTCTGTTATAATAACCACCAATCTGACCCCTTGCCAATCTTGTATGGAGTCCCCAAGGTACAATTCTCGGTCCAGTACTAATTTTCTTGTACATAAACGACATAGTCCACGCCAGCTCACTCATAAAATACAACTTATTTGCAGACGATAGTAATCTCTATGCCAACAACTCAGACCTCCATTCCTTGACGAGAACTAAGAACACTGAATTAACTAAAGTCGAGACCTGGGTAATATGTAATAAACTGACCATAAACCTTGAGAAAACCCACTACACAATCTTTCACAGAAGAAAAAAATTACCTCCAGACTTGAACCCCCTGTACCTTGGTAATATAGTCCTCAAACGCGAACAAAATACTAAATTCCTTGGAGTTATTGTTGATGAGAAGCATAACTGGAGAAACCACATACAAGCCATTCACAGTAAAATCAATAAACAGTGAGGTATCATGTATCACACTCGACAGTCACTCACTCTCACAGTAATGAAAGAAATCTATCATGATCTTGTTTACCAACACCTGATATACTGTCACACACTATGGGGAGCATCTGGCTCTTCAAAAACACAATCTCTGGTTACTGCACAAGAGAGAGTTGTACGGACAATGACCTACTTGAAGAAAAAAAACAGAACACACAAACGAAAAATTTGCTATATTGAAATGTTTAAAATTCGAGGATGTTAACACTTACTGCTGTGCCCTCTTTGTTTACAAATATATCAATCACTTGCTTGACAATAATTACTTCCAGTTCCGGAATAATCAGAGATGCAACTTAAGGCACCCAGAGCTACTAAGACCACCCCCCATGCACTCCTCTCAATCCCAGACCACCATAAAATATCATGGTGTGAAGGTGTGGAACAACTTACCCCCACACATCCGAGCAAAGACTACGCTCCCTTCCTTTAAATCATCTCTACAAAAATATCTGTTGTCGAAGTATTAATATTTCTTGTAAAACTGACTATATTTACAGTACTGCTTTTATTGTACCATCAAATCCGTTTTATTGGAAATTATCATGTAAATAAATAAGGAATTACCATTGCAATAAACATAATTGCCAACTAGTCATAATCCTGAAAGCTCTGTCCTCCTGTTCAACCTTATTACTGTACAACCCAGGTTGTACTGCTCCCCCATTATACTCATGTTTTTAAATTCCACTCTAATTTATATGTATATATATATATATATATATATATATATATATATATATATATATATATATATATATATATATATATATATATGTATAAAAAAAATAAATAAATAAATAAAAAATACAAATAATAAATAATAAAATAAATTTATATTGAAGTGATAACCGTGGTAACGCTGTGAGATGTACTGATTACTAGCATGCTATTGTACTATTCCAGATGATACTAAATGTTACATAATATTTCCTTGAGATAAATGTATAGTATATATCAGGTGCCTCAAAGAGAGCTCAGGTTCTCAACTGGCTCAGCCATGTTAATATTGTTATTATTACTCACTCTGTATCTGTATTTGTCTGGCCAATAAAATGTTCCAATCAATCAATGGTTGTGGTTGTTATAATCATAGTCGTGGTTGTTATAATCATGGTCGTGGTTGTTATAATCATGGTCGTGGTTGTTATAATCATGATCATGCTTCTTGTAATCATGGTCGTGGTTGTTATAATCATGGGTCGTGCTTCTTGTAATCATGGTCGTGGTTGTTATAATCATGGTCGTGGTTGTTATGATCATGGTCCTGGTTGTTATAATCATGGTCGTGGTTGTTATAATCATGGTCGTGGTTGTTATAATCATGGTCGTGGTTGTTATAATCATAGTCGTGGTTGTTATAATCATAGTCGTGGTTGTTATAATCATGGTCTTGGTTATAAACATGGTCGTGGTTGTTATAATCATTGTCGTGGTTGTTATAATCATAGTCGTGGTTGTTATAATCATAGTGGTGGTTGTTATAATCATGGTCGTGGTTGTTATAATCATGGTCCTGGTTGTTATAATCATGGTCCTGGTTTTTATAATCAGCGTCGCGGTCGTGATACTTACAGTATCTAATATACTATAAGAAAGAATAGAATAAAGGTTAGAATAATTAGTTTTAGAAATTTTCGCCAAAAGGAGAGGTTAAAATCATAACCAAAAAATTATTGTGAATCACCGATGATCATTCCGAGATAAATTTTATTATGAAGAGAAGTGACCTTGATTCTGGTGAGATTAGTCACGATCTGCTTAAGTCATCACCTGTGTTAAGTCATCATAGTCATCATCTACATTAGTCAGTTTTAGGCCCATCTCACATGACTGACCCACCATCGATGTTCTTTCCGCCCGAGGGTGTTAGTTTTCAATGCGTCTTTTAATTTACACTGGTGGATGTAAGACCTCCTACCCTCACTGACGCAGCTATGGTCAATTTGGTGTTATTCTTGTTTATAAATACCTTCTAATCTGTCTCAAGTCTATCCGTCCTGTCTATTGCCATACCAAATGTCTGTTCATCTGCGTGGTGTTTGAATGTAAGTCCGTCTGTACTCTTTGTGTCGTCAAAACTGTCTGTCTTATCCGTTGTTAGCGTGTGTCTGCCTGTTTGTCTAATGTGAACCAGTCAGTCAGCTGTCTGTCTGTCATGTTAGTTGCCATATTGTCTATTTGTGCATGTATGAATCTGTCTATTTTTGTCAACCTCCTGTCTGTTTCACTGTCTATATTCACCCTGTGTCTATTGTAGTTATCTTCTCCATGCATTCCTGTTATTATCTTTTTATCTCTTCTCTTTTTCCATGTACAGTCACCCACAGGAATAAGTATACACTGTAGCTGTAAGGTCGTCTGGTATCGTTGAAACTGCACATCCAGACGCATGATGAAACTCAGCTCCCCCCCACCTGTTATCTCTAACTATTTTCTGTTTCCCCTTCTTTATTATTCTATTTACCTCATCTTCCTTCCTTTACTAATCCAAACAACATTATAAAAAAAGTAGGCTAAGAAAAAAAGTGGGGTGAGAAGGATAACTGCAATCGTGGGCTGACAGCCTATAGCAAATGAGGGTGCGCCAAGTCTGTAGACTTGCATCGTTTTCCAGCGTAAATAAAATGGTTATGTAATGGCTTCCTCAAGAAACCATCGATATGGGACCAGGTTTGTTCCACTTTACGAATTTTTTGCGATTTTTCCACGAAGTTTGATGAAAAACGATTGTGCCGTTTCGGCTGCTCAGAACAGACACACACACACACATACACACCTAGTCCTATAGTATATTAGATGTTACGTTAAAGAAGGCCGGATTAGATCGTGTTAGGTTAGGATAAGTTATTATGTTAGGTTAGATTAAGTTAGGTGAGGTAAGGTTAGGCTAGGTTAGAGTTAGGATAATTAATCATCAGGTGAAATAAACTGTGGGTGCTAAAATTCAAATGATCCCAAATCACTTTATTAAACAGACAAATTACATATTCTGAAATAACAGAAATGTAATTCTCTCTTTTCTTCCAGGTTGCTACCAGCCTTCAAAAGAGCAGCTGTCTTCAAGCAAGAGATCAAACTTTATATGAATTACGAACTTACTCAATTTACCCAGAGAAGGTGAGAGTAGTGAACGTGTTTACCTGGGGAAAGTGAGTTTTTTGTATGCCAACATTACACGAAAAAAACTTCTGTCTTATAAAGTTAATCCACCCATTTCACACTTGTGCCAAAAATAAGTGTGACATTAAAAGTAGCTAATAAAAAAATAACAATTTACAAAGAAATAATTGTGGCTGAACCGTCGTCATACGTGTTATAATGGCACTCGAATCACTTTTTTTCTTTTTTCTTTTATCCTCTTCACCTCTGATTGGCTCATTAGCCGCTTGGGCGATCGGCCACGTCTCTGTTACACACTGATGGTAAGTACTGTTCATGCACTGGCTTTTGAATGTATCTGAACCTGCTCCAATGCTTGTCAAGTCTGATCATAAAAGAGCTCACACTAGGTGCCGTCACTATGTGATTTTATCAAGATTTATCTTATCCACGTTTTCATTGTGGATCTACGTGATATATATATATATATATATATATATATATATATATATATATATATATATATATATATATATATCTATATATATACGTATATGCAAGTAAATCACTATAGGTGCAAATGATCCAGGTATATGCTGATAACCACAAGGAAAGAAGAAAACATGTGTTTTCTTCTTTCCTTGTGGTCATCAGCATATATATATATATATATATATATATATATATATATATATATATATATATATATATATATATATATATATATATATATATATATATATATATGCTGATAACCACAAGGAAAGAAGAAGACACGAAGTTCCCAAGCGCTTTCGTGTAATTCACATCTTCAGGGGTGAGCACAGACTAGAGAGAGTAATACAAATCAAGGTGTATATATACAGAGGAGGGCGAGGCCAGGTCCACAACTGACACTTAACTAACACCTCTTTGTTCTGCTCCCTTGGGTCGTCAGACCTTTGTATTAATATTGGTTTATTTATATAATGCTGCTTATTATTATTATTTTTATTATTGTTGGAGTTAGTGAGCCCGCCCAGGTCCTTGTGTAACTGGGAGGGTAGTCACATTTTTTTTTTTTTTTATTTTATTTATTTTTTTTTTTTTTGAGGTGTTAGTTAAGTGTTAGTTGTGGACCTGGCCTCGCCCTCCTCTGTATATATACACCTTGATTTGTATTACTCTCTCTAGTCTGTGCTCACCCCTGAAGATGTGAATTACACGAAAGCGCTTGGGAACTTCGTGTTTTCTTCTTTCCTTGTGGTTATCAGCATATACCTAGATCACGCGCACCTACAGTGATTTACTTGCATATATATATATATATATATAAATATATATATATATATATATATATATATATATATATATATATATATATATATATAAAACAAAGAAGTATGTCTGTGTGTGTGTTTGTTTGTGTGTGTGTGTGTGTGTGTGTGTGTCCGCACGAGAATCTCGGAAACTACTTTACCGATCTGTAGTGATGATGGATGGTGTTATATATAGTGATGATGGATGGTGTTATATGTAGTGATGATGGATGGTGTTATATATAGTGATGATGGGGGTGTTATATGTAGTGATGATGGGTGGTGTTATATGTAGTGATGATGGGTGGTGTTACATGTAGTGATGATGGATGGTGTTATATGTAGTGATGATAGATGATGCTATATGTAGTGATGATGGATGATGTTATATGTAGTGATGATGGGTGGTGTTATATGTAGGGATGATGGGTGGTGTTATATGTAGTGATGATGGGTGGTGTTGTATGTAGTGATGATGGGTGGTGTTATATGTAGTGATGATGGGTGGTGTTATGTGTATTGATGATTAGATAATAAAATAATAACAGTTTAATGCTAAAAATATCTTTACATACTTGCTGATAATGGCAAAACCAAAAATGTGGTCTACCCTAATGCACTACAGTGAGACAATGTGGAGCCTCCCGGAGGGTGGCGTCCTACCGTTGCATTACAATGGTCATTGCTGGAGACTTTCGCCAGACCCTACCTGTCATTTCTCGAAGCACTCCAGCCGATGAATTGAATGCGTGCTTTAAGGCATCATACCTTTGGAGAAGTGTTCAGACACTCACCCTACCCACAAACATGAGAGTACATCTACAAGGAGATCAGGATGCTGGACGGTTTGCAAACTTCTACTACAGATTGGGAATGGAACTTTCCCTGTTGATTCAGAAGGACAAATAATCATTCCCAAAGGATGTGGAAATGTTGTAAAGTCCTCAAATGAGCTCACTAACATGGTCTACCCAAACATTATCCACCACTACAAGGATCACAAGTGGCTGCGTGGACGCGCAATTCTGGCACCAAAGAATGAAACAGTGGCTGAAATCAACATGACTCTACTCAGACAGCTTCCAGGGAGTGAGACCTCATTCAAGTTTGTTGATACAGTAATCGACCAGGATCAAGCAGTCCAGTACCCTGCAGAATTCCTTAATTCTTTGGAGCCCACTGGAATGCCTCCTCACCACCTCACTCTCAAGATTGGAACTCCTATATTGCTCTTAAGAAATCTTGAACCACCAATCCTCTGCAATGGCACAAAGCTGGTGGTGAAGAAAATAATGCCACATGTACTGGAAGCTACAATACTGACAGGAAAAGCTAAAGAAGAGGACGTGTTTATACCAAGGATACCTCTTTTCACCACTGACCTGCCATTTGAGTTCAAGCGACTTCAGTTCCCGGTTAAAGTGAGCTTTGACATGTCCACCTACAAAAGCCAGGGACAGAGTCTAAAGATGGTTGGCCTAAACCTGGTGTTTCCTTGCTTCTCTCATGGACAGTTCTATGTTGGATGCTCCAGACTGGGAACTGGCAAAAATCTGTACATACTTGCTCCTAATGGCAAAACCAAAAATGTGGTCTACCTTAATGCACTACAGTGAGACAATGTGGAGCCTCCTGGAGGGTGGCGTCCTTCCGTGTGTGTTTGTGTGTTTGTGTGTGTGTGTGTCCGCACGAGACTCTCGGAAACTACTTTACTGTTCTGTAGTGATGATGGATGGTATTATATGTAGTGATGATGGATGGTGTTATATGTAGTGATGACGGATGATGTTATATGTAGTGATGATGGATGATGTTATATGTAGTGATGATGGATGATGTTATATGTTCTGATGATGGGTGGTGTTATATGTAGTGATGATGGGTGGTGTTATATATAGTGATGATGGGTGGTGTTACATGTAGTGATGATGGATGGTGTTATATGTAGTGATGATGGATGATGCTATATGTAGTGATGATGGATGATGTTATATGTAGTGATGATGGGTGGTGTTATATGTAGTGATGATGGGTGGTGTTATATGTAGTGATGATGGGTGATGTTATATGTAGTGATGATGGGTGGTGTTATATGTATTGATGATTAGATAATAAAATAATAACCGTTTAATGCTAAAAAAATCTCTACCTACTTGCTGATAATGGCAAAACCAAAAATGTGGTCTACCCTAATGCACTACAGTGAGACAATGTGGAGCCTCTCGGAGGGTGGCGTCCTACCGTTGCATTACAATGGTCATTGCTGGAGACTTTCGCCAGACCCTACCTGTCATTTCTCGAAGCACTCCAGCCGATGAATTGAATGCGTGCCTTAAGGCATCATACCTTTGGAGAAGTGTTCAGACACTCACCCTACCCACAAACATGAGAGTACATCTACAAGGAGATCAGGATGCTGGACGATTTGCAAACCTTCTACTACAGATTAGGAATAGAACTTTCCCTGTTGATTCAGAAGGACAAATAATCATTCCTCAAGGATGTGGAAATGTTGTAAAGTCCTCAAATGAGCTCACTAACATGGTCTACCCAAACATTATCCACAACTACAAGGATCACAAGTGGCTGCGTGGACGCGCAATTCTGGCACCAAAGAATGAAACAGTGGCTGAAATCAACATGACTCTACTCAGACAGCTTCCAGGCAGTGAGAGCTCATTCAAGTTTGTTGATACAGTAATCGACCAGGATCAAGCAGTCCAGTACCCTGCAGAATTCCTTAATTCTTTGGAGCCCACTGGAATGCCTCCTCACCACCTCACTCTCAAGATTGGAACTCCTATATTGCTCTTAAGAAATCTTGAACCACTAATCCTCTGCAATGGCACAAAGCTGGTGGTGAAGAACACAATGTCACATGTACTGGAAGCTACAATACTGACAGGAAAAGCTAAAGGAGAGGAGGTGTGTATACCATGGATACCTCTTTTCACCACTGACCTGCCATTTGAGTTCAAGCGACTTCAGTTCCCGGTTAAAGTGAGTTTTGCCATGTCCATCTACAAAAGCCAGGGACAGAGTCTAAAGATGGTTGGCCTAAACCTGGTGTTTCCTTGCTTCTCTCATGGACAGTTCTATGTTGGATGCTCCAGAGTGGGAACTGGCAAAAATCTGTACATACTTGCTCCTAATGGCAAAACCAAAAATGTGGTCTACCCTAATGCACTACAGTGAGACAATGTGGAGCCTCCTGGAGGGTGGCGTCCTTCCGTGTGTGTTTGTGTGTTTGTGTGCGTGTGTGTCCGCACGAGAAGCTGGTATGAAACGCGAGGTACATATATATACTTCATTTTTAGTCCATATAACACGCGGACTTTGAACATATAATCAACGGCGCCATCAGCTCGATGAACAGGCTTTGTGTGAAATATAACAAAGTCTAGAACTGCTTTTAGTGTCCTTGTGGGCTCGCCGGTAAGCGTTCCCTAGTCCCACCGAGTAGGTCGAGGGTTCGATTCCTTGCTGGTGAGGTCGTTGATTATATGTTCAAAGTCCGCGTGTTATATGGACTAAAAATGAAGTATATATATATACCTCGCGTTTCATACCAGCTGGATTCGGTAAAATGCTACTGATACAACTTACGAGGCACGGGCAGTTTCCCAATGAGGTTCACGGCGCCATCAGCTCGATGAACAGGCTTTGTGTGAAATATAACAAAGTCTAGAACTGCTTTTAGTGTCCTTGCGGCCTAGCCGGTAAGCGTTCCCTAGTCCCACCCAGTAGGTCGAGGGTTCGATTCCTTGCTGGTGAGGTCGTTGCTTATATATATGTATATATAAATATATATATATATATATATATATTAGTTTTGGAATTAATAAGTGGCATGGCTCAAGTAAACACTTTGCTGGTTTATGAAGCAAACAACAGAAGTCCCAATACACTGCCCTGTGGTACCCGGCTTGTAATAGGTGCACATGATCATTTCATGCCATTAATTACCACACTCTGCTTGTGGTCATGTAGAAAGTCTTCTGTCTACGCTATGACATTTCCCCCGAAACCCGCACCCTTCCAGTTTATTTTTCAGCCTCTCATGGGGTACGCTGTCGAAAGCCTTGGCAAAATCTAGGTATATATTGTCGATATTACTACCCTGTACCAGAATGTGGGTCCTAATATCCACTACTTTGAATAACTGTGTTAAGCAGGAGTGCCCCGGCATAAAACCGTGTTGGCAATCCCTTACAAGGTTTTTTCGTAGTAGACTTTCCATCATGGCATCTCTTATAATGCTCTCAAGTACTTTACTTACTATGCTGGTCAGGCTCACCGGTCTATAGCTGTTCGTGGAGTGACGATCGCCCTCCTTGAAGATATGACTCACATAAGCCATTTTCCAATCACTGGGGACCTTTTCTTCTTCCAGGCATTTACAAAACAGGATTTTCAGGGTCTCGGCAAGCTCGTTGCACAACTCTCTTAGCACTCTGAACACAATGGGGGTCAGTGCTGTGTCGAACCGTCTGTCCTCAAACGCAGGTAGGTTAATCCCATCCTCTCTTGTGAACACCGAGGAAAAGAAGCTGTCCTGGTCAGACTCCACATAACTACCATCTTCAAGCCTCTGGTCTGATACTCCTACTTGCGTTTTTAATTTCAACTTTGCATAGCGGTAAAACGCCTTTAGGTTTTGTTAGGTGTTTTCTTGAAGGGAAAAAGAAACACCTGGCCCTGCAGACTCTCCGTTACCAGGGGTTGCCGGGGAGCGCTAACAAAATAATAATGTCTACATCTTACAACTCCCCTCCAAGATTGGATGAGGGCAATAAAAAATAAAGGCATTTAGACAATCTGCCTAGAAACAAACGAAAATGATATAAACAATAGGAAATGCCTAAACCTACAACCAAATAACAAAAATAAAAAGTATGAAAGGAAATGCCATGACAGCGCACACCACAGCGGCATACATGAACAGGGAACATTACACTAAACAATGTCTGAAAGCCATTGAGGCTTTGTTATATGTCTTCGGGGACGGGCTGGCTTGTACTGCTGTGGACGTGGTGGTACAGGTGACGATGGTGAACCCGCAGAACCTGACGGGGTGGGAGTTGGGAGAGGCTGGACCAGCGAGGGCGGGCTATGTCCTTCAAGTGGCCACAGGTCCTGAGCGAAACGCAGCCGCTACCATCTAGCCGCACGGCGTATTGACTGTTCTGGAGGGCCTCTATGACAGTGCCTGACCTGTCTCAGGCTTTAGTGTCCTGATTCTGGACCCGCATACGGCTGCCAGGCACCAAGGGGCAGCGGTGGATGATACCCCCACGCTGTCGAAAGACCTCCTTGTGGTCTTGAGCCATCTGGAGTTCTCGTCTGCGGAGTGTCTGTCTCCAATGTCTGTCGATTTTGAAATTCTGTTTGGCAGTGGGGACTCCATCACGGAACTGGCGACGTGTTGCCAGCTGGGCTGGAGACTTGTCCACACCACGCAAGGGAGTGTTGAGATACTGGAGAAGGGTGAGAGATACCTTGTCGTCATTGAGGCTCCCATTAGCCCCGGTGTTGTTGTAGTCTTCACCGCGGCTTCTGCCCTGCCATTGAACTGGGGGTATTGACCGGACGACAGACGGACAGCGACGCTCCATTTCCGGAAGAATTCCATCATTTTCTCGCTGACCAGGTTAGTGCCACCTTTCGTGGATATCTGCTCGGGTGCACCCCACCTGGTGAAGTAGTGTCTAAGCTGAGCCATAATATTACCGGAGGAAGTGCCACTGGGGAAGTGAGCGATCTCAAGCCACCCAGTCAGCCTATCGGCGTAGGCCAGGTATATGTGTCCCTCCAGCTGGAACATGTCCACCACCGTTTGCTGAAAGGGGTATTCAGGGGGTGGCCTCAGGAGCAGGTGGCTGGAAAGGTGCGTGGGTGTTGCAAGTGTCGCAGGAGGACCGGTGATATAGGCAGATCGCCCTCCAGTCCTGGCCAGTAGACAGTTTGCCTGGCCCTTTTGAGCATGGAGTCAAGGCCTTGGTGTCCTGCATGCAGGTTGGTGGCCACCTGGTGACGGAGGCCCTCAGGGATGACCAGACATACACAATAGGGTGTGTCAATTTAGGGGGTGAACTGGCTAAATTGAAAATCGAGTAATTTGGTAGCAATTTATTGTAGTCTTTAAGCATGCAAAACAATATTCTGGCATAAATTTTTTTTTATAATAAGTCCTACCTACATCAAATGGATTTTTAAATGTACATATTTGTGAATTTATAACATAACCAGCGTTTGCACACATGTTACTGTTTCAAGTTTGAAATTATTATATTTTATTATCCGTAGTCTATTTGAAAGTAACCAATGCCTTCATACTCTCTTTGCTTTGGTTTCTTGTCATCAGTAGTCTGCTTGCTATTTGTGCTTTGATGTAACCTTCTCGCCTCTCGTGGCTGTAAACATGGCCCGCTGCTTCTGTGACCATTTTCACACATCTCTCCACACTTTGAGTGTGGGAAGGCCACTTCGGCACCTGCATTGGAGTCTCTTTAAGGTTTCTCAATTCTTGGCTAGTTAGACTTGTTGTCAATGGTGGCTCAAAGACTTCCAAACTCAAGTCAACCAATTCTGACAATTTGGTGGCATTGACGTTTATTGGGGGAACTTTTCTTGAATGAAACGAACAGTCTCCCAACTGGTCGTCATCTATTAGCGTTCCTCTAATCTTTAGAATGACTTCTACAGCCTCGGTTCGGAGATTGGTACATTGACTGCAAAGCATTGCCTGCAAAACTGCTTCTGATCGAGCATACCAAGCGGACCTTGCCACAGGTAACACGATGTCCCTCACTACCTTCCTCTGTGTTCTTACTAGCTGCAATTGGAACAAAAGGTGATTGGGCCCATCCACCCACATAGGATTAAGTTTCACACTAAACCACTGGGGAAGATAAACTCCAATAATAAATTCAACAATTAACCTCAAATTCTTCAGCACTTTGCCCTTCAATTCGTGTTTGGAAATCCAAATCCTGCAGAAACGAAGAGCTGTAGTTAACCAACGGCTGTGACTGACAGGTCCAATCTCCAAGAGAGCCAATGACTGAGGCACTTCTCCTGATCTTATTGCTTGGGCAATACGATAAGCATAGGATTGATCTGTGCTGAGATCTTTGATGACTCCTTCAGACAACGCCGGAAGGGGAGGGCCAACTTCGACCTTTGGAAAGGTTGTATTTATTTCTAGTTGTGTTGCTTCATCCAGCATGATGCCAAGGGGACCTGACCACTTGTTGTTGCTCTTTGTAGGACCATCAAGTTCCTGGATGAGATGACGAAGAGGTAGCTCGCCTGTATGTAAATCACATACAATCCAAACAAGTCTTCTTCCTAGTTTTTTCTCTAAATGCGTCATTACACCCCCCTGCCATCCGGTGTTCACTGCAGTTGAATCTCCACCAACAGCCTGCAGTGAACTGCCAAGTCCTCTCTCCTGAACCCAACATAAAATATGATCAGCAATGACCTCTGCATGTTTCTTCCCTTCTACTTCAGTTTCGGGAGCAAAGTGAAACAAAAACCGACCACCAGGCTCAGAACAGACAGAGTAGTGTTCTTCTTTGATGAGACCTGGAAACTTTCTGTTCACTCCCTCTACTTCTAGCAAAACTTTTGTGTCATCTATTCTTCCATCAAACAAAAGACAGGAGAGCCCTCCCTCGCTTAAATCTTTTTCATGCTGATCAGATATTTCCTTCATTATTTTTTCTTGTGCTCTTCTAATTTTATTATGATCTATCACCAAAGATACATCCTCTCGGCTGATGAGGCCTGCATCTATCCAAGCGGCAGTTGCAATTTCTGCAGCCTCACGAAGTCCAGCATGGTGGCGAATACTAGCTAAAGCAATGTTTGAAATATTTCTTGTGTTGTATTTCATTTTCTTTGGTAAAGGTTCAGATGGCTCTTTGGAACTATCATCTGATGTTGCTTCCTGTTCATCAGAAGAACTATCAAAGAAGTGATAAACATCTTGACACAGCTCTTCCTCTCTTTGGATGGCTTCTTCACTCTTCATTTTCTTCTTTTGTTCCCTCTCTCGGATTTGTTCTCTCTTCTTGGCATTAGCAATCTGCTTCTTTGTTTCTGAATAATCTATTGAACCCATTTGCATACTTCCTTGGCCTTCTGCCTTTGTCCTCTGTGCCTTTATAAATTCAAGCTCTAAAACAGGGATCTTCTTTTCACGAGGACAACCACAATCAATGTGGGAATTATTTTCTCTCTTACCTGAGTGAGAACAGTTGGATTCAGAACATAATTGTATGGAGCACTTGCAGGTCAAAATGTCAAACAGAGTATCAAGTGTGTGCAGAAATTCATTTTTCCTGGCCAAGTTTCCTTTACCAAGTGATGTTTCAACTGCTTTGTGCCATAATTTCGTTAGTTTTAGCTCAATAGTTCGACACTGATTAATCACAGGTGGTTTGAATAGTGCATTAGCTTTTGTCCATTGATGCAGAAGAGGGACTATCATGTCATTTATGAGTTCTTTATCTGTATAGTTCCTTCTGTCCTTTGCATTTTTTTCTCGAAGGAGTAACCCTAATCTTAGCATGTCTCTCACTGTTGGAAGTTCTGATACAGGAAGCTCCTTCCCTTTACCAACTAGCAGGCTCAAGTGGGTTGACAACTGACTTCTTGTCTTCAATTTTGACATCTTCACACTATCTGACAAATAGAAAAATATTTCAATGTTTCATAATTCAATTGTTGTTTCAAAAAATATCAATTTGTTTATCAAAAATGCTGTAACAGAAATAACATAATAATTTCTTAGAACATAATGTTTTATACAATGATATAAGTAACTGCGACAATCAATATGCCCTACTTACAATAATTAAAATGTAGAATTCGTCTGGTAGAGTAGGTGCAAGTGCAATGAGAGCAAACCACCGTCTATGATATCTAGAAGGAGAGTGAGCCGGGCGCCTTATCCTCACGCTTGGTACAAGTCAAAACAAGAATTAAACTGTCCCACACGGAGAGCCTGTTCTTGTTCATGTTCTGACATGCATATTGTACACAAGCTATAGAACCATAAAATACTCCATAATCCATATGCTTACATGAGATTAGTTAATATCAAGTGAATAATTCTAATCAAGTCTCATTAATTTGTTGAAATACTGATATTTGAAACTTTAAGGTATAATTGATGTAGGTGAGGGTTATTTCAATTCATTTTTGTTTGCTAATCTCAAGTTTAGACATAAAGAGGCACAATATTTTGACTACCAAATTTGATTTTTAACATGTTGACAAAATTGACACACCCTAATACCTATCCGTGTTGAAAGCTGGTAGACTATAGAAGTGGCGGAGAAGCCACTCCTTCAGCTTTGAGGTGTTTTCTTCTTGTGGGTGGAGCGGCATGAAAGGTGGCCTGGGCGGGAGGCTGGTGTCACCCTCACCCGCCGCCCCTGTAGGATCAACGGAGGGGAGTAGGAGCGGGAAGTCCACATGCACCAAGCCGAGGTCCTTACAGGCAGCGAGTGATAGGTACAGGTGCTCGACAGACTTGACTAAGTGCACGTCTTGAAGAGTAGAACGGTCAGGGAGGCTGATGCGGTAAGGTGCAGAACCCAGGGTTGCCAGAGGGATGTTGGCCAGGTCACGTAAGTCAGCCTGACGCTTAACCTCGCAGGCCGGAGACCCAACAATGACATTAGGGTTGGACCGGCCACACACACCTGGACGCTTGGTGTCTGTGATGACCAAAGCTGGGCAGAGAATATCACTAGCTGGGCGGGCCACATTGACGTGTAACAGCGGCTGTTGGGACAGGTGGGCATCACTTACCACCGCACCAGTAACTGCGTCTGTGGCTATCTGGCCTCCGTACTGCTTCTTAGCACTCCTGCAGAGTTTTTTCAGGTGGCCCAGCTTCGCACAGCCATGACAGATGGCTGCCTTGGCTGGGCAGGATGCCCTGTCAGGGTCATGGTGGCCCCCACAGTTACCACAGGGTCGGGGTGGAGGTCTGACCTGGAGAACAGCTGAGCGGGAGGCGGCTTCCACTATAGTGCCCTTGGATGTGAAGTCATCCTCAGTGGCCTTAGCCGCCGCCACTGATGGTTCGCGTCCAAATATCCCGCAAAAAGCGGCGTCACGTTGTACAGCCTCGAATGTGGTGCAATAGGCACGGAGGCTGTCAACATCACTGAAAGTATTACAGTTCTGAAACACTTCCCGTCTTAAGGCCGAGTCACATAGCCCAGCAATCAAATTACGCAATAGCACCTAGTCTGAAATATTACTGTCACACTGGGGGCACTGAACTCCACGGTCCATGGCTTGCTGGGAGCTTCGCAAGAAATACACACTGATAGCCTTGTTAGGAGCCTGAACATCACTAAAGAAATCAGACCAACGCACTGCCTGATTTGAAGCACGAAGCACAAACTTGCTGATGGCATCCAAAGCCTTCACAGCCGCCATGGCAACCCACTGATTTGTAGTGAACCTCGCATCCAAGGCACGCTGGAGAGCAGGAACACACAGGAGGTGGATACATAGGATGGCGTCAGCATCTGGCCACTTGTTGAGCTGCAACCAGCACTCAGTTGAGCGCCTCCAAGACCGGAAGGTCGCTGAGGACATCTCCAGGTCACATTTTTCAGGCGCAGCGGCCCTAGAGACTAGTGGCTGAGATGACTGGCGTGGGGTTGACATCGACGCCAAACTTGCCTGCAGCGAGACGATGGCTTGCTGCTGTGACATCAGCACTGACTGGGCTTGAGCCAGAATTGCCAGTGTCGCTAAAGAAAGGTGGCCACGGCGGGTCCTGGAAGGCGTTGAGAACCACGGACGGAATGAGAGCGGCATCTTGAGGTTCAGGTTCACAGCCAAACTCATTGCGCCATGTTAAGTGTTTTCTTGAAGGGAAGAAGAAACACTGTGTAGCGACCGAAAACTTTAATGTAGAGATCCGTGCTACAAGCCTGACAGGCGGCAACTGGCCCAGCAGACTCTCCACTACCAGGGGTTGCCAGGTAGCGCCAACGTAACAATAATGTCTACATCTTACAGGTTTGACTTGACCTCGCTTGCAATCACCCTCTGGAATTCCTTTTCAGCCCTTCTACACTCTGACTTTGCTTGGTTCCTGGCTCTTGCATACATCCTCCTGTCCTGCTCATCGTTTGACCTAACCCACGCCTTGAATTTCTGTGTTTTTTTTTTCTTAACTTTGTCGACCGCTGCATGTTTCATATGTAGGAGCCCCTTCGTACTCCCAGAGGCACTGGGTTTGGTCTTGGGTATATATTTATCGATCAAATGGTTCATTTTACTTGCTATGATATTCAGCATAGTGTCTGCGTTCTTATGCCTAAGTGAATCACCCATTTATCTCCTCCCTCATCCTATCGTAATTTCCCTTGCAGTATTTGCACCTTGGCCTGGTTTTGTCCTGAATTAGGTAATATTTAAATCTGAATGACAGCATTACATAGTAGCTGGTGTCAATTGGGGCTAGATGTACCAGTTTGGCCACCATACCTTCCTCGTTTGTTATAATGAGGTCCAGTGGCTTGGGTGTTTGCTCCCCTCTGTAATGTGTCGGGACTCTAACATGTTGGAACAGAAAATTTTCTCTCAGAGTTTCTACAAAAAGAGTAGCAGGGTTATTTAAGTCAATTGGCGTGAACTCGTTTCTCCAGTCGCTATTGTTAAAGTCCCCCATGATAAGGAGGTGGCTAGGGTTGAGCATTGCTGTGTTATCTATTAAGGCTCTTAAGTTCCTTTGATTTAGTAAGCTACAGTTTGGGGATCTGTAGCTACACCCGGCAATAAGTAAGTCTCCTCCCTTTAATTTAATTTTACACCACTTGGATTCTTCTAAAACGTCCTCTCCCTGTACCCTCGCCTGGCTGGTCCCAAGGTCTTGCCTAGCATAGAAAACCACACCCCTCTTGCAAGTTTCTTGAGAAAGGTTCGTAAATAAGTCATATCCGTCAATACTGAACTCACATTCCTCTGGGTCGATTCTCCTGTTCTTGTATAACAGTTCTACAACTCCTACTATATCGGGTTGGTGTATCTTCAGTAGTGTTTCAAATTCCCCTCTCTTGTCAAGGAAATTGTCAGTATGAGTGTACCTGACATTCAAGCTGGAGTTTGTTCTTCGTAACGACTCTGCTCTTGGTAGTAACTCCGGCCCCCTTCCATTCTCAGAAGCTGCAGCATTTGCTAAGTACACTGTATTTTGCGGGGTGTGGTTAGAAATGTCTTTGCTTACACGGCGCTCATCTCCCCTGGGTGGGAGGTAGAACTGATGCCTCCTCCTGGCTGGGAGGTAGAACTGGTGCCTCCTTCTGGGTGTGGGGTAGAGCTGATGGAGGGTGTGCCGCTGCCCCCTAGCTCTGTGTCGGCGCTCTTGCTTCCACTATCCTCCCCCTGGATATAACCCATGTATACCCGTCCCAGAGCTTCTTGTGCTGCTCCCTTTGCATTACTGTGCGATCTGGGTGAATGAATACATTCCAAAATGCCTCGCTCCTTGCTAAGTTTTCTGCCTGCCGAATAACCTCCAATTTCTTCTCCTCACTCACTAGTGTCATCCTGTGGGAGCAAGGCGGCTTGTCCACCTGCCTTTGTCCCAGTCTCCTCACATCCTGAGAGGGGGGGGGGGGGGGTGGCATATTCAGGACCTCTGTACAAATCTTTTTAAACTGCATCTTATCGTGTGTTATCCTACTCTCAATTTCCTCCGACTGGCTCTCAGGGACTCCATAAACTATTACGGTGTTCCTGTGGTGGAAACGTTCCCGGTGTTCCTATGGTGGAAACGTTCCCGTTGTTCCTCCTTTCCCCTAACAGTAGGTCCGCTAGTTGCCATCCCTTCGACGCACTTATTCAGAGTCCCTAACTGCTGTAGACCCTTTTATGTGCCTGCATTACTCTCCGCCACCTCCCCGGGCCCTGTTAACCTTCAGGCCCCGAGTGATGTTCCAGAACGTCCGACCAGCACGCCCCAGGAGACGTTCGAGAAAGCGTGCCTATTCCCTCCACTGTTTAAATGCCCAACGTGGGTTATCAAGTTCCAGTGTGACTATTTGCCTGTTACACCACACACCTGGCCACAGGGAAGCTTCCTGAACATAATAACCTTCTTTTGTTTGTTTCATTTTCATTGTTTGTCTGTTTTATCATATTGTATCAAAGTAATATTGCTAAAAGTAGCGTAGTTGTATTGTAGGGTAGTATTACCATAAAACAATGCTATGATTATGTTATAAATGTATTTATTTGTGGAATTATTATTATTTTATACATTACTTGTTCTACCAAAAGCAAATACAGCCAGGCAGACTGGCAACCGACTGGTGAGTGTTGCCAAGCACTTTCTATGAAGAATTATGCAAACAAAATATTCTAATTGAATTATTTATAGCAAATAAGTGTTAATATCAGTAAATACATACATTATAGGCCATCTCGGACACAAAGGCGAGCTAATAGCTGCTAAGTGCCGAAGGACCATAGCATCAGCTGTCTCCTTATGTACCCCCTCCTCCCTTCCTCCGTGCGACCAGAGAAGTTTCTAGAGGGTCAATATATAGTTTTCTTACTTATTTTTTATTGTTTCATCAGTTACAAAGGTTAAAAATTATAATTGGAAAAGTTGATTTTTCTCGATTTACCCCCGCGGGGGGAAGGGGGGGGGGGGGAACTTGTTCAAGTTTGGCAACCAGCAAGGATCCAGCTTCATCCATTTTCGTCCCTAGGAAACTCGTTCCCCTATGGCTTGCAATCGCATTGTTACGACCCTTGGCCCCTTAAGTTGTAACAAATCACAAATTCAATTTCTCTTTGTATTGTAATACAAAGGAATAGATCCCACCAAAATCATTACCTCATTACTATGGGGTATATTGAAATTCATTTAGTAGTTTTAATTACAGAATATATTAACAAACAAACAATAAAACAAATATATCAGTTATGTACAAAATAAAGAAATACAAATTAAATCTGATCAAAAGTGACTCAACCGAGTGACAAAATAATGAACATAAAAGTAAAGACAACACTTATTTAGTTTACCAACTACCATGAACAACTCACCCACCACACGAAACCTCATAAATAAGGAAGTTATTTTCCGTGTTATTCTAAAATATGATTAACAACAATCTTTCATATAATACTGTACTTGGTATTCTAAAAGTCGAGCAAGGTTCACACGTTATACCACTAGAAATATACTGTGTAATAAGAAAGGAGATACTCAACTTATCACTGCCAGCCCGATACTGACACCACGCAGCTTGGGAGGTAAACAAAACGAACAGAAATGACGTCACAAACAAAAGACGTTAACGTTGCGAATCCACAACCAACCATTGAACTCTCACTCGTAACATCTCCCCCCTTCATGAGATAGAGAGTCGGCAATAATATTATCACAGCCCTTTATATGTTTGATTTCTATATTATAGGGTTGAAGAGCTAATGACCACCGTAACAGTCTTTGATTCTTATTTCTCATCTTATGAACAAATTGAAGTGGATTATGATCTGTATAAACTATCACTGGGTAAGGTGATTCACTTACATACACCTCAAACTTTTCCAGAGCTAACGAAAGGGCCAATGCTTCTTTTTATATTGTGGCATATCCACGTTGATGTTTTTTTTCAGTTTGACCGAGAAATAACAGTTCGGGTGCAATATTCCATCTTTTCTTTTTTTTGCATTAACACAGCACCAACTCCTGTGTCACACGCATTCGATTGTATCACAAACTGTTTCTAAAATTCTGGGAGTTGCAATACAGGAGACATCGCCAACAACCCACGAACCTTTTCGAATGCTGTCTGACATTCATCAGTCCACACAAACTTTCTTTTTGGGGTGGCCAAATCTGTCTGGGGAGTAACTACCCTGGCAAAGTTTTGATAAAACCGCCTGTAGAATCCAGCCATCCCGAGAAATCTTCTGAGAGCCTTTCTATTGTGAGGTGCGGGTAGACTGAGAATATCGGCAACCTTGGCATCAATTGGAGCAATTTTCCCTTGTCCAGTGACATGACCAAGGAAGATTAAGGTGGCATGTCCGAATTCACTCTTGGGTAGGTTTACGGTGAAGTTGAACTCTGCTAGACGATTGAAGAGTTCACGGAGTCGGCCAATGTGTTGTACTCATGTGTCACCGACGATGACCAGATCATCTAGATAGGCGTACACTCCAGGCAGGCCTGATGTCACTATATGCATTGCTCGCTGAAATGTTGCTGGTGCTCCTTTGAGGCCTAAGGGCATAACTTTGTATTGCCACAGCCCCTCCGCAGTGACAAAAACTGAAATCTGCTTTGCTTCTTCCGAGAGTTTGATTTGGTAGTAGCCTTTGAGAAGATCCAGCTTGGTGACAAATGATGCTTGACCCACACTATCGATGATGTCGTCGATGCGCGGCAATGGATATGCATCAGCACGTGTCACCAGGTTGACCTTCCTGTAGTCATTACACATGCGGACACTTCCGTCGGGTTTAGGCACCAGCACACAGGGTGACGCCCATGCACTACTGCTTCTCTCCACCAGGTCATGTTCCAGTTGATACTCTACCTCCTGCTTCAGCTTCTCCCGCTTATCAGGGCTCATTCGGTAGGGTGCTTGCTTGATGGGAGATGTGCCAAGCAGCAGTACCAGGTCGTGCTCCAGCAGAGAACACTGGCGTGGCACATCGTCGAAGAGTGGCTTGAACTCCTGCAGCAGTTGCACCACATCCTGAGACTGTTGTTGTGAAAGATGGAATACTTTAGAGGTAGGGTCACACAATATACTGGAATTACAGATTTGTATGGGGATATCCACTTGGAAATCAGCGTCTGGGACCACCTCCTGTTGATATGAGTCAAACTCTCCAATTTTCTCTTGCCTGGAATCGCTATGACATAGTTGAGGTCATTTAATTTCTTAACTACAGTGAATGGACCCCCATATTTAGCTTGAAGAGGATTTCTATACAGGGGTATGAGTGCTAAAACCCTATCTCCAGGCTTAAATTCTCTAGCTTGACAATGCTCATCATATTGTTTTTTCATTTTCTCCTGTACTTCTGACAGATTTTCACGAGCAATCTCACCTACTCTCTTCAGTTTCTCTTTAAATTTCTCTACATACACTGACAAAGGGACTTTTATCTGATTACTTATCCAACTTTCCTTTAACACAGTCATAGGACCTCTTACAGCATGACCAAAAATCATTTCAAAGGGACTGAATCCAAGGGAATCTTGGGGACTCTCTCTTATTGCAAACAACATAAGTGGCACTCCTTCACCCCAATCCTTATCAGACTCCATACAGTATTTCCTAAGCATAGATTTAAAAGTCTGGTGGAACCTCTCTAGGGCACCTTGGGTTTGAGGGTGGGATGCAGAATCTAAGTATTGCTTAATACCCAATTCATTCATCACCTGCTGGAAAAGGAAAGAAGTGAAGTTAGTACCCTGATCCGACTGTCAAACTCTAGGAATGCCATATTTAGTGAAGAAGTTAGTCAGAGCCTTTACCACACTCTTTGAGTTGATGTTTCGCAATGGTATAGCCTCTGGGTACCTGGTGGTAGTACACATGATTGTTAACAAATATTGGTGGCCACATCGCGTTTTTGGGAGAAGACCTACACAATCAATTATAACCCTGCTAAATGGCTCATCTACCACAGGAATGGGTTTTAGGGGAGCAGGTTTTATGACCTGATTCGGTTTACCAAACATCTGACATTCATGGCAAGTTCTACAGTATCTGGCAACATCACCTTTCATTCCAGGCCAGTAAAAATGCGACAAAATCTTTTTGTATGTTTTCCGAACTCATAAATGTCCTCCCAAAAAGTCGTGTGCTAATTTCAAGATTTCTCCCCTGTGACATATGGGACTCACAACCTGATGCACAACATTCCACTCATCAGCATGATCAGATACAGACCTTAACTTCCTCATAAGTAACCCTGAATCCATGTAGTAATAAACAGACAAGCGAGCCGCTTCTTCCATATCCACAGCCTTCCTACATAGTTCAGCTAATTCGGAGTCACTCTGCTGATCATCTATCAGTTTTTACCTAGTGACAGGTATTTTCTGAATGGTAATGTTGTCACCAGAAGAGAGATCAGCTTCAGATTTTGGGGAATGAATGTTAACTGAATCTTTAGCTTCACTCACATCTCTCCTCCAATGTCACTATCAAATGAATCATCCTGACTGCCAAACAGAGTCTCAATACCTAAATCATTTTCATCATTGCCAGGTGCACTACTATCAGCAATACAAAGCTCGGGGTCAACTGAAGGAACGGTCTGTACCTTATTCCGAAGAGTCTGGCTCCTTGTAACTGCACATAAAGGAAATAAATCAGGGTATTCTTCTTCAATTAAACCAGTATTATTCTTCACTGTAGGAGTCGAAGATACCACAGGATCTGGCACCACGCTGGCTCCTGCAATATCATTACCCAGCAAAAAGGTAACCCCTGTCACAGGAAGAGAATCTTGAACACCAACAGTCATCCAACCAGTCACAAATGGAGTTCTCAAAAACACCCTACACAAAGGAACAGTGATCACCCCACCGACAACCTTAAGCACCAAATGCTCTCCAGTATAGGAATTTTCCATGCGAGGAACAGATCATTTTAACAGAACACTGTGAGAAGCACCTGTGTCACGCAAAATCTTCGCAGGGTACTGATCACCTGATTCTTCAACTGCAACTGAACCATCAAACATGAAAGGTTCAAAAGAATTCTCATTTGGGCGATTACTAACTAAAGTTTTGTCAAACTTCTCCAGAGGTCCGAATGAGAGCATTGGCTCTTCCTTCTTTGCTTCCAATTTAGGCAATTCGCAACCACATGACCTGGTTTCTTACAGTAAAAACAGACAAATGCTTTAGTCTTGGCATAGGTCTTGGAAAGCTCACCTGAGTTTCCACGAAAATTTACTTTACTAGAAGCAGCACTACTATCCTGCCTACCACCCTTTTCCTTGGTTATAAAACCCTTTCCACCTGAATCATTTTGAGATTTAACAGGATGCATTTTGTGAGTAAGGGCATAGCTATCAGCTAATGCGGTAGCTTTATGGACATTACTAATATCTCTCTCCTAAGTACAATTGTATATCTCTTGGCGAGGCCCTTTTGAACTGTTCTAAAATCATCAACTGAACAAGTTCCTCAAAAGTTTCTACCTTACTAGACTTTATCCACCTTCCACACATTTTACTCAATGAAAAAACAAATTCTATATACGACTGTACACCAGTCTTTCTCATAGTCCTAAATTTCACTCTCTATGTTTCAGGAATGAGTTCATACGCCTTAAGAATTTCTTCTTTCACTAACTTATAGCTACGACAAACTTCTCTTGACAAAGACAGAAATGCTGAATGAGCTGACCCAGTGAGCACACTTTGAATCATAACAATCCACGACTCTTCAGGCCACTGAAAAGACTTTGCAATTTTCTCAGACTGCATGAAAAACTCTTCTGGATCCTCCTCGTCAAAAGCAAGCATAAGTCTCAAATGCTTTTTTTGGGGGGGGGGGGGAACCCCACCGTATATCCTTGTGTAAGGTGAAGCGCAGAAGCGTTTACAGTGCCCAACAGGGAAGCCTGCTAAGTTCATGCTTGCCTTATGTCTCATGAGTTAAGGGCGTAGAGGCCTGAAGAGTCAAGGGCGTAGAAACCTGAAGAGTCAATGGTTTATTTCTAAGCAAGTTATTGGAAGCTCCAACAACTTGTCCCTGAATACGAACTCGCAATTTTCGATTTACAGCAGGTACCTACTTTGTTGCTAGTGAACAGGGACCAAAGGGACTAGGAAGAGTGTCCAAACAAATTCCGCCGGCCCGGGGAATCGAACCCGTGACGTCTTGCTTGCGAGGCAAGAGAGGTACCGCTTCTACCACCAGCGCCCCTCAAATGCTTTGTCACATCAAACAATTTTGTCTCAGATTCTATAGACAATGCCTGTAAGTCTCGTCTTCTACTGCTAACCTGTGCTAACGCTAATTAATGCTGCCTTTCACGCTCTCTTTCCTTTTTTCTCTTTCCTTCAAAGTCAACTCATGTTCCATTTCTAGCTTTCTTATCTCTACAGCTTCCCTGGGGTCAAATGAACGCAAAGTCAGTGCCCCCTTCGGTAGCACCTCTTCATTCACAAGTTCAGTTAGAACTGCATTTTGAATCTCAGACTTCTTTTGACTATGTTGATACTCAATTTCATATGTATCAGCAAGTTTCATCTAATCATACATTCGTAGAACACAGTCTTTCAACATTTTCACGGATGGATTCTCAACAAACTCCTCAACATCAAAAGTAGCCATGATTAATCAATAAAGAATCTCTATATCTAAATATTCCCAATAGTTAATGAGTAATAAAGGGATCTATCCTGGCAAGGTCGCCAATTTTGTTACGACCCTTGGGCCTCTTAGGGTGTAACAAATCACAAATTCAATTTCTCTTTGTATTATAATACTAGGGAATAGATCTAAGGAATAGATCCCACCAAAATCATTACCTCATTACTATGGGGTATATTGAAATTCATTTAGTAGTTTTAATTACAGAATATATTAACAAACAAACAATAAAACAAATATATCAGTTATGTACAAAAATAAACAAATACAAATTAAATCTGATCAAAAGTGACTCAACCGAGTGACAAAATAATGAACATAAAAGTAAAGACTAAACACTTATTTAGTTAGGCAACTACCATGAACAACTCACCCACCACACGAAACCTCATAAATAAGTAAGTTATTTTCCGTGGAATTCTAAAATATGATCAACAACAATCTTTCATATAATACTATACTTGGTGTTCTAAAAGTCGAGCAAGGTTCACACGTTATACCACTAGAAATATACTGTACAATAAGAAGGAGACACTTACCTTATCACTGCCAGTCCGAAACTGACACCACGCGGCTTGGGAGGTAAACAAAGCGAGCAGAAATGACGTTACAAACAAAAGACGATCAAGTTGCGAATCCACAACCAACCATTGAACTCTCACTCGTCAGGTCTGTACAATCTACAACTGTCGTCGCCCTGCAGTTATCACATGTCAATAGATTTCCTGGTGCCGCTTCAGCCCCAGGTTTCATACCCCTCATGGTTGTTGCTTTTGGGGAGGAGGGTGGGGGGTCGTGCAGATTCTGTACAGATCTTCACAGCCTTAAGACCACCAGTTTACCGTGCGATGTACTTCTAATCGTCGGCGTAATATTAATAATAGTAGTGATCCTTATTACTACTATGATAATTGCTTCTAATCTGTGTCTTGGTAGCAGGGCATTAGCGTCAAGGTCCCCTTAAAAACCCTGCTCCGCTGCCTGGGTATAGGCCGTTATGACTAGGGCCACCCCCTGGGCTAGCATAATAAATTTCTTCTGACCAAGAATTTTTTCCCCTCAGTGGGATGACTTCCGTTATAATCACATCTACTAATTGAAGTCTAAGTAAAGTGAGATGTGGGAGTGATCGTGCCCTTGTGGCAATTCAATGTTATTTAAAAGAAAAAAGAAAAAACAAAACTTAGCTGCCCTCTGCTGGTTTTAAACTCCCCTCATTCGTCCAGTGTTGCCGTCCAAGACAGTTTGAGTTATCTTCTGTTTTTTTTTTAGTTCTCCTCGACGAGTTGTTGGTATCTATGTGCTATCCCTATGTACACTGTATCTTGCTATGAATGACGGATCATATGCCCACTCGGTCCTTTATAAAAAAAAACAAAAAAAAAACAAACAAACAAAACTTTCTCCTTGGCGGCAATAGAATGCCGTTCTGGATATCACGGCCTTTTTTAAACCATTATTTCTTTATATTTTCCTTTCCAGTTCTCATCAACGAATATATCTCTTTGTGCTATCACTGTGTACACAGTATCTCCCAATAAATGGTGGATTGTAGGCACAGTTTCAGTCCTTGAGAATGCACACACAAAAAAAATATAAGTCTTTGTGGCACCAATAATACGACTTGGTTACTGCTGGCAGTGGTGCCTTAATTGCTTGCTCTAATTTGTTTTTCACTTTAAATTATTTACAACCTCGTCCGTGGTCACTGGTGTCGCTGTGAACTGTCTTAACTAAAGGCACAATACTACACTCTCTGGTTGGCCTTTGGATGGTCAATCACAGCAATGAGCACAACTCAAAAAATAAAAAAATATATAAATCTTGTCATTTGGGAATGGTTGTAGGCCTCCCGACCGAGAGGAAAGATTTAAACACCCTAGCAGCGCCCAGGTAACTTCACCTTAAGATTAACCGCTCTAATGCTAACGCAAGGTAATATAATTCAATATAACCTAATCTAACCCACCCCCACCTCCAGGAAGCGCTAGAGTGTTTAATTATCAGGTGAAACAAGCGAGGTTGCCTGATCTTCACGCGATCCTAAAATTCTATTCATCCATTTATCAAGAGGAGCAGAAACCCTTAAAAGTCATGTATCGACAGTGAATTTTAATCTCCACATTGACGCACGACGCTTACTGCACAGGGGCGGATCCAGGAATATCAAATGGGGGTGTCCAAGAAGTTTTGGGTGGGGGAACATGGGCATTTTAAGGCCATTTTGAAGCCATGTGCACTTGATATTAGAAGATATTCTAAGGTCAATATAATAATTACTTTTTACTATGCAAAAATACCAGAGTACAATATGGAATTAAAGAAAAAGTATTGGACTTTTCTGGTGAAAAGGGGGATCCGGATCCCAGGATCCCCCTGGATCCGCCCTGCTGCATTGTCAACTCACAGCAGTTTATACCAGAATAGTCTGTAGGTAAACTACACTCGGGCCACATTTACCTTTAGAGGAAATAGTTGATGCAAACTTTTGACGATAAATTTCTTCCATGAAAATGTAGTCGAATACCATGTTAATAATAATAATAATAATTGTAATACCGTTAATAATAATAATAATAATAATTGCAATAATAAAAATAATCAACAGATGAAGGACTTCCTGGCGCTCACGGCTGAAGAATTACACCTCAGGACGGCTCACTCAAAGCTCCTGGGCTACTGGACGTCAGAGATTGGCGGTCTTAACCAGGTTGTTCATATATGGGAGTACGGTATGTGGCTCATGTGTCGGGGTATAGTATGTGGCTCATGTGTGAAGGTGTAGTATGTGGCTCATGTGTGTGGGGGTATAATATGTGGCTCATGTGAGGGGGGTATAGTATGTGGCTCATGTGTGGAGGATTAGTATGTGTCTCATGTGTGTGGGGGTATAGTATGTGGCTCATGTGAGAAGGTATAGTATGTGGCTCATGTGAGGGGGTATAGTATGTGGCTTATGTGTGGAGGATTAGTATGTGTCTCATGTGTGTGGGGGTATAGTATGTGGCTCATGTGAGAAGGTATAGTATGTGGCTCATGTGAGGGGGGTATAGTATGTGGCTTATGCGTAGAGGCATAGCATGTGGCTCGTGTGAATAGGTATAGTATGTGGCTCATATGTGTGGGGGTATAGTATGTGGCTCATGTGTGTGGGGGTATAGTATGTGGCTCATGTGTGGGGGTATAGTATGTGGCTCATGTGAGGTGGTATAGTATGTGGTTCGTGTGGATAGGTATAGTATGTATCTTATGTGTGTGGGGTATAGTATGTGGCTCATGTGAGGGGGTATAGTATGTGGCTTATGTGTGGAGGGGTAGCATGTGGCTCATGTGAGGGGGAATAGTATGTTGCTCATGTGAGGGGGTATAGTATGTGGCTCATGTGTGGAGGGGTAGTATGTGGCTCATGTGTGTGGGGGTATAGTATGTGGCTCATGTGAGGGGGAATAGTATGTGGCTCATGTGAGCGGGTATAGTATGTGGCTTATGTGTAGATATATAGTATGTGGTTCGTGTGAATAGGTATAGTATGTATCTTATGTGTGTGGGGGTATAGTATGTGGCTCATGTGCATGGGGGTATAGCATGTGGCTCATGTGAGGTGGTATAGTATGTGGCTTATGTGTGTGGGTATAGTATGTAGCTCATGTGAGGGGGTATAGTTTGTGACTCATGTGTGGGGGTATAGTATGTGGCTCATGTGTGGGGGTATAGTTGGTGGCTCATGTGAGGAGGTAGAGTATGTGGCTCATGTGTGGGGGTATAGTTATGTGGATAATGTGACGTGGTATAGTTTGTGGCTCATGTGTGTTGGTATAGTATGTGGCTCATGTATGGGGGTATAGTTTGTGGCTCATGTGTGGGGGTATAGTATGTGGCTCATGTGTGTAGGAGTATAGAATGTGGATCATGTGTGTGGGGGTATAGTATGTGGCTCATGTGTGGGGGTATAGTATGTGGCTCATATGTGAGGGTATAGCATGTGGCTCATATGTGGGGTTATAGTATGTGGCTCATATGTGGGGGTATAGTAGGTGGCTCATGTGTGGGGGTATAGTATGTGGCTCATGTATGGGGGTATAGTATGTGGCTCATGTGTGTGGGGGTATAGTATGTGGCTCATGTGTGTGGGTATATAGTTTGTGACTCATGTGTGGGGGTAGAGTATGTGGCTCATATGTGTGGGGGTATTGTTTGCGACTCATGTAGGGGGGTATAGTATGTGGCTCATATGTGGGGGTATAGTATGTGGCTCATGTGTGGGGTATAGTATGTGGCTCATGTGTGGGTGTATAGTGTGTGGCTCATGTGTGTGGGGGTATAGTATGCGGCTCATGTGTGTGGGGGTATAGTTTGCGACTCATGTGTGGGGGTATAGTATGTGTCTCATAATGTGGGGGTATAGTATGTGGCTCCCATGTGGGGGTATAGTATGTGGCTTATGTGTGGGGGTTTAGTATGTGTCTCACATGTGGGGGTATAGTATGTGGCTCCCATGTGGGGGAATAATATGTGGCTTATGTGTGTAGGTATAGTATGTGGCTAATGTGTGGGGATATAGTTTGTGACAAATGTGTGGGGGTATAGTATGTGGCTTATGTGTGGGGGTATAGTATGTGGCTCATGTGTGTGGGGGCATAATATGAGGCTCATGTGAGGGGGTATAGTATGTGGGCCATGTGAGGTGGTATAGTATGTGGCTCATGTGTGGGGATATAGTATGTGACTCATGTGTGGAGGTAGAGTATGTGGCTAATGTGTGTGGGGGAATAGTATGTGGCTCATGTGAGGGATTATAGTATGTGGCTTATGTGTAGAGGTATAGTATGTGGCTAGTGTGAATAGGTATAGTATTTGGCTCATCTATGTGGCTCATGTGTGTAGGGGGTATAGTATGTGACTCATGTGAGGGGGTATAGTATGTGGCTCATGTGTCGGGGTATAGTATGTGGCTCATGTGTGTAGGGGTATAGTATGTAGTTCATGTATGTAGTTCATGTATGTGGCTCATGTGAGGGGGTATAGTATATGGCTCATGTGAGCGGGTACAGTATGCGGCATATGCGTAGAGGTATAGTATGTGGCTCGTGTAAATAGGCATAGTATGTGACTCATATGTGTGGGGGTATAGTATGTTGCTCATGTGTGGGGGGTATAGTATGCGGCTCATGTGTGGGGTATAGTATGTGGCTCATGTGTAGGGTATAGTATGTGGCTCATGTGTGTGGGGGTATAGTATGTGGCTCATGTGTGTGGGGGTATAGTATGTGGCTCATGTGAGGGGGTGTAGTATGTAGCTCATGTGACGTGGATTAGTATGTGGCTTATCTGTATGGGTATAGTATGTAGCTCATGTGTGGGGGTATAGTTTGCGACTCATGTGTGGGGGTATAGTATGTGGCTCATGTGTGGTGGTATAGTATGTGGCTCATGTGTGTGGGGTATAGTATGTGGCTTATGTGTTGAGGTATAGTATGTGGCTTGTGTGAATAGGTATAGTATGTAGCTCATGTGTGTGGGGGTATAGTATGTGGCTCATGTGTGGGGGTATATTATGTGGCTCATGTGTGTGGGGGTATAGTATGTGGCTCATGTGAGGGGGTATATTATGTGGCTCATGAGAGGTGGATTAGTATGTGGCTTATGTGTCTGGGTATAGTATGTGGTTCATGTGTGGGGTATAGTTTGTGACTCATGTGTGGGGGTATTGTTTGTGACTCATGTGTGGGGGTATAGTATGTGGCTCATGTATGGGGGTATTGTATGTAGCTCATATGTGGGGTATAGTATGTGGCTCATATGTAGGGGTATAGTATGTGGCTCATGTGTGGGGGTATAGTATGTGGCTCATGGGTGTTTGGGTATAGTATGTGGCTCATGTGTGGGGTTATAGTTTGTGACTCATGTGTGGGGGTATAATTTGTGACTCATGTGTGGGGGTATAGTATGTGGCTCATGTGTGGGGGTATAGTATGTGGCTCATGTGTGGGGGTATAGTATGTGGCTCATGTGTGGGGTATAGTATGTGGCTCATGGGTGTTTGGGTATAGTATGTGGCTCATGTGTGGGGTATAGTATGTGACTCATGTGTGGGGGTATAGTATGTGGCTCATGTGTGGGCGTATAGTTTGTGACTCATGTGTGGGGGTATAGTATGTGGCTCATGTGTGTGGGGGTATAGTATGTGGCTCATGTGTGTGGGGGTATAGTATGTGGCTCATGTGTGGGGTATAGTATGTGACTCATGTGTGGGGGTAAGTATGTGACTCATGAGTGTGGGGGTATAGTTTGTGACTCATGTGTGGGGGTATAGTATGTGGCTAATGTGTGTTGGGGTATAGTATGTGGCTCATGTGTGTGATGGTACAGTTTGTGACTCATGTGTGGGGTATTGTATGTGACTTATATGTGTGGGTATAGTATGTGGCTCATATGTGGGGGTATAGCATGTGGCTCATGTGTGGGGGTATAGTTTGTGACTCATGTGTGGGGGTGTAGTATGTGGCTAATGTGTGGGGGTATAGTATGTGACTCATGTGTGGTGGTATAGTATGTGGCTCATATGGGGGGTATAGTATGTGGCTCATGTGTGGGGGTATAGTATGTGGCTCATGTGTGGGGTATAGTATGTGGCTCATGGGTGTTTGGGTATAGTATGTGGCTCATGTGTGGGGTATAGTATGTGGCTCATGTGTGGGGATATAGTATGTGGCTCATGTGTGTGGGGGTATAGTTTGTGGCTCATGTGTGGGGGTATAGTATGTGGCTCATATATGGGGATATATTGTAGTATGTGACTCATGTGTGGGGGTATAGTATGTGGCTCATGTGTGTAGGGGTATAGTATGTGGCTCATGTGTGTGGGGGTATAGTATGTGGCTCATGTGTGGGGTATAGTAAGTGGCTCATGTGTGTGGGGGAATAGTATGTGGCTCATGGGTGTGGGGGTACAGTACATAACATAGAACTTAAGAAAATAGGGATATGCAATAGGCCGGTTGGCCTGTGCATTAGGGTGTGTCATAGGAGGAAAGATCAGCTAAAACTAATGGCCCATCACTTTTTTGGTAGATTTTAGTGTAAGTAAACAGAAAATAATTTCAGTTTCAATATTTTGCAACCTTTTGCTAGGTAAATTTTAGCGTGAAATTTATCGAAAATCTAACGTACAGCTGCATTAGTGCATTACAATTAAATAGTGAACATTGCTTTCTGACTTCATTCTTTAACAACCCAACTAACAATATTTTTTCTGTTTCAGATTCTGATGCATTTATAAGTTGATAATATTTGCGATGGCTACTTGTGTCAGGACGAGGAACCAAAAATCCAGCCATCTCAGTCACTATTTTGGGTCTGGGAGAGAGCTCCTGAAGTCGGAGTTGCCTACATTGAGAGATGCTTTGAGATACGGTGTTTTAATCAGGCAAATCAGTGAAAAGAACCAAAGAACTTACACAAACAAAGACATTGCCAGTGATATGACCAAAGCTGTCTTGGCACAGTACACTCTGGCTAACGCTCAGTTCAAGCCTCCAGTCATAACAAGTCAGAAGAAGATTAGTGAGAGACTGCTAGCCAGTTGGGAAAAGGCAAGAGATATCTATCTTGGGAGAGGAAAACTTGCAGTTAAGGACAGCTTTGCCAAGCAACTGGACCAGTTATTTGACATAATTACTTGCAAGTGCCCAGTTGTTCTCTGTCCTGAGTTTGGATGCGATCGTGACTGTAAATCCGAGGCCCACGTCTCCTGTATTTGCAAACGTGAACTGAAGATTCCTGTGATCGAACTGGCATTTGTCAAAGCACAGAGAGAGAAGACTGGCAGTATAGGGGCTCTCATGATTTCTAGCCAAGATATTCCGGAGTCCAAGAGACAGGAGGCTGCCACAGAGAGACAGAAGAGGAGAAGAGTTGCCGAGGAAAAGAGACTTGAGAAGGCTCAGGGTGAGGTAAAAAAGGCCGATGATTGGAGTCAAGCTGATTCAGAGTTTAATGACTTCCCCATGGCTGATCCGAGTGCTGACCAGGAGAATGGTGACTTTGTCCCTAACCCAGAAAATAATGATCCCAAACCTTCCAGGCATAACATTCGAAATAGGAAAGATATCCCGAGCATAGCTCTGGCCAGCATGCGACACCACACTGGTCTCAGAGAAACTGCAGAGATAGCAACAGCTGCCTGGATTGACGGTGGTTTGATAACACCTGATGATGTTCACCTGGTGATAGATCATAACAAAGTAAGGAGAGCTCAGGAGAAACTTGTCAGTAACCTAGAAGAGGAGTTTGATAAGGGGATAAGAGAAAATGGAATCAATTGTTTGTTCTTTGATGGGAGAAGGGATGACACTAAAGTGTTCATAAAAGTTGGAGATTCTGACAAGTTGTTCCCTGCCATGGTGAAGGAGGAACACTACTCCTGCTGCAGTGAACCAGGAGGGAAGTATTTGTGGCATTTCACTCCAGAGAAAGATGACATCAGGAAACCAGCTGAGATAGTGGCAGATAACAT
This sequence comes from Homarus gammarus, assembly GCA_958450375.1. Classification (NCBI taxonomy): domain Eukaryota; kingdom Metazoa; phylum Arthropoda; class Malacostraca; order Decapoda; family Nephropidae; genus Homarus; species Homarus gammarus. The sequence continues at coordinate 2,175,920 of CAUDMG010001794.1, read as the reverse complement.
TGTGAACTGGCTCAGAGAGAGGAACGTAGACTAGACCCTGCAGGCCATTGGAGGGGACAGCACCAACACGAACACAGGGTGGCAAGGGGGGGTCATACAGTGGATAGAGCGGAAGATTGGGAGGAAGCTGGTCTGGATTGTTTGTGACCTCCACACCAACGAGTTGCCACTCAGACATCTGATCCAGGAGCTGGATGGCAAGACTCTTTCAAACAACAGATGGTCTGGTCCTCTTGGCAAGATGCTGGACTCTGCCACTGAGTTAGAAATAAATCCGAGCTTTGAAAAAATCACAGTTGGCCCTCCACTCGTTGAGCTTGCACATACTGTCATTGACGACCTGAGTACTGACCAGTACTATGGTTACATGATTTGCAGTGCCATCAAAACTGGGGTCATGCCTGATAGACTTGCTTACCTGCAGATAGGTCCAGTCTCACATTCTAGGTGGCTCACAACGGCTCTCAGGTTCTGCAGAATTTGGGTCGCTCATCATAAACTGAAAGGGAACCAGCTTCACAACCTGAGACTTATTGTCCAATTCATCGTGAGTGTCTACTTGCCAAATTGGTTCAACACCAAGGTCAAGTCATCGTTCTCCGAAGGTCCGAGGCATGTTCTCTTCCAGCTTGAGCTCCTGAGGAGTCAGCCAAGGAAGGTTGTTCAGATTGTGGAGCAGACTGTGAGGAGATCTTCCTGGTATGCTCATCCCGAGGCAGTTCTGCAGACAATGCTCTGCAGTAAGGATGAGGAGGAGAGAAGAGTGGCAGTCAAAAAGATCTTGGATATGAGACTTATGAGAGGATCTGGGCATGACGAATCAGTTGGTGACGATTCCTTCAGGGTCAGGAAGACTCCTGAAGTCAATCTAGGTGCCAAGACCCTCACTGATCTCATAGATCTGGATAACATCCAGGCTGGCAGTGAGCCCCCTCTTACCTGCAGCCTCACCAATGTTCAAGTCAGAGCTTTCCTGGACAACCCCATGCATGTCCCTGCCTGGCCCTCTCACACCCAGAGTATAGAGCGTTGTGTACAGCAAGTGAGCGAGGCCAGCAGTCACGTGTACAGCCAGGAGAGGAGGGAAGGCTACATCCGAGCTCAGGTGGTCAGCAGGGAGGTGATGAGTAGAAACAGAAGCAAGAAAGACATGTTCTCTATGGTGTGCAGCAACACCGGGTCGTAGTAGTAAAACCGGTTTTTGTATTTGATGATTTTGTTTTCTAAAGGAATATTAAATTTAATAAATGTGTCAAGATCATTCGTTTCACTATTCTGGATCATTTTCATCCTAATAAATTAACCTGATACATTTACTTTACTTTAAATAACCTATTTAGTGGTGTTGGTAAAAGGGTGGGAATACTGAATTTTCATAAGATTTCAAGTTAAAATTTACCTAGCAAAAAATGAAAACTTTTCAAATCTGAAGATATCACATGATTCTGCACATAGAACTACATCATTAATACCATGGGCCGATTTTTCAAACTCAAACAAAAAAAATTTGCCTCCGTATGACACACCCTACTGTGCATGGCAGCTCCTGTCGAGAGATACTACCACTCTCTATCATCCATCAATATAACCAGCCTCCTTTTGAAACTTTCCCGCGTTCCAGCACTTACTACAAAGTTGCTAAGCTTGTTCCACTAGTCCACCACCCTATTTGTGAACCAGTTCCTTCCTATCTTCCTCCTAATCCTAAACTTATCCAACTTAAATCCGTTGCTCCGAGTCCTATCCTGCTCGGATATTATAAGAACTTTATCTATATCACCTTTATTGATTCCTTTCACCCACTTGAATACTTCTATAATATCTCCCCGCACTCTTCGTCTTTTTAGGGAATGCAAGTTAAGTTTCTTTAACCTATCCTGATATGGAAGGTTTCTAAGTCCCAGAATCATTTTTGTCATTCTTCGCTGCACCGACTCTAGTGAATTGATATCCATTCTATAATAAGGGCACCAAAACTGAACCGTATAATCGAGGTGCGGCCTGACTAGCGCAAGATATAGTTGCAATAAGACCTCAGCACTCTTGTTACTTACACTTCTAGATATAAAACCCAATACTCTGTTTGCCTTATTTCGAACATTAACGCACTGTTTTCTAGGCCGTTGGTCCGGGCGTACAAGTACCCCTAGGTCTCTTTAACAAGTTGACTTCCATAGGTTGATGTTGTTAAGGCTGTATACATTATCAGTTTTCGTTCTTCCAATATTAAGTAGGCTGCACTTGCTGGTGTTGAATTTCATTTGCTATTTTTCAGACCACCCCTGCAGTTTATTTAGATCCTCCTGTAACGCATTTGCATCCTGCCCTGAATTAATCTGCCTCCCTATTTTGGTGTCATCCCCAAACTTGCTTATGTCACTGCTGATCCCAGTACAGTATCTAGATCGTTTATGTAGATTATGAACAAGAGTGGGCCTAGTACTGACCCCTGGGGAACCCACTGGTTACACGGCCCCACTCAGATTTAGCACCATCTAAGCTGACCCTCTGCGTTCTATCAGTGAGCCATGATTTTATCCAATTTAATACTTTCCCCTCGATACCATGAGCCTTAAATTTTCTCAGAAGCCTCTGATGCGGTACTCTGTCAAATGCTTTGCTAAAGTCTAAGTAAATAACATAGTAATTTTCGTCATTATCTACTACCTCGAAGACTTTCCTAAAAAACGTCAGCAGATTTGTTAGACAAGATTTTCCCTTTGTAAACCCATGTTGAGAGTCATAGATTAATTTGCTTTTCTCTAGATGCGATCGGATGCTATCTGCTATAATTGATTCAAGAAATTTCCCCACTACTGACGTCAAACTGATCGGCCGGTAATTTGACGCTGATGCTCTGTCTCCCTTTTCGAAAATGGGTACTACATTTGCCTGTTTCCACAAGCCTGGCACAACTCCGGTGTCTAATGATTTTGTAAATAAATTTACAAGGGGTCCGCTAATCTGTTCCCTGCACTCTTTCAAGACTCGAGGGAAAATTTCGTCCGGCCCTGGGGATTTTGTCTTCTTTAGTTTATTTATCCTCTTAAGAACATCCTCTTTTCTGATAGTGATATTCTTTAATTTCTCTTCTTCCTTTCCCCTAAATATCAGTTCCACCTCTGGAATTTCCTCGCGAATTTCTTCTGTGAAAACTGATAAGAAGTAGTTGTTCAATGCTTTGCTTATTTCTTTACTGCCATTTATCACTTCTCCCCTACCTGACTTTAAAGGCCCAACTTTGTCCTTGACTTTTGTTCTATATACTTGGAAAAATCCCTTGGGATTCGCCTTGGATTCACTTGCTATTTTGATTTCATTGACATCATTTGTAAATCAAGAGACCCATTCCCCATTTATGTTATGGTATATTTTCATCCTTCCAGCTGCCATGCTCTTTCAATAAACCGTTAATTATTATTATTATTATTAACTCGAGTGGAGTCGATATCAACCGAGCCTACCCGAGTGTTGTCTTAGTGTCCCAGCCAGCTAACGGCCAGCCAACCAGACAGCCAGCCAACCAGCAGCCAGCATTACAACACAGGAGTACTAGGAAGGTTGTCATCGTGGTTCCAGACAAGCAGACAAGCAAGCAGCCTCTTGCTTAAACAATCAAGCCCTCGGTTGGTCACTGCAAGAAAGGTCAGCCCCAGGTTGATCGCCACAAGAAACGTCAGCCCCAGGTTGATCGCCGCAAGAAATGTTAGCCCCAAGTTGATTGCTGCAAGAAAGTTCAGCCCCAGGTTGATCACCACAAGAAAGGTCACCCCCAGGTTGATTTCCTCAAGAAAGGTCAGCCCCGAGATTGATCGCTGCAAGACGAGTGACGTCAACCTTCCCAGAGTAGGATGTCATCGACTTTGGACATCACCACCTGGCGTCGAAATTCTACGGATTCTTCGGTCCGGTAGATCACAAACAATCATTATTTTACAGACTACACAAACACAAGTGAACTTCCAGAAATCTTCGCACGTAGTCAATATAAAATAAATCATATGCACAACGGCTTAAAAGCAAAACTAAATAAACACATTAATAAAGTAAGAGAGGATTCACACAAAGTATATATACTTTTAATTATCTTTCTCTTCATTTCCATAACTCGTTATAAAAGCTATTGTATTATTCCTTGAGTGGGCAACTTAGTGTGTGTTATGCTGAAAGTGAAGTGATACATATCCTTATTTATAGATCCTCTTCCAAAATTTTTGGGCCCCAAACAGGAAATTAGTGACTCAGACTCAGATAGTCAGTCATCTACAGACTCACAGGAGCTAGCCGCAACTGCTAGTGAAGAATTACCACAAATTAGCCAAATAGAGTTAACACCTACTGACTCCTTAACTAGCTGTGAAAATTTCATAGATTCTCAGTTCGAGGACTTACACAGTAGACAACTTAGGTCAGATAACACTTACCCATTACCTTTACATGTTAACAATGCAAGTGCTTTAACCAACACAGCAAAAATGCCTACAGGTGGTTTTACTAACCCACAGACCTCATCAGTCTATTAAACTATAAAAATTCTTCCAAATAACATCAAGGTACGAGAATTTACAAGCAAAGATGCATATTTTGATGCCTTAATATTTCTGCATGAGTGTGAAGACGTACTGCGAAACAATGATGTTACTAACGACAGAGATAAAATCTCCTACATCTGGAGCAACGTCAAAACCAGTAGTCGGCCACATAGAATGATACACGCTACAGCCTTTGAGGATGAAATCCCTGACTATAAAACACTTAGGGACCATTTCATATCCTTTATCAGGTCAGGAACAAAAGGACGCTCACTTGGGTCTTCAAGATGGCAGAGCGTACAAATACCAGTGTGTTTGCTCATGGACGCACAGGAAGCACAGGCTCTAGCCGGACACACTGTGATGGACCTCAAAACTTACATTACATTCTCAAATTGGTTTGATGAAGGAAAAATAACTAGGTAAAATTTCTACAAGATCCATGAGTTTCAACAGTTTGTCATGGTGCTATAAGAAACTACGTGCAAAGCAGATAGGAAAAAGAAATATAAATCAGGGACTAAGTTTGTAGATTACGTGGAGGAAATTTCTGATGTGATGGAAACTACCCCTAGGGCTCTGTAACCAGTTCTAAGGAACAACCACAAACTACCACAGGAACCAAACCCAAAAAGGCACCTTTTTGCAAAATCTGCAAACGTAAGGGACATGCCACAGCTAAGTGTTGGTTTGGAGGAAAAAAGGACAAATACCCATCCAGCCCGTGGCAAGATCACGGGAAAGGATTCTCCCTGGACTTTAAAAATCCAGAGTATCCAACTAAACCAAAAAGTCCATAAGGATACTACACCTAAAATAAAATGCCTACATCACCTAAGGGCACCCCGAATAAATGGTGTGTACTACAGGGGTCCCCATACCATAATACAGAAGGCTGCAAGAACATACAGCGTGTAAAGCAAGCTCATGCAAACCGACGGGAAACATAAGAACATAAGAACATAACAATGGAGGAAACTGCAGCGAGCCTATTGGCCCACACTGGGCAATTCCATTTACACCCAACCCCTATTGCTCATATATCCATCCAACCTATGTTTGAAGCTATCCAGCGTATTCGAGTTAATGATGATATTTGGTAACTACTCTATTTCCAAACCAATGTTAACCTATTTCGCGCCTAAATCTAAATTTGCCTGATAAAAAACCATTGTTACGAGTTCTCTCCTGGCTGGATAGTTTGAGTACCTTTGTAATGTCCTTTTGTTCAGCCCTGACTTCCAATTATACACCTTGATCATATCGCCCCTTACTCTACGTCTCTTGAGGGAGTGCAAATTAAGAAGCTTTAACCTGTCTCTGTACTCAAGGTTCCTAATGCTCAGGATTAGTCTTGTCATTCTCCTCTGAATTCTTTCCAAGGATTTTATATCCATTCTGTAATACGGTGACCAGAATTGAACTGCTTAATTCAAGTGGGGTATCACAAGCTCAAGATATAGTTTTAAGATGACCTCGCTAGTCTTGTAACTAACACTCCTTTGTATGAACCCAAGTACTCTATTAGCCTTGTTTCGAGCAAATACACATTGCTTACTTGGCTTAACATTCCTAATTATCATTACTCCTATATCTTTCTCGCGGTCGGATTTCTCAATAGCATCGTTGTTCATCTAGTATCTGGTTTCCATGTTTACATCTCCTATACTGAGTACTTTACATTTGTCCACATTGAATCTCATCTGCCATTTTTCAGAATATTCAAAATTTTTTTTTAGATCTTCCTGTAGTTTTACGGAGTCATCGTCAGATTTAATTACACGCCCAATTTTAGTGTCATCAGCAAATTTATTTATGTTGCTGTCTACGCCGATATCTATGTCGTTTATGTATATAATAAATAATAATGGTCCGAGAACTGAGCCTTAGGGAACTCTACTAGCGAAGTTGCTCGAATGGGATTTAGTGCCGTTAATGCTTACTCGCTGTTTCCTGTCCTGTAATCACGCCCTAATCCATTTTAGAATATCTCCTTTGATGCCTTGAGCCTCCACTTTTGTTATTAGTCTTTCGTGGGGGATTCTGTCGAAGGCTTTGCTAAAATCGAGATATACCACATCATAATTGTGCCCCTCGTTCACTGAATCGAAAACTGATGAAAATAATGTTAATAGATTAGTTAGACATGAACGCCCGCTTGTGAAGCTATGTTGGGAATCATTGATCAACTTGTGCTTCTCCAGGTGATTTCGAATAGAGTTTGAAATGATTGCTTCCAGTAATTTGCCTACAATTGATGTTGGACTGATTGGTCGGTAGTTAGAGGATAGTGATCTATCTCCCTTCTTGAAAATTGGTATTACATTCTCGATCATCTAGGATTCTGGTACTACACCCGTTTTTAAGGACATGCTAAACAACTTTTCTAAGGGCATACTAAGCTCTTCCTTACGCTCCTTTAGTACTCTGGCAAATATCTCATCGGAACCTGGTGAATTATTAGGCTTTAGTTTGTTTATTTGCTTACTAACTTCGTTACTAGTCACTACTATCTAGCTTAATTTCTTTTCTTAGCTCTCTCTGTTTAGAGTCTGTGCCTCGGGTATCAAGTTTAAATTTTCTGTGGTGAAAACTGTTGAAAAATATTTATTCAGATTATTGCTCATTTCTCCGTCGTTATCAGTTAGCTCGCCGGTATATGACTGCATTGGTCCAGTCTTTTCTCGTGTTTTAGTTTGATACATTTGATAGAATCCCTTGGGGTTTGCTTTCAACTTCCTACCGGCCAATACCTTATAATAATCTCGGAGGTAGACTTCACCACGATTTATTCTCCTACCTTTAGCCTTCCTTTGTCCAATAATATTCTTTAAATAATTATTTGTCCATTTAGGGGTCATTGTTTTTTGATCTGAGTTTTCTGTATTGTATGTTCTGCCTTTGTGCATTAAGTAACTCATTATTTAAATTGTTGTGGAACTCAGCAACCTCAGATCTCGTTATCAGGTCTCCCATTAAAGTGAGGTCGCCCTCTGTGGGTACATTGTGAGAGGTCACCTCATGTGAGGTCATGTAGTTCACCCCCAAGCTTGATACCCCTTCTCTCAGCTGCCTCTTCAAACTATCAAAGTTTGCCCTTCTGAAATCTGGGGCTTTAGTGGAATTTTCCTTGGGGTTGCCCTTAAATTCTAACTGGAATCTAATTTTTTTGTGATCGCTGTTAGCAAGTTCGTTCCCTACCTCATCATTACTAATGAGGTTTTCTCTGTTTGACAGAACTAAATCGAGTATATTAGTATCCCCGGGTGGGTTCGGTTATATGTTGGCTTAGGAAACAGTCGTGGATTGTTTCAAGAAAATGCTCTGATTCTGAGTTTCTCGTAAGGTCAATCCAATCAATTTGGCTAAAGTTAAAGTCGCCTACTATACAGACTTTGCTAAGTATGGAAGCCCTGCGCATTTCATCCCAAATAAGTAGCACATTAACTCTATCAAGAATAGGAGGTCTATATATTATCCAAATTGTTTCTGTATTCCGTTCTGTTTTTATTACCTTATTTATTTCACACTTCAGAATATCCCTGACAAAGATTGCTACTCCAACTCGTTTCCTAATCTGCCTTTCTATATGGAATAATTTGTAACCTGCATTTTGGTATTTGACAGGTAACTCACGTGAGTCTAGGTTTATCCATATTTTCGGTGAATGCTATTATATCGATTTTTTCGGTACATGCCAACGCCCTGATTTCATCTATTTTGTTTCTCATACTTCTACTGTTTGCGTAGTAGACATTTAAGCTAGCCTTGTTATGAGTCCTCTCTTTGTGTAAGGGCGGTAACGATCTTCCTGCTCGTTACCGCTGCTCACTTGCTCGTTTGCTTGGGCAACCCCCACTTGGGGGGGGGGGGGGGTTGGACGGAGGTGAGGAGGTCGCTGCTACCAGTGTCACAGGCAGACTTTACCCAGATTTCAAACCAGACACACCTCCCCCACTGCTCTTCCAAATTCTGGTGGTGTTCCCACCAAAGGCTCTGGACTTGTGGGCTGTGTCCCCAGACCTTCACCTATCGACTGTCAATCTCTGGACACCTACCCCGACGACTACTGCCACTGCAACGTCCCCGCCAGTTTCATCTCCACCGTCTGCGCCCAGGTGCTTCTCCTGCTGTATCAAGACATGGGTGGCTCTCGCTCGAGTGAGGAGCTGAATGGACCTTCCCCCTGTGAGTGAATCACAGCGTTCCAGAACCTTCCCCAGGGCCGCTGCAGCAGGAAATATCTGTTCATTGTTTGATTCTATTGTTTGTTAGATTCCATTAATTGCTGACTCCCATTAATTGTTTGATTCCATTAATTGTTTGATTCCATTAATTGTTGACTTCCCTTAATTGTTTGATTCCATTAATTGTTGGACTTCCGTTAACTTTTTGACTGCATTAATTGTTGATTCTCATAATTGTTTGACTCCCGTATTTGTTATTAATGTTTGTTGAGTTGTCAGAGTTTTGTTTATATTTATATAGTAAAGAGATGTCAAACTCGAATGGTTGTTTGTTATTCCTCAGAAAACCATGGTCCTTGACTTTCCTTTTATAAGATCCTGATTAGGCTGGTAAGGGATTTCTATCCCTACTTCCCAGGCCTTTACAGTCTAGGTACATCCAAGTTTCGGTGAATGCTATTATAGCGATTTTTTCGGTACATGCCAACGCTCTGATTTCATCTATTTTGTTTCTCATACTTCTACTGTTTGCGTAGTAGACATTTAAGCTAGTCTTGTTCTGAGTCCTCTCTTTGTCGCTTTTAATTTTAACTCCCTGCTTAATTTAGTTTTGCCATAATTCCTAGCACTATTTCCCTGTAACCTTTCACTTTTTTTACCAGCTCCCACTGCAGTTTCATCCACCCCCGTGATCATATGTTCTCTTAGCAGTTTAAAGACTTCGACATCTTTTAAATTCCCCTCTCCCTAGACAGATGCACCCCATCCCCAGCATAAAGATCCCTTCTGCCGTAGAAGTTGTCCTAGTTGTCAATGAATGGGACTGACCTCACAAGAGGAAAGGTCACGGCAGGCTTAGCTCCCGGGGATTAATTGTCAGTAATGGCTAGTGCTACTTGTGAACAAGGCTGTGCCCTTCTGAGGGCAGAGTTAGAGAGGACCAAGGAAGAAAACTTGAACTAAAGGAAGAGAGAGCGAGGATGAAGAAGGAAACGAAACAAGGAAAGCCCATGTCAGACGAAAACTCAGGTGAATGGAAGGTTATGAGGAGAGGGACGACCAAACTGGTGGTGACAAAACACACCAAGGTGGTGAAAAAGCCCACCAAGGATACGACAACAACAGGGAAGTGTACCAACCCCTTCAGTCGTTTAGTAGACGAATTGGACGTTAGCATTGTCAGGGACAAGGCTGACAAAGAAGGTTCAAAAACCTTAATTGTTGGCGATTCCCAGGTACAGTACCTGGACAGAGCTTTTTGTGGTAAAAATAAAAATAGGATGAGGGTGTGTTTGCCAGGAGCTGGGGTGGGGGATATAGTTGACAGGATGGACAATATCTTGTCTGGTAATGGGAACAAACCCATTATCTGCCTTAGTGCAAGAGGCAATGATATTGGCCGGTGTAGGAGTGAGGAGCTTCTTGATAAGTTCAAGACCACTATAGAACGTATTAGGTCGAAGGGAGGGATTCCTATCATATGTGATGTCCTTCCTAGAAGGAGAGTTGGTAATGAATGGCTGTCAAGGGCAGTTGGTGTCAACGGCCGTCTCTACGGATATTGCTAGTCAATATCAGTCCCATTCATTGACAATTGGGCCAACTTCTACGGAAGAAGGGGCCTTTATGCTAGGGATAGGGTGCATCTGTCTAGGGATGGGGTGGCAACCTTGGCTGGTTCTCTCAAGAGCGCAGTTCAAAAGATGTCGAAGTCTTTAAATTGCTAAGAGAATGTATGAGCACAGGGGTGGAGGAGACTGCAGTGGGAGGGGGTAAACAAAGTGAAAGGTTACAGGGAAATAGTGCTAGGAATTATGGCAAAACGAAATTAGGCAGGGAGTTAAAACATAAACGCGACAAAGAGAGGACTTGGAACACGATTAGTTTAAATGTCTACTACGCAAACAGTAGAAAAGTGAGAAACAAAATAGATGAAATCAGGGCGTTGGCATGTACCAAAAAAAATCGATATAATAGCATTCACCGAAACGTGGATAAACCTAGACTCGCGTGTGTTACCTGTCGAATACCAAATTGCAGGTTACAAATTATTCCATACTGATAGGCAGATTAGGGAAGGAGGTGAAGTAGCAATCTATATGAGGGATAATCTGAAGTGTGAAATAAATAAGGTAATAAAAACAGAATGGAATGCAGAAACAATTTGGATAGAACTAATCCATGTTAGGGAAAAATTAATCACAGGAGTAATATATAGTCCTCCTAAGCTTGATAGAGTTAATGTGCTACTTATTTGGGATGAAATGCGCAGGGCTTCCATACGTAACAATGTCTGGAAAGTAGGCGACTTTAACTTTAGCCAAATAAATTGGATTGACCTTACGAGAAACTCAGAATCAGAGGATTTTCTTGAAACAATCCACGACTGTTTCCTAAGCCAACATATAACCGAACCCACCTGGGGTAATAATATACTCGATTTAGTTCTATCAAACAGAGAAAACCTCAATAGTAATGTCGAGGTAGGGAACGAACTTGCTAACAGCGATCACAAAGAAATTAGATTCCAGTTAGAATTTCAGGGCAACCCCAAGGAAAATTCCACTAAAGTCCCAGATTTCAGAAGGGCAGCTGAGAGAAAGGGTATCACACTTGGGGTGAACTACATGACCTCACATGAGGTGACCTCTCATTATGTACCCACCGAGGGAGACTTCACCTTACCGGGAGACCTAATAATGAGATCTGAGGTTGCCAAGTTCCACAACAATTTAAATAATGAGTTACTTAATGAGCAAAGGCAGAACATACCATACCAAAAAGTCAGATCAAACAACAATGACCCTAAATGGATAAATAATTATTTAAAGAATATTATTGGACAAAGGAAGGCTATAGGTAGGAGAATAAATCGTGGTGAAGTCTACCTCCGAGATTATTATAAGGTATTGGCTGGTAGGGTTAAGACCGAGATGAGAAAAGCAAAGAGGAATAATGAACTGAAGACAGCAAGGGGGGCGAAGGGAAACCCCAAGGGATTCTATCAAATGTATCAAACTAAAACATGAGAAAAGATTGGACCAATACAATCGGATACCGGTGAGCTAACTGATAACGGCGGAGAAATGAGCTATTATCTGAATAAATATTTTTCAACAGTTTTCACCAGCGAAAATTTAAACATGATACCCATGGCACCGACTCTATACAGAGATAGCGAAGAAAATAAAGTCGGCGAGATAGTAGTGACCAGTAACGATGTCAGTAAGCAACTAGAGGGTACTAGACAAACTAAAGCCTAATAAGTCACCAGGTCCCGATGAGATATTTGCCAGAGTATTAAAGTAATGTAAGGAAGAGCTTAGTATTCCCTTAGCAAAGTTGTTTAGCATGTCCTTAAAATCGGGTGTAGTACCAGAATCCTGGAGGATAGCGAATGTAATACCGATTTTCAAGAAGGGAGATAGATCATTATCCTCTAACTACTGACCAATCACTCTAACATCAATTGTAGGCAAATTATTGGAAGCAATCATTTCAAACTCTATTCGAAATCACCTGGAGAAGCACAAGTTGATCAATGATTCCCAACATGGCTTCACAAGCGGGCGTTCATGTCTAACTAATCTATTAACATTCTTTTCACCTGTTTTCGAATTAGTGGACGAGGGGCACAATTATGATGTGGTATATCTCGACTTTAGCAAAGCCTTCGACAGAGTCCCCCACGAAAGACTTATAAAAAAGGTGGAGGCTCATGGCGTTAAAGGAGATATTCTAAGATGGATTAGGGCGTGGTTACAGGACAGGAAACAGCGAGTGAGCATTAACTGCACTAAATCCCATTGGAGCAACGTCTCAAGTGGAGTTCCCCAAGGCTCAGTACTTGGACCATTATCATTTATTATATACATAAACGAGATAGATATCGGCATAGACAGCAACATAAGTAAATTTGCTGATGACGCTAAAATAGGGCGTGTAATTAAAACTGAGGATGACTCTGCAAAACTACAGGAAGATCTAAAAAAAATTTCAAATGGTCTGAAAAATGGCAGATGAGATTCAATGTGTACAAATGTAAAGTACTCAGTATAGTAGATGTAAACAGGGAAACCAGATCCCAGATGAACAAAGATGTCATTGACAAATCCGACTGCGGGATATGATTTAGGATTATTGATAAGTAGGAATCTTAATCCAAGTAAACAATGTGTTTTTACTCGTAACAAGGCTAATAAAGTACTTGGGTTAATACAAAGGAGTGTTAGTCACAAGATTAGCGAGGTTATCTTAAGATTATATCTTGCGCTTGTGAGACCTCACCTGGATTACGCAGTTCAGTTCTGGTCACTGTATTATAGAATGGATATAGAATCCTTGGATAGAATCCAAAGGAGAATGACAAGACTAACCCCGGGCATTAGGAACCTTGAAAATAGAGACAGGTTAAAGCATCTTAATTTGCACTGCTTCGAGAGACGTAGAGTGAGGGGCGATATGATAGAGGTGCATAAATGGAAGTCAGGGCTGAGCAGAGGTACTCAAACTATCCAACTAGGAGCGAACTCGTAATAATGGTTTTAAATTAGACAAATTTAGATTTAGGCGTGAAATAGGTAAACTTTTCACATTTACTCACTCTCTCTCACCATGACCGGTTACGAAGGCTCCAAGATGTCTCGGATACGCCCAGTCATGCAGACCTGCCCCAAGAAATTAAACCTCCTAGTCCTCAAGAAGTTCTTTGAAACTAAAGGGATCGTGGGGATTACCAAGGTGGAACGACTGAAGCTACATGGAGACATCAAGATCAAATTCGCCAAATATGGTCAGCCCGGACAACTTGCAGAGATCTCCGACAACAACGGCATCCAAGTACATACGATAGCCTACATGTGGGACAACTTGAAGCTGGGAGTAATCTCCCACGCCGAAATTGCCCACATGGACGCAAAAGAGCTGGACTAACTACTTGAGAGACAAGTCAGCTGTGTCATGAAGCTGTCCGACACCACTGCCCTCGTCGGACACCACGAAACCCTACCCAAAGAGGCTCAACTGGCGTGGGTAACTGTGCCAGTCAAGCCCTACTGCAGACCCAAACGCTGCCAGCACTATGGTCATACCGTCAACAGGTGTGAGGCACCGGAGGACATATGCTCCCTGTGCGTTACCCCCGGACACCGTTACACTGCTTGCCCCAAAACAGAGAAAAAATGCGCTGCCTGTGGTGGCCCGCACTCCTCTGCCGACCGGACCTGCCCCAAATGGAAGGAGGAATGCAGGATAGCCAAGGTTAGACTAGACAAGAAACTGAGTTACAAGGAGGCCCTCCTTGCAGTACACGCCCAAAAAAAGATAAAACAAGAAACCAAAAAAACAAGAAGAAAAGAAAAATCAAGAAAAGAAGACCCAAGAAAAGATACACGTTACCAAGAAACAAGAACACCACGAGACCCCAGGGGCAGGACACCTCATCAAGATCACCCCCTCTGACTTCATCCACATCTACGAGCAACTAGGGCACAACGAAGAACAGGACCTAGACACTAGCGAATTGATAATCCAAGAGAGCAAAAAGAGGAGGAAAAGATGATCATCAACTTCAAGCTAACAAGAAGACCAAGATATTTCCACCAAACAAGAAAACACCACACCCAATCAAGCCGACCAAGTACTGAGAAACCATTGCCCAACCTAACACGCACCTGACGTTTGACCTGACGCTCACCTAACTCATGGTCCTGCCCCTCCTCTCCGCGTCCAGGCAAGTTGCTGCTGCCACAAACTTACAACTCCACACCACGCAAGCGGTGTTTAAGCCACTGCACCTTTCCTCTCCTTCTAAAATTCACTTCAATCCTCCCTTTATCCTTCCCCCCTGTTACTAACCTTTATGTCATGTCATGCCATAGGTAAACATTGGTTTGCAAATAGAGTAGTGGATGAGTGGAACAAGTTGCCAAATATCATCATTTACTCGAATACGCTGGATAGCTTCAAACATAGGTTGGATGGATATATGAGCAATAGGGGTTGGGTGTAAATGAGACCGCCCAGTATGGGCCAATAGGCCCGCTGCAGTTTCCTCCGTTCTTATGTTCTTATATTGACTTGTAATATCCGTCAAGACGGCCGTTGACACCAACAGCCCTTGACAGCCATTCACTGCCAACTCTTCTTCTTGGCAGGATACGACATATGATAGGGATCCCTCCCTTCGACCTAATACGTTCTATAGCTGTCTTGTACTTATCAAGAAGCTCCTCACTCCTACACCGGCCAATATCATTGCCTTCTGCACTAAGGCAGATAATGGGTTTGTTCCCATTACCAGATAAGATATTGTCCATCCTGTCAACTATAGCCCCCACCCCAGCTCCTGGCAAACACACCCTCATCCTATTTTTATTTTTACCACAAAAAGCTCTGCCCAGGTACTGTACCTGGGAATTGCCAACAATTCAGGTTTTCGTACCTTCCTTGTCAGCGTTGTTCCTGACTATGCTAACGTCCAATTCGTCCATCAAAGGATTGAAAAGTTGGTACACTTAGCTGTTGTTGTCGTATCCTTGGTGTGTTTTTACACCACCAATTTGGTCGTCCCTCTCCTCACAAACTTCCATTAGCCTGAGTTTTCGTCAGACACCGGCTTTCCTTGTCTCGTTTCCTCCTTCATCCTCGCTATCTCTTCCTTTAGTTTTAAGTTTTCTTCCTTGGTCCTCTCTAACTCTGCCCTCAGAAGGGCACAGTCCTGTTCACAAGTAGCATTAGCCATTACTGACAATTAATCCCCGGGAGCTAAGCCTGCCGTGACCTTTCCTCTAGTGATGTCAGAAGACAACAGTGAGGTCAGAACACGTACATTAGTCAGCCTGATTTATCGTAATTCGTACCACAGAAAAATATCGTATCGTACTTTCGTAGCCCGAAACAAAATGTAGCCCATTTTAAGGTGTAACAAAACAAGAGCAGTTATATTATTAACTTTAGTATTTTAGTGTTAACATAATAATTTTATATATTCTAACATTAATGCTAAATTTCACATTTTACTTAATTTTCTGTCCCTAGCCCACAAAAATGTGACAATATGCGCGCGCGCGCGCGCGTGTGTGTGTGTGTGTGTGTGTGTGTGTGTGTGTGTATGTGTGTGTGTAATAATAATAACAATAATAATTAACGGTTTATTGAAAGATCATAGCAGCCGGAAGGCTGAAAATATACAGCTACATAATTGGGGAATGTGTTTCTATTTACAAATAATATACAAGTAACATAAGTGATACAAATAAAATATATAATAACTAGATGGGGAAGAGCTCATACTACAGGGCATTTCAACATAGTGACAGTGCAAAAAGTAGGATTTACTGGGAGTGAATACACTGGTTTATTACAAGTTATTGATAATTTTTACAATGGTTGGGACTGGGCTGTTTTTATAGCGATCAGTTCTTGCTCGTATGGGCTGGATGCGGTTGTGGTGTCGAACAGCAATTCTCGGGCGAGGAATCTCAGGTAGTAGTAGGAGCCGGTGTCGAGGATGGTGCAGAAGCTTCTCACCAAATTTGCAGATGAGGTCGTGGTAATGGTCAGTGAGAGCCGAGAGTGTCAGTGTGTTGAGCGCTTCTTGATATGTGGAGTAGGAAGGGGAGAAAATAATCTTGCATGCCCTCTGTTGCACTTTTTCTAGGTGTTTACGTTGTGTGACATTTAGGGAGGAAGACCAGGTAGGGGAGGCATAGGTGAGTTTGGGAAGTATGAATGATGAGTAAACACTGAGGAGCTCGGGTGCAGGAACTCCGAGGGACTTGAGTCGGCGGAGGAGGTGGAGACGGAAACTGGAAGATTTGACAACCTCACTGACGTGTGGTTTCCAATTTAATAATAAAAATAATAATAATTAACTGTTTATTGAAAAAGTTCTGCAGCCCGAAGGCTGAAAATATACATTGGACATAAATGACTTATTACATACATTGGTGGTTTAACAAAAGCCTTCATTAGAGAAAGGTGAAGGAACATACAGTGAACATACAGATTAATGAAGGTGTTGAACAGCAAACTCGTAGTGTAGTAACTCCCTCCCAGATGGTGTTAGGAGGAACTCACGTGGTGTAGTAGTTCCCTCAGATGGTGTTATGAGGGACCTGGCGTGGTGTAGTAATTCCCTCGCAGATGGTGTTATGAGGGGCCTCATGTGGTGTAGTAATTCCCTCACAGATGGTGTTATGAGGGGCCTCACGTGGTGTAGTGATTCCCTCACAGATGGTGTTATGAGGGGCCTCACGTGGTGTAGTAATTACCTCACAGATGGTGTTATGAGGGACCTCACGTGGTGTAGTAATTCCCTCACAGATGGTGTGATGAGGGACTTGATGTGGTGTAATAATTCCCTCACATATGGTGTTATGAGGGACATGTGGTGTAGTAATTCCCTCACAGATGGTGTTATATGAGTGAGGTTTGGTCTTAGGCCTTCCTATCGTAGACGGATTAACACATCGCTGGTTGTTGTTGGGTCTCACGGGCCGTTATCACTGGGTACCTGGGACCTCACTGTGTGAAGGTCAACTTGGGTACGACTGTTACTGTTGAGTTGTTCTCACTGACTTAAGCACTGTTCACCACTGTTCACCTCTGTTTAACACTGGTTCCGTTCCTTTCCTAAATGAAATTGTAACTTCTGGCGAGAACTTGTTGATATTCCGGTGGGGAGGAGGGTTCAGGGGAGGGAGTTGGTATGGGCCAACTTAACAGTTGACCTAGCTGCTCCGAGAGGAGCGCCAGGTACGTCTTGACCCTTCGGTGGTGTGTGTGTGCATGTGTGTGTGTGTGTGTGTGTGTCAACTGTCAGGGGCATTCCCCCCTGGGGCAATGTAATTTTGTGGGTCTCACTGGTTCACTGAGTGTGACCGGATCTGACCTGCCCTGACCTCACGGCTTCACCTAACATGACCTGAAGGATAGGTTAAAGGCTAGCGACAGGGGGGGAAGGAGGTTCAGTGGAAGTTTAGAGAGAGGATGGAAGGGATTTTTAGTGGGAGGGGACAGGTGCCGTGGCTTAACACAGTTTGCGTGTTGTGGGGTTGTAGATTTGAGGCAGCTGCAACTTGCCTGGACGCGGCGGAGAGGGGGCAGAACCATGAGTCAGGTGAACGTCAGGTGCGTGTCAGGTTGAGCAATGGTTTCTCGGTTCTTGGCTGGCTTGATTGGGTGTGGTGTTTTCTTAGTGTTGTTTGCTTGTCGTGGGGGCCTTGTTAGCTTAAAGTTGAATATCTTCTTTTCCTCCTCTTTTTGCTCTCTTGGACCGTCCATTCGCTAGTGTCTAGGTCCTGTTCTTCTTCGTGCCCTGGTTGCTCGTAGATGTGGAGGAAGTCGGAGGAGGTGATCGTGATGAGGTGTCCTGCCCCTGGGGTTCTCGCGGTCTTCTTGTCTCTTGGTAACGTGTGTCTTTTCTTGGGTCTTCTTTTCTTGATTTTTTTTTCTTCTTGTCTCTTGGTTTCTTGTTTTTTCTTGTCTTGGGCGTGTACTGCAAGAAGGGCCTCCTTGTATCTCAGTTTCTTGTCTAGTCGAACCTTGGCTATCCTGCATTCCTCCTTCCATTTGGGGCAGGTCCGGTCGACAGAGGAGTGTGGGCCGCCGCAGGCAGTGCACTTTTTCTCGGCGTTGGGACAGGAAGTGTAGCTGTGCCCATAGTCGGCAAAAGTGATCTTTAGGTCTCCATACAGCTTTAGGCGTTCTACTTTTGTCACCCCCTTGATTAGGGTGTGACAGTTGCCCCAACTTTGTCCTACAATGCTGTTCAAAATTTTGGTGTTGCATATTGACATAAAAAATACCCACGTGCATTTTTGAAGATTCATGCATATTTGAGTGAGCACCAGCAATTTGAAAAATAGCGATTTTGCTTATACGGCATACCCGCCTATTTATGAGATTACACAACCATCATAAGGGATATTAACACAAATCATTTGGCTGTCTTAATTAAAAGCTGCTATCACTAACACAAAAAAGTTAATCATTCTTATTCCCTCATGGTACATTAAGGGGTTTTATCATATATTCACATGGTATTATTTCTCTAGATCAAGAAACCATGATTTCTGTTCAGAAACAGATGATCATTTGCGCTGATTAGGAACACAGAGCCTGTCATTTTCATCTACTTGAAGGACTTCTTGAAAGCGCTCCTCATCCCTGGCAACATTAAGAAAGTCATGGCAAAGTTTACACCACGCTCTGCAGCCTCATTGACGACCTGAAGCTTGTCCACAACCCGTTTCATGTTCAGGTAGTCGTCATGTTCCGCCCATTCACTGGCTGGACTGTGGAGAAACTGATAGGGCATGCCTAAAATGGTGAAGAACCGGCTTGAGTCCGGCCCAATTAGGTCCACCAGGGCAGTGCCACTTTCTGGGACAGGGGGAAGATATGGCTTTCCATAGCCCCCATTATTGAGCCCCCACTCTCTTAGAAACTTCAGTGCCTTCATGGCAAAGAAGGGCCTTCCTTATCTCCTCTTTTGTCCTCTCTTGTAATTGGGACGAGAACAAAGCCAGTGGGACCAACTCCTCAGTTAGGTACCAAGTGTGTCTACCGAGTGCCACATGTGCTCTGTCAACTATTGTGGCGTCATATGGGGCAAATTCAGCCAAGGTTTCGACCAAATTCCAGTCATTCAGTGGCGCACTTGCTGGAGCGAGGCAAACAATCCACCATGGGACATAAACAGCGACTGTGAACACAGCAAACCGTTCTAACTTGCTGATTTGACTTTTAGTCACAACCTCGGCTTTGGGAAACTGCTCTTTGATCTGGTCTGACGAAAGAACAATCTTGAGGGTATAGAGCAGTTTAGCCATCCACCTTGCTTTGTGACGTGCGCCGGGGTAGACCATCGTGAAGTTCACTGGCTCGGATCCTTTAGTTACAAGCAGCAGATAAAGCTCTACCAGCTCCTTGTAGTCGCCACGTGTAAATGGTTGGGCTAGAGATTCACGGAAGAAGTCAGCCATCTCTTGCTGGTGCTCCTCAAACACTCCAGGCATTGCTGGGTAGTAGTATT
Source organism: Homarus gammarus (assembly GCA_958450375.1). Classification (NCBI taxonomy): domain Eukaryota; kingdom Metazoa; phylum Arthropoda; class Malacostraca; order Decapoda; family Nephropidae; genus Homarus; species Homarus gammarus. Next base: position 2,156,163 of record CAUDMG010001794.1, on the reverse strand, counting down.
TCTTTTTTTCATTGTACGCCAGTTGAGAGAAATGGGTCTTGAACCTAGAAATGCAATTATTGGGATTATTGTATTTCGTACTAATCTATAATATTGTTTTAGGGGTATTAAGATTGATATGATCGATCATTTGCTTGGTGTTAGTATATCTTATAAGTCTAATAAAAGAAATTCCACTAAATTTGTTCATTAGATAATAATATTCCTTGTTATTTTGTAAAGCCGACGGTGCTAGCTCAAACATGCACCGATCTCCAAGAAAATTTACAGGGGTGTTTCCTAGATAAATACACAACGCTAAAACTTAGAACAGCATTGTAGGACCATTTTTTGATTTTTGGAGGGCAACGGTCACACCCTACCCTTGATCCCTCCTCACAAGAACATGGTCATGTACATAGATAATAGGGTGTGTCATAGGAGGGAAGATCAGCTAAAACTAATGGCCCATCACTTTTTTGGTAGATTTTAGTGTATATAAATAGAAAATAATTTCAGTTTCAATATTTTGCAACCTTTTGCTAGGTAACTTTTAGCGTGAAATTTATCGAAAATCTAACGTACAGCTGCATTAGTGCATTACAATTAAATAGTGAACATTGCTTTCTGACTTCATTCTTTAACAACCCAACTAACAATATTTTTTTCTGTTTCAGATTCTGATGCATTTATAAGTTGATAATATTTGCGATGGCTGCTTGTGTCAGGACGAGGAACCAAAAATCCAGCCATCTCAGTCACTATCTTGGGTCTGGGAGAGAGCTCCTGAAGTCGGAGTTGCCTACATTGAGAGATGCTTTGAGATACGGTGTTTTAATCAGGCAAATCAGTGAAAAGAACCAAAGAACTTACACAAACAAAGACATTGCCAGTGATATGACCAAAGCTGTCTTGGCACAGTACACTCTGGCTAACGCTCAGTTCAAGCCTCCAGTCATAACAAGTCAGAAGAAGATTAGTGAGAGACTGCTAGCCAGTTGGGAAAAGGCAAGAGATATCTCTCTTGGGAGAGGAAAACTTGCAGTTAAGGACAGCTTTGCCAAGCAACTGGACCAGTTATTTGACATAATTACTTGCAAGTGCCCAATTGTTCTCTGTCCTGAGTTTGGATGCGATCGTGACTGTAAATCCGAGGCCCACATCTCCTGTATTTGCAAGCGTGAACTGAAGATTCCTGTGATCGAACTGGCATTTGTCAAAGCACAGAGAGAGAAGACTGGCAGTATAGGGGCTCTCATGATTTCTAGCCAAGATATTCCGGAGTCCAAGAGACAGGAGGCTGCCACAGAGAGACAGAAGAGGAGAAGAGTTGCCGAGGAAAAGAGACTTGAGAAGGCCCAGGGTGAGGTAAAAAAGGCCGATGATTGGAGTCAAGCTGATTCAGAGTTTAATGACTTCCCCATGGCTGATCCGAGTGCTGACCAGGAGAATGGTGACTTTGTCCCTAACCCAGAAAATAATGATCCCAAACCTTCCAGGCATAACATTCGAAATAGGAAAGATATCCCGAGCATGCGACACCACACTGGTCTCAGAGAAACTGCAGAGATAGCAACAGCTGCCTGGATTGACGGTGGTTTGATAACACCTGATGATGTTCACCTGGTGATAGATCATAACAAAGTAAGGAGAGCTCAGGAGAAACTTGTCAGTAACCTAGAAGAGGAGTTTGATAAGGGGATAAGAGAAAATGGAATCAATTGTTTGTTCTTTGATGGGAGAAGGGATGACACTGAAGTGTTCATAAAAGTTGGAGATTCTGACAAGTTGTTCCCTGACATGGTGAAGGAGGAACACTACTCCTGCTGCAGTGAACCAGGAGGGAAGTATTTGTGGCATTTCACTCCAGAGAAAGATGACATCAGGAAACCAGCTGAGACAGTGGCAGATAACATTGTGAACTGGCTCAGAGAGAGGAACGTAGACCAGACCCTGCAGGCCATTGGAGGGGACATCACCAACACGAACACAGGGTGGCAAGGGGGGGTCATACAGTGGATAGAGCGGAAGATTGGGAGGAAGCTGGTCTGGATTGTTTGTGACCTCCACACCAACGAGTTGCCACTCAGACATCTGATCCAGGAGCTGGATGGCAAGACTCTTTCAAACAACAGATGGTTTGGTCCTCTTGGCAAGATGCTGGACTCTGCCACTGAGTTAGAAATAAATCCGAGCTTTGAAAAAATCACAGTTGGCCCTCCACTGGTTGAGCTTGCACATACTGTCATTGACGACCTGAGTACTGACCAGTACTATGGTTACATGATTTGCAGTGCCATCAAAACTGGGATCATGCCTGATAGACTTGCTTACCTGCAGATAGGTCCAGTCTCACATTCTAGGTGGCTCACAACGGCTCTCAGGTTCTGCAGAATTTGGGTCGCTCATCATAAACTGAAAGGGAACCAGCTTCACAACCTGAGACGTATTGTCAAATTCATCGTGAGTGTCTACTTGCCAAATTGGTTCAACACCAAAGTCAAGTCATCGTTCTCCGAAGGTCCGAGGCATGTTCTCTTCCAGCTTGAGCTCCTGAGGAGTCAGCCAAGGAAGGTTGTTCAGATTGTGGAGCAGACTGTGAGGAGATCTTCCTGGTATGCTCATCCCGAGGCAGTTCTGCAGACAATGCTCTGCAGTAAGGATGAGGAGGAGAGAAGAGTGGTAGTCAAAAAGATCTTGGATATGAACCTTATGAGAGGATCTGGGCATGACGAATCAGTTGGTGACGATTCCTTCAGGGTCAGGAAGACTCCTGAAGTCCAGGCTGGCAGTGAGCCCCCTCTTACCTGCAGCCTCACCAATGTTCAAGTCAGAGCTTTCCTGGACAACCCCATGCATGTCCCTGCCTGGCCCTCGCACACCCAGAGTATAGAGCATTGTGTACAGCAAGTGAGCGAGGCCAGCAGTCACGTGTACAGCCAGGAGAGGAGGGAAGGCTACATCCGAGCTCAGGGTGGTCAGCAGGGAGGTGATGAGTAGAAACAGAAGCAAGAAAGACATGTTCTCTATGGTGTGCAGCAACACCGGGTCGTAGTAGTAAAACCGGTTTTTGTATTTGATGATTTTGTTTTCTAAAGGAATATTAAATTTAATAAATGTTTCAAGATCATTCGTTTCACTATTCTGGATCATTTTCATCCTAATAAATTAACCTGATACATTTACTTTACTTTAAATAAGCTATTTAGTGGTGTTGGTAAAAGGGTGGGAATACTGAATTTTCATAAGATTTCAAGTTAAAATTTGCCTAGCAAAAAATTAAAACTTTTCAAATCTGAAGATATCACATGATTCTGCACATAGAACTACATCATTAATACCATGGACCGATTTTTCAAACTCAAAAAAAAAAAATTTGCCTCCGTATGACACACCCTAATGGATAACTCCAAGGTGATCCGGCTGTGCCCGGCTGAGAAAACCTGCCTGAAAAAACTCAACTTAATAGTTCTCAAAGAGTTTTTTAACTCTGAAGGGATCAAGGGGGTGACAAAGTAGAACCCCTGAAGCTGTATGGAGACCTAAAGATCACTTGCGTCGACTATGGCTAACCCGCACAACTGTCGGAGTACACCGCCATCAACGGCATTTCAGTTAGACCGACATTCCACCAGTATGATAACCTGAAGCTGGGAGTGATCTCCCACGCCTAAATTGAACACCTGAAACGAGACAAGATTGACTAACTACTCCTGGATTAGCACCACTATGTCAAGAAGCTGTCCGAAACGACGGTTCTGGTCGGACCCCGCGAAACTCTACCCCGGGAAGTCCAACTGGCCTGGGAAACCGTCCAAGTCACGCCCTACGGCCGACCCAAGCGTTGCTTCAAATGCCAGAACTACGGACACACCGTCAACAAGTGCAAGGCGCAGGGGGATGTATGCTCCCTGTGTGGTACCTCCGGGCACCGCTATACCTCCTGTCCCAGCGCCGTGAAAAAGTGCGCTGCCTGCAGCGGCCCACACTCCTCTGCCGACCGGACCTGCCACAAATGGAGGGAGGAATGCAGGATAGCCAAGGTTAGACTAGACAAGAAACTGAGTTACAAGGAGGCCCTCCTTGCAGTACACGCCCAAGAAAAGAAAACACAAGAAACCAAAAAAACAAGAAGCAAAGAAGCCCCAAGAAAAGACACACGTTACCAAGAGACAAGAAGACCGCGAGACCCCCAGATGCAGGACACCTCATCACGATCACCTCCTCCGACTTCCTCCACATCTATAAGCAGCCAGGGCACGAAGAAGAACAGGACCTAGACACTAGCGAATGGACGGTCCAAGAGAGCAAAAAGAGGAGGAAAAGAAGATCGTCAACTTTAAGCTAACAAGGCCCCCACGACAAGCAAACAACACTAAGAAAACACCACACCCAATCAAGCCGACCAAGAACCGAGAAACCATTGCCGAATCTGACACACACCTGACGTTCACCTGACTCATGGCTCTGCCCCCTCTCCGCCGCGTCCAGGCTAGTTGCTGCTGCCTCAAACCTGCAACCCACACCACGCAAACTGTGTTAAGCCACGGCACCTGTCCCCTCCCACTAAAATTCCCTTCCATCCTCTCTCTAAACTTCCACTGAAGCTCCTTCTCCCCTGTCGCTAGCCTTTATCCTATCTATACCGGGTGTGACAACACTGCCAATCTGTTTTTCGAGGTCCAGTAAAGCTTTCTGGCAGATTTCTACATAGTAAAAGCATTCTATTTGCCAGTGGATAGGTTAATCGGTCTTTCCACAGTAAAGCAGAACAACATTAATGTTCAGCCAAGAAATCACACCATAAAGCATAGCTGTAAAACTTATTATGTAATGCAAACCTTACATCCATTGCTTGCCTTGGATGTTCGTGTAATAACTGCTTCGACAGGCATGGGGGAGTCTATCGCACAGAAGCAATTAATTATTGAGTCACTCCCTGAAACTTCGCCTAGTAGCTCAAAGGACATTCGGGATGAAAGCGGCAAGAAGTGGATTTTAATGCCTGCTGTGTCAACTGGTGTACAACGGTTACATAGCCAGGAATTAACTAGAACCACTGTAGGATTGCCAAATGTGAGTGAAGGAACAGATGTTGTGTGTCTGAGTGAAAATGCATGAGCTTGTCACTTGAGTCTACCTTAACCACAGTTAGGTCAGGTAGTCTCACAGATGTCCTTGTTCTCAATAGAATTGGGGGGCCTATAACTTTAAGAAAGGTATTTTTTGGGGGTAATTTCCTTGTTTACGACAAAGCAGTCGTTGTGTAACCAGTAGAAATGCCAATAGGTAGTGTAACACAAGGGGAACTGACCGATAAATCATGTATCGAAGATATAGTAGAGTTAATAACTCCACACGTGAAAGTTGTCGATCATCCTCACGGCAAAAGTGATCTTTTAGAATTACTAGCTGAGTTCAAGGCAATCATAGCATTACCTGGAGAACCTGAACCCCGAGGTAAAACAACGTTGACAGCCCATCACATTATACTCGAGCCAGACACTCATCCGATCTACATACCAGTATATCAACGGGCAGACTGGAACTCATTCAAGGAGTCTCTCAGTTTCAAGCAGGGGAGAAACCTGGAAGAAGCCAGCCCCAATGACATCGACGACGCGGTCGAACAATGGTATAAGGATGTGAAGACGGAGATGGACAACAACATCCCGACCACCACTCACAGGACCATTCCCCATTCTCACACTAGTCACCAGCTGAGGCAGCTCAGTGTCCAGTACGATCACGTGAGACAGCTAGCCAGTATCCGCAGGTGGACGCAGGAGCTGAGAGACCGGTACCGAGAGCTACAGACGGACATCCAGCACGAGAGCAAACGTCTACATGAACAAAAGTGGGCCGCCTTGGTGTGGGAGGCAGCCAACAATTACCGCGATTCTGCTGCATTCTGGAAAAAGATCAATTGACTGATGGGTTCCACCTCTAGCACGGTCCCTTACCTGCTCGACCAAAACAACGTGAAAATATTCGAGGAGGAAAACCAAGAACAATTACATCGGCGATATTTAGTGAACAGGAGAACGAGGGCATCGACAGGGAGTTTGAGGAGGACATTTTAGGTCAGTTGCAGGACCATCAGCACCTGCTCCAGCCGCTCCCACGGATTGACTTCACTAGACTGGTGGACGAAAGCTACCTGAAGGAGCGCATAGTTCCTGCAGATGTGTCAGCCGTCATAAAATGGTTTAAAAACAAATCACCTGGGCAAAGTCACATTAACAAGAAGATCCTGGTTCAACTCCCAGACAACATGATTGAGAGGCTTGCTCATATACAGTATGCAACGCCTGCCTCGCCTCTGGATACTTCCCTAAGATGTTCAAAATTGCCGTTATTCGCCTCATACCAGAAGCAGGGAAGCCTGCAAACAAAGTCGAAAACTTTCGACCAATATCGCTGCTAGAGGTACCTGCCAAACTCTTCGAAAAAATAATAAACAAGCGATTGCGGATGTATCTGGAGGACAAAGACATGCATAATCCCCTCCAGTTCGGCTTCCGCCTGTACCGAGGCACATCCACCGCCATACCTTAGGCCTACGAGCAGATCTCCAATGCCATGACTGGCCGCCTGCAGTGCAACATAGTACTGAGGGACGTCAGCAAGGCATTTGGCAAAGTTTAGCACGTGGGGCTGCAGTATAAGGTCATACAACTGTGGTTACCCGAAAATCTGACGCGCCTGCTGTGCAACTTCATTACAGATCGCAGAGCCAAAATCAAGATGCAAGAACATTTTGGAGAAGAATTTTCACTATCGAGCGGCGTGCCTCAGGGCTCTTGTCTCTCACCAACCCTTTAAACGCTCTACACCGCTGACCTGCCACCCCCAATCGTCGGCAGCGAATACGTCATGTATGCCGACGATGTAACACAGATCGTCACCTGCCCAGGAAGGTCCACGGCAAGGATGGCGCGACTCACTGCTCGGGCAATAGAGGGTATCTCGGATGGAAAATAAAAACAGCCAAAACGAAATTCAAGGTCATACCCATAGCCAAATTCAAGCCGGCGCCATTGATGATCGACGACGAAGAGATTGAGTACTCTAAACAATGCAGGTTGCTCGGCCTCATCATCTCTCGGACGAGCATCATTCCCCACGTGAAAGACAGACTAAATAAAGCCAAAGTCGTCGCAGCCAAATTAAAACGTTTTCAGCTGATGCCTGAGAAGATACAAGTTCACCTGTACAAGGCGCTGGTGAGGCCTGTGTTGGAGTACCTACATATACCACTCGTCACACTCAGGAAGACTAGACTACAACAACTACAGAGCTTCCAAAACAAGTGTTTGAGGTCAGCCAGTGGCCAAGCGCCACCCTACCAGGAGACAGTGGAAACCATCCACCTGAGAAATAAAACCGAGGCTCTCAAAGTCAGGTTCCATCGCCTCGGGAAGAAGGTTTGGGACAAGCTCCTGGACGACCCTCACAACCCAGACCACCTACGCGGGGAAGGCATCAACGGAGGGCGACCCCATGCCTGGTGGCCCCGGAGTCTGCCCGCACTACAACTACCCAACCCGCGACCCATCCATGTCCGCCACAGTGATCCACCTTAAATTAAAACTTAGATGATATAAATTCACATTTAACAAGTCACAATCAAGTGAGTCCATAACGTAATACAGTATAAGATTTTAATAAACTTGTAATTGTGAAATCAATCTAGTCATTGTCTACTAAGATAACCATTGTGCAACCTCATCCTAAATCCCAGGTTAGCTTAGTTAGCCAACAAACTCTGTAATATGTAAAACAAGGGGTGTCGTCCCCCTCTGTTTAACTCATTAAACTTCTTTTCCAACCTTTCCCCCCACGACTATATGTTGTGACTTCTCTATCCCTCACGTCTGGTTGTGCCTTGAGCCCCAGCATGCCTTCCTTCTATTCCCCACCTTAACCTTAAAAAAAAAAAAAAAAAAAACTATGGCTACCGCACAGCCAAAGGGCTATAGTCGAACAAATGGTACAAGACATGGCAGAACAAAGGGTAATCCAACCTTCCTCGTCACCATGGAACTCACTTTTATTCCTAGTTCCCAAGAAAGATGGAGGGTGGAGACCAGTTATAGATTTTCGAGCAACTGTACCAGACAGGTTCCCAATGCCTGTCCTAACTGACTTACTACAGTCTCTAAGAAAAGACAACGCCGTCTTCAGTAACCTCGATTTGCTTTGCGGATATTGGCAAATTCCCTTACATAAGGAATCCCGCTAGGTAACTGGGTTCATTACACCAACGGGTCATTTTGAATTCTTAAGAATGCCATTTGGCCTAAGAAATGCGCCGCTAACATTGCAAAGAATGATAAATACCTTTTTTGCTGGAATGATAGATAACACCGTCTATGCCTATGGTCTTATCATAGAAAGCAAAGATTTACAAAGCCATTTAAAGAAACTACGAAGTCTTCACAAAGTTACAGATAGCTGGATTGAAAGTGAAACTTTCCAAATGTAAATTTCTTAAATCCAGAATCCAATTTCTAGGAGAAGTAGTGGATGGCAATGGAATGCACACCGAAGATTGTAAGATAAAGATGGTGAAGCAGTTTCCTTGTCCCAAGAATGCAGATCAACTTCGTAGTTTCCTGGGATTATCAGGATACTACCGTTATTGAAGGACGTAAAGTATAAATGGAACAAAGAACAAGAGGTCAGTTTAATGCCCTTAAGAGCGCCTTAGCAAAGGCTCCTGTGTTATCCTTTACGGATTGCACCAAACCGATTACAGTCCACACAGATCAAGTATCCGTGACAGAACTATTTCATGGGAAAAACTTATCTGGGCGTCTCACCCGACTCTAAGTATTTGCCGGGTCGTGCGAACGTCGTAGCTGATTTGCTATCCAGACAAATAGCTCCTGTCACGCCACTACCCACGTTCACCCTATCACAGTTAAGGGCGGAGCAACTACAGGATCCATTGTGGTCCAAGGTAATCTATGCCTTAGAATCAGGAGACGAGGTAGATTTGCCAAAACTACCACCACCACTCTAACAGTTTGAGCAACGGCACAACATATTGTATCACTCAGTAAAAACACAACAAGAGTCAATCTCTCAAATTGTACATACCTGATTAAAGCGAAAGAACATGGAAACAAACTCCACGTAGTTGAGCCAACGCCAAAAGTTACAGACATAATGTAGTACATGTAGATAGAATGAAAAAAAAAGTAAGCAGAGACCTAGTAGGGAGCCCAATGTTAGTCAATTACTTCCTACCTCTGCTATAACAGTGGCTCAACACGACACAGCAATAGACAATATGTATCGTCAAAAACTGCGATCAGCAAACAAGAAACCTTAATTATCCTCGCCCCTTTCAAGCATGGTTTGGATAGTGCTACTCGTGTTGGCACGGAGTGCTGTAGTAGCAGCCGCATTCCCAGCAGACATCATCAAACCAGGTCAAAGTACTTGTAGTGGAAGACGTCGTAACTGTCAAATACCAGCTCCATAGTTTAGTGCTAATGCCTGAGCACCTGAGGACAATAGCTGTCCACATTGAAACAGCTATGCACACCCTGTAAGATCTCGAACAACAGTCTACCATCTCTACAACCCTTCGACAAACTATCTCACTCCAAAACGCCCGAATGAAGAGTCTACTCAAGCGCTTAATGCACTTCGAGGGAAAGCTACCTGTACCTACGTCTCCTGAAGACATCGGAAAGAATGTGCACACTCATTGGTGTCAAAAACGTGGTCTATTTAATTTTGTTGGGTTAATGAGTAGTACCCTGTTTGGTACGGCAACAGCAGAAGATGTAGCTAAAATAGGGAAACGGATAAACACAATTTCAGAAACGATCATGAAACAGAAAATGGCAATTGCGCAGTCCTATAAGGCAGTACAGATTCTGAACTCTCAGATGAATGCTACTGTTAACGAAACCAATCAACTAACAAGTATTGTTCATGGATTAACACGGCCAGAGCCTACACTAGAATGGCTACTCTGCTTTGCAGAATATATGCATGCAACTGAAACCTCTTTGCAACCTCTCACAGTTACCAAAGATAGTCTCATCGCTGATTTAGTGAATGCAGGTTTAGGTCGTGTAGATACACAATTGTTGCCGGTTGGTCAACTTATTGCCACTCCTATCTTTCAGGATGAGGAAATACTATTACACATTCCACTAAGATCGCAGAAGTTTAATGCATGACATTTGGAACCATTTCCAGTGAAGGAGAATGACGATCTTTTGGTTCTTACCAGACCAACTGAAATAATTGTGGTTTTACAAGATTTTTCGTTAGTTGCTGTGACTAAGCATGAAGTCCTAATTCTTTGTAAGTCATCATACTTATACTTACATACAGTATATGTCCTGCTTATGCTTTCGCTTTCACCCGGGCTGCAGAAGCTATTGTGAACTACCCCCTGTTGTTATAATACAAACTAATGCTTCTACATCTCTGCAGCAATGTGAATACACTCCAATACCTCACAGGTTAGTGTTTCATGCGCATGTCAATAATGTGCAATATTTTTTTTTCCAAAGCAAACCAGTGTAATACTCATGTTCCAGGGTGTAGGTAAAAATTTAGTAGTAGTAGGTTATCATATAGCACCAGACTATTGTGAGCTCAGCAGTAATGAAAACACAACCTTGTCTACTCGCCATCATCTTGCATTTATATCGAACTTTACTTCTGAACTAGTACCCATACCATTTTTACTGAATATCAATTTCAGCAGCCTTCATTTTGTCTCTGATAAGCTTAAACTTCTGTCTTACATTAATGAAACACAGTTTCCTGCATTACAGGATTCTCTTCCAATTTATTTATATTCCAGAGTTATCCTACCTGGTTTCGTCATACCTACCATTATATTTGTCATTTCCTTGACTGTTATGGTATTTTGTTACAGGAAAATGTCCTCTAGGTACACAATAGTTTCCAAGCAAATTTTCCGAAAGGCTTTGAAAAAGCATGTGCAAGATTAAACAATTTAGCTGACGCACACTTTCTTGTAATATGGTTATGTATACCTAGGATTTAAGCCGCGAGGACTAGGTTGGTGGTGGCCAAGCGGTGTAACAGCACCTTTGCTTTACGACTAGATCACTGAGGTTGCATCTATCACAGTGGCCAAGCCAGGGTCAACTGATTCAGTAGACACCGCTCTCTCTGCTACCACTTTCTCATGCCCCAGCGAGGAACAGTTGACTTAATACTACTAGACAGGGAAGTTCACACTTAACAGAAGTGTTGTCTGAAAGTGATATTCACAACACTTCCCTGGAGAGAATTCACACTATATTCTCTTAGATTATATCTGTGTATATACCTGCTTTCAGCATTAAAACAGAAAACGCCCAGAAGTGTTTACATCAAGCCCTGCCACTTAAGAGTTCGAGAACTTAATTAAAACAATTAGTGGGGTGCAGTATGTAGCTCATGTGTGGAGGTAAAATATGGGGTTCATGTGTGGAGGTACAATATGTGGCTCATGTGTGGGGGTACTGAATGTGGCTCATGTGGGGAGGTACAATATGTGGCTCATGTGTGGGAGTAGAGTATGTGGCTAGTAATGACTGCTTTTGGCACCCTTGGTTGGTTCGTTCGTTAGTTGGAGCTGTTCTATTTGCACACTTAGGAATCTTAGTTCACAGGCTGATGTATTGTATCTGCTCTTCTCACTCTTGAACGTCATTAGTAACTGCCAAATTGAATAACAATTGTCGGAATAACAATGGGTGTATACTGTCGACACAACACAATGAGAAACAGCTCCCAGCCAGGCCACAACACTGGTAACCAGGACAGCCACCTCTGCCCCAGCACACTGTTTAACGCTTTAGTAACGTTGCCACACAAATACAGCTGGAAGATTCTCCCTCCATACACGATTTTCGAGGGCAACCCATGCTGCCTCAACTCCAGCTGCTGTGTGACTTCTGCCAGAAAGTTCAGCAACCCTCACACACCTCTCACCTAAACTCAGTGACCAACTTGAACATAACCCGAAACTCTAACTAAACCCAAATGAACCACCATGAAACCAACGAAGCCTCAAAGTTGCTACTAGTCCTGACAATACCGCCCTACACAATAAAGAAATTGCAAATTTCTTATGTACAGATTACAACTTTACAACCTACTTAAACAATCTGCCCCCAACATTTTCACTTCCCTTAATACTATTTACAGTAAAACTAAATTATTGCAAATACATACTCCACCTTAATAACCTGCTGCTTAATTGGCTAGCCACCTGCAAGTAATGCAAGTAACGTTTCTAAGGTAAACTGCAGCTTGCCATACAAGTACCTATAAAGCTTTTTGATACTCCACACTATAGCTAAACACAAGTGATCGTGGGCCCTTCATGCCCCGTGGCGAATCCGGCGGTACAGTTTACTTAGGCGTGAAAGTTCGAACGCTCGTGCTTGGCTAGCGCGCAACCGCCGTCCTGCTGACAGCATACAGCGACATCGTTTTCCAGATGGTCGTGGTTGTTACAATCATGGTCGTGGCTGTTATAATCATGGTCGTCGTTGTTATAATCATAGTCGTGGTTGATATAATCATGGTCGTAGTTGTTATTATCATATTCGCGGTTGTTATAATCATGGTCGTGGTTGTTACAATCATGGTCGTGGTTGTTATAATCATGGTCGTGGTTGTTATAATCATGGTCGTGGTTGTTATAATCATGGTCGTGGTTGTTATAATCATGGTCGTGGTTGTTATAATCATGGTCGTGGTTGTTATATTCATGGTCGTGCTTGTTATATTCATGGTCGTGGTTGTTATAATCATGGTCGTGGTTGTTATAATCATTTTCGTGGTTGTTATAATCATAGTCGTGGTTGTTATAATCATTTTCGTGGTTGTTATAATCATAGTCGTGGTTGTTATAATCATGGTCGTGGTTGTTATAATCATGGTTGTGGTTGTTATAATCATGGTCGTGGTTGTTATAATCATGGTCGTGGTTGCTATAATCATGGTCCTGGTTGTTATAATCATGGTCCTGGTTGTTATAATCATGGTTGTGGTTGTTATAATCATGGTCGTGATTGTTACAATAAGGGTCGTCCCTGAGACTAACACAGGTAGAATAAACCCCACACCTAATCTTTAATCTCAATAACCCCAGATTTACCTCACCTAATCAACAGGATTAGAGACCATTAGGATTGTACCACCAATACCGATACATTTCACACTGGATTAATAACAAAACATTTAATCACATTTCCAATTGCTAAAGTCTTGCGGATATCTTATCAGGTTGTGAGTCTTACATGTCTATATAATTATGTTTTGTTCTTACAAATATTTATAGTTCGTTGTGTATTGTATTGTATGGTATGGTATTGTACTGTATTGTTTCCGGCTGACAGCGTACATCGAATGAGGGTGCGGCAAGTCCGTAGACGTGCATGGTTAATTAGGGTGCATTGTTTTCCATCGTAAATAAAATGGTTAATTAATAGCTTCCTAAAGAAACCATCGACATGGGACCAGGTTTGTTCCACTCTACGATTGTGCCGTTTCGGCTGCACAGACAGACAAACAGATATACCGACATACATTCGGATAGTGCTATAGTATATTAGATTCCCCTTCTACCACAGAATAGTTCCTTTCAGCATTATTTAAATTTCGTCTAGCGTAAGCAACAGGCCACCGTTCACCATCCCACATTTGTAATAGCACTGCTCATATCCCCACTTCAGATGCATCCGTCTGCACGACAAAGTCCTTTTCTAAGACCACTAATTTTAATATTGGCTAATCACTCCTTACTTTCCTTGATACATCAAAAATAATTTTGATGTTCTAACTGCCATACACATCAGCTTCATATTTCAATTAATACCCGCAGCTCATAGCATTAACTACGGTGATATCATAGCCATTTGTGCACTAGTTTATCTCTTTAATAAATGGAAAAAAGACCATTAGGGTTTGATAACTTTACCCATTAACATTTATTTATGATAATTTCAAAGAACCTGGCAACTCATGATAACAGACATTCAACAGTGATTGCAACAGGTAACCGGAACCTATCATAGGTGGCAGCAAAAGGATAAGGAACTCGCTGTGTTGAAAAGCCGGTGTGTTATACAAAATAACGAAACAAAAGAAATTTATTGGTCAGTGTTTTCCAAGGTTCTCCGTTTTTTGCACGTGATATATGCCTTTTGAGAGAGATTCAAACTTTTTTTTAGCTTGCTCAATGTACAAGTTTAAAGGTTTCTTATTATAAGTGATTATATACATTTTTTTATCACTTATGGTAACAGGCACCATTGCCAACCTTGTCTTCAAGACATATACCGGGAATGCTTACACTACGAGGCCTAATGTAAACAACAGACTTAAGACGCTATCCCACGGCATCTGCGGTACATACACGTATGTTTTGGGTTGTTAATACCGGTCTCAGCACTCACTTGACCCCAGGTTCAACACCATCACAGTGACTGAACCCAGTGACCCACTCTCTGGTTCAGACCATCCGGGTTATAACAAGCGACTGTTTTCGAAACCATCTTGGACACGTCATCCACGCCATCCTGGACACGTCATCGACGCCATCCTGGACACGCCATCGACGCCATTTTGGACACATCATCGACGCCATCTTGGACAAGTCTCTGACGTCATCTTAGACAGATCATCGACGCCATCTTGGAACGTCACTGCAATATCATAGCAAGACGCCATCTTGTATTTTTGCATCTATAAACAAGACAGGGTATCACGATGTCTTCTTGCTAGGTATTTCAATAACACGCTTATACATACATTTAACATATTCTTCCACAACATACCATCATACGTCAGACATCGTGATAGGTTAGTTTTTTATTTGAAAAGTGCCTTACTTTGCTGATTACTCGCATAATTTAATTTAGTTTTATCGTTTCTTTTATTACTGAAGCACTTACATTTTCGTTCATTTACTGTAAATGGATGGACAAGGTTATAGTATAATATAATTTTGTATATTTTTTTACATTATCATTTATTGATAATATACCTCATTTACCTGGTGCAGACAGTCTCTAATTAGTGGAGGATTACATTAATGACCATTTTGATTACTTAGAAAATGCAATACAGACTGGTATTGCATTAGTCTTGCATGGAACACCACCTGATTTACAGCGACAGACTTCCATTGAGAGTAGTGAGCAATTAATCGATCAATCATTTGGCGATTTACACCTTACCCACCTTAGGTCAGGTCGTACATACACCTCACTACAGTTCTGTTCATTATCTATCAACATCAGAACCAACTAACCATGGCTAATTCTGCTCAAGGCACATCACCCCAGCTTCTTCATGTTACAAAAATCTTGCCACAACAGGACCCCATTGCATTAGTTATGGGTTATGGTCCTAATTATCACATGGTCACAGTTTTGTTTGCTTAAGTGACTTCACAAAGATTAAGAATCACAGCTTATTTCACCTGATGATTAAATATCCAAACTCCAAGTGGGGTGTTAGGTTAGGTTAGGTTGTTAGGTTTGGTTAGGTTACGCTACGTTAGGTTAGCAATGGCGAATCATCAGGTGAAATAAGCGAGAGTTTCTAATCATTCTTAGATCCATATATCTATGACCGATGTAGTAAATTATTTGTGTTTACATTTAGGCTCAAGCTTCCTCACTCTGACGATGCCTCTCTACAGACAGCCTGAGTCACCGTTCTGAGGTGAGGGCGAGGTTGGCCAATGACTCGCAGTGGGTGG
Organism: Homarus gammarus; assembly: GCA_958450375.1. Taxonomy (NCBI): domain Eukaryota; kingdom Metazoa; phylum Arthropoda; class Malacostraca; order Decapoda; family Nephropidae; genus Homarus; species Homarus gammarus. Next base: position 2,140,421 of record CAUDMG010001794.1, on the reverse strand, counting down.
GTCGCTACTTGAGTCGGGTCATTGGGATGATGCAGCAACAAGACAACGTCCTCCTTACTCTGTTGCCCGGCAACTCCCTCAACCTCCCTTCTGACCAAGGTAACGAGAGAGAGAGAGAGAGATCATCCATTCCACCCTGCTATAAATCATCACCATTTTGGCAACGTTGGCTCATTTTACTCTCACTTTCACCTGTACTTTCACTCTCCTCACCATCATTCATTATTCACTTGACCAATACTGATCTTCACACGTCTGCAGTTACCTTTTAAGTTTCTTTCTCTCACTATCAAATTTCAATAATACATTTATATTTTTATTCCTTTGTTTTCGTCTCTCACTTTCATTTACATTCATGTTTTTCGCACTCTTCATGTTCTGCCCACGCCTCACGTTCTTCTCACGCCGCACATTCTACCCATACATCATGTTCTTCCTACGCCGCACATTCTGCCCATGCATCACACAAGCTTTCTCACAAGAGACTTAATTTTCTTGTTGCGGCATAAATATAAAACTCCAATTCATGGAGGGTTAAGCCAAGTCGTATTTAGCTCCGAATACTTTTTTTTGGAGATTATCTTATACCAGTTTGCAATATTGAAAAATTCGGATTCGGAATTTTCATAATTTTCGGTATTTGGTCTTTAGCAATATGTTGATTCTACTTTAGGTTACAGATTTACAGTTCTCAGTCTTAGAACTGGCCGTTTTTCAATGTAAACCTAGACAATATATTCTACAATTTGCAACATTACAATTTATAGTTTAAATTGACAGTTTTGATGATAATTTTATAATGTTAACTACAACAATATCTTCTTTTTAACATAAAAATTCGTGGTTTATAAAATTCATACATTATACTTGCATTTAACACTGGGAATTAATGACATCACCCACTACTAACAATATGGCGAACGTAAAGATATTCATTTGTTCCAGACGATTATATATATTGCACATTAAATCTATAAATGCTTCGTCCATCCTTTGCATAGTCAGGAAGATACGGCCTTTGACACACGCCGCTCCTCTTACATGACCATGAGGAAGATATCTCTCACTCAGCAAATTTCCTCTTATCCCACGTGGTGTTGGAGATAAACGCACAAGCAGGTGAAGCAACTGGTGTGTGTGTGTGTATAATAATAATAATAATAATAATAATAATAATAATAATAATAAATAATAATTAACGGTTTATTGAAAAAGTTCGGCAGCCCAAAGGCCGAAAATATACATTAGACAAAAATGACTTATTGCATACAAAGACATGGGGTGGGTAAGTCGTTTAACAAAAGCTTTCATTACTGAAAGGAGAAGGAATAATAATTGAACATACAAAATATTATAGTTTTCAGTTGATGGCCCGGGCCTGGGCTGGTCATGGAGACACCAGGTGGTGAGGTGTTCACGTGGTGTAGTAACTCATCCTCGGGTGTTGATGTAAGGGACCTCACTTGGTCATGGAGACATCGGATGGTGTGGTGTTCACGTGGTGTGGTAACTCATCCTCGGGTGTTGTTATGAAGGACCTCACGTAGTGAAATAGGAACCGAGTCTGTATGGGTAGAAATCACGGAAGGAGGAGAAAAACTAATTATGGGAGTGATTTACAGGCCCCGAAGTCTTGGGAAAGAAGCAGCTCAGCCCATATGGCAGGAAATGAGTAGGGCAGCAAAATATAACAACTTGTGCATTATGGGGGATTTCAACTTCAGAAATATTGACTGGGACAACATTGTAGCTGACTATGAATCTGAAGACTTCCTAGACGCAGTACAGGACAATTTTTTGAAACAACTAATTACAAAACCTACTAGAGGTGACAATATATTAGACCTAGTATTAACAAATAAAGAAAATATTATCAGAGATATCAGAGTAGGGGAAGAACTAGGGAACAGTGATCACAGAGAAATCATGTTCACCCTAAATTGGGAAACGGAAAACAATGACAATATGGTCAGAGTCCCAAACTTTCGGTTGGCGGATTATCAGGGGTTAAGAAGATACCTAGGTAAGGTCACCTGGGAACAGTCACGTCAGTCCCCAGTAGGAAGGGGTGAGGTCATAGCTGACACAACAGTTAATCATGACTATAATATATTCACTAGTACACTACATAAAGCACAAAAACAAAATAGACCATACAGAAAAATTAGGTCAAATAAGAATGAGCCAAGGTGGATGACCAGAAAACTTAAACATAACATAGGAATAATGAAAGGAATATATAAGAAATTAAAGGGAGGGGAGGAGCAGCTCAGAAATAGGTATAATGAACTATCTAGGAATGTTAAGAAAGATGTAAGGAAAGCAAAGAGAGACTATGAAATCAAAATAGCAAGAGAATCCAAGGCGAATCCCAAGGGATTTTTCCAGGTATATAGAACAAAGGTCAAGGACAAAGTTGGGCCTTTAAAGTCAGGGAGGGGAGAAGTGACAAATGGCAGTAAAGAAATAAGCAAAGCATTGAGCAGCTACTTCTTGTCAGTTTTCACAGAAGAAATTCGCCAGGAAATTCCAGAGGTGGAACTGATATTTAGGGGAAAGGAAGAAGAGAAATTAAAGGATATCACTATCAGAAAAGAGGATGTTCTTAACAGGATAAATAAACTAAAGAAGACAAAGTCCCCAGGGCCGGATGAAATTTTCCCTCGAGTCTTGAAAGAGTGTAGGGAACAGATTAGCGGACCCCTCGTAAATTTATTTACAAAATCATTAGACATGGGAGTTGTGCCAGACTTGTGGAAACAGGCAAATGTTGTACCCATATTCAAAAAGGGAGACAGAGCATCAGCGTCATATAACCGGCGGATCAGTTTGACGTCAGAAGTGGGGAAATTTCTTGAATCAATTATAGCAGATAGCATCCGATCGCATCTAGAGAAAAGCAAATTAATCTACGACTCTCAACATGGGTTTACAAAGGGAAAATCTTGTCTAACAAATCTGCTGACGTTTTTTAGGAAAGTCTTCGAGGTAATAGATAATGACGAAAATTACGATGTTATTTACTTAGACTTTAGCAAAGCATTTGACAGAATACCGCATGAGAGGCTTCTGAGAAAAATTAAGGCTCATGGTATAGAGGAGAAAGTTTTAAATTGGATAAAATCATGGCTCACCGATAGAACGCAGAGGGTCAGCGTAGATGGTGTCAAATCTGAGTGGGACCGTGTAACCAGTGGGGTTCCCCAGGGGTTAGTACTAGGCCCACTCTTGTTCATAATCTACATAAACGATGTAGATACTGGGATCAGCAGTGACATAAGCAAGTTTGCGGATGACACCAAAATAGGGAGGCAGATTAATTCAGGGCAGGATGCAAATGCATTACAGGAGGATCTAAATAAACTGCAGGGGTGGTCTGAAAATTGGCAAATGAAATTCAAAACCAGCAAGTGCAGCGTACTTAATATTGGAAGAACAAATACTGTCAATGTATACAGCCTTAACAACATCAACCTAAAGAAGTCGACTTGTGAAAGAGACCTAGGGGTACTTGTAAGCCCGGACCTACGGCCTAGAAAACAGTGCGTTAATTTTCGAAATAAGGCAAACAGAGTATTGGGTTTTATATCTAGAAGTGTAAGTAATAAGAGTGCAGAGGTCTTATTGCAACTAAATCTTGCGCTAGTTAGGCCGCACCTCGATTATGCGGTTCAGTTCTGGTGCCCCTATTATAGAATGGATATCAATTCACTAGACTCGGTGCAGCGAAGAATGACAAAAATGATGCCGGGACTTAGAAATCTTCCATATCAGGATAGGTTAAAGGAACTAAACTTGCATTCCCTAGAAAGACGAAGAGTGCGGGGAGATATGATAGAAGTATTTAAGTGGGTGAAAGGAATCAATAAAGTGGATATAGATAAAGTTCTTATAATATCCGAGCAGGATAGGACTCGGAGCAACGGATTTAAGTTGGATAAGTTTAGGATTAGGAGGAAGATAGGAAGGAACTGGTTCACAAATAGGGTGGTGGACTAGTGGAACAAGCTTAGCAACTTTGTAGTAAGTGCTGGAACGCTGGAAAGATTCAAAAGGAGGCTGGATAGATTCATGGATGATAGAGAGTGGTAGTAACTCTCGACAGGAGCTGCCATGCACAGGCCAACCGGCCTATTGCAGACTCCTTATTTTCTTATGTTCTTATGTTCTTATGTAGTCATAGAGACACCGGGTGGTGTGGTGTTCACGTGGTACAGTGACTCGTCCTCGGATGTTGATATGAAGGACCACACGTGGTCATGGGGACACCGTGTTGTGTGGGGTGGTGTCACAGTGCCTCACTCTGCTCGGTGATGCTGTGTTATCTCGTAGTCAGGTGCATAGTCGGCCGGCCCTCTGTTGTTCCCAGGGTGGACGGATTAGCACCTCCTGGTCAGAAGATGGTGGATAGTTCCCAGGGGTGCTTATCTCACTTTTGATTATATAGATATCCCGGTGGTGAGGATAGGTCGGGGAGAGGGACTTGGGCAATGGCCGGACATTGGCCAAGGGGGGGGGGGGGGGCCGCTGCGCAGCGGGAGCAGCGCCTGCATAGGTCTTGACCCTACAGTGGTCAAGGATGTGTGTGTGTGTAATAGCAATAAAAATAATAATAATAATAATAATAATAATTAACGGTTTACTGAAAAAGTCCTGCAGTCCGAAGGCTGAAAATATACACTGGACGTAAATGACTTATTACATACATTGACATTGGTGGTTTAACAAAAGCTGTCATTAGAGAAAGGTAAAGGAACATACAGTGAACATACAAATTAATGTTTGCAGTAGAAGTCACGTAGGTCATATGCGCTGAGGTGTTGAACAGCAAACACATAGTGTAGTAACTCCCTCACAGATGGTGTTATGAGTGACCTCACATGGTGCAGTAATTCCCTCCCAGATGGTGTTATGAGGATCCTCCCGTGGGGTAGTAAATCCCTCAAAGATGGTGTTATGAGGGGCCTCACGTGGTGTAGTATTTCGCTCACAGATGGAAATATGAGGGACCTTACTTGGTGCAGTAATTCCCTCACATATGGTGTTATGAGGGGCCTGATGTGGTGTAGTAATTCCATCACAGATGGTGTTATAAGGGGCCTCACGTAGAGCAATAATTCCCTCACAGATGGTGTTATGAAGGGCTTCACATGATGCTGTAGCAACTCATTCACTATGTAGCATCATGGATGCACCAAGTGGCCTGGTGTCACAGGACCTCACTCACTCAAGTGTGTGTGTGTGTGTGTGTGTGTGTGTGTGCAATAATAATAATAATAATAATAATAATAATAGTAATAATAATAATAATAATAATAATAATAATAATAATAATAATAATAATAATAAACGGTTTATTGAAAAAGTTCTGCAGCCCGAATGCTGAAAATATACATTAGACAAAAATGACTTATTACATACAAAGACATTGGGTGGGTGGGTCGTTTAACAAAAGCTTTCATTACTGAAAGGAGAAGGAACATGAATTGAACAAACAAATAATTATAGTTTACAGCTGATGGCCTGGGCTGGTCTCTTGCCATACTGTGTGAGGTCACATAGGCCTCGTGGTTCAGTAACTTGTCCTCGGGTGTTCATATGAAGGACCTCACGGGGTCATGGAGACACCGGGTGGTGTGGTGTTCATGTGGTGCAGTAATTCGTCCGTAGGTGTTGAGATGAAGGACCTCACGTGGTCATGGAGACACCGTGTGGTTCGGTGTTCATGTGGTATAGTGACTCGTCCTGGTGTGAGTGTGTGTGTGTGTATGTGTATGTTTATTCATAGATCTCATGTAAAATAATTTCATGATTATTAATGATGGATTACCCTAATAATGTTACTTGTGAAAAAACAAGAAAGGTCTTAACTTTGATTTCTTTTACGATACATTAATGATAAGGAAAAGGAACTATGGCGTAGTGGATACAGAGATCGCCTCCTGATTCGCGGCTAGGTCACCCAGTCCACCCAGCTGTGAATGGGTACCTAACTTAAAAAGTTCGGGAAGAGAAAGCGGTCGAGTGCAGTGCCGGTCGACCAAAGTGTCTTCTTGTGTACCAAGTCTTAGTATTTAGTGTGCTATACCTGCACTGCCCTTAACGGGGCACCAGGCCTCTGAGACTTTTTTTTACGGGAATTAGCCCACCCGGGCACAGGTCGAACGACCCACAACCCTAGGGGTGAAATAATAGGAACAGAAAGAAATTAAAAATAGAGAAGAAAAAGGTTATACTGTGTTAATCTACACCACGAAGATGCCATGAAAACCAGCTTTTTAAAGTGAGACAGATTGTATAAGTATGGAAACACAGAAGAAGGCAGAACATTCCACAGTTTGGCTGTGTGAGGAAAGAAGGACATACTATAACGGGTTATTCTAGTGTGACCGACATCCACAGAGAAACGGTGGGCACCGCGGGCAAGACGTGTGTTAGGAGCCCAAGGCCTTGCCTGCGGTACACAGGGTGCCAAATCCACCGAACATTGCCCGTTAAAGTACCTGTAAAAGTGAAGCAACATTGCGGCGAAGAGAAAGGGAAGAGAGATTGTCGACTAAAGGAGGAGAGTTAATAAGACGAAATGCCTTTGATTCCACCCTATCTAACAGTTGGACAGAAGAAGAACCACCCTAGATATGAGAGCAGTACTCCAAGTTTGGACGAATGAATCCCTTATATACTTGAAGCAACTGCTCAGGAGTGAAGTAGCTACGGCATCTGTACAGCATTCCCAACTTTCGGGAGGCAGCTTAAGCACTCATTGATTAACTGTAGAAATTTCATATATCGTAAACCTATGTTCACTGGTAAAGGTTTAATTTGTATGAACTTTGTTTAGTATTTATGCAAACTTAATAGCTTTACACAAGTGTCACCAGCGGATCAGCCTGACCGTGTGATCGTCAGGTTAGGTGTGGTTAATTTGTGTCGATTACCGTTATAAGTGATGTAGCATTGTAAGCTTATGACATGATTGCAAACCGTAGTCTCCATCAAGGAACATGAAAAACTAACTCTCTTGGGTACACTCGCAGTTCACCGGGTTTTCTCACTGGATTTGTAGTCTACTGTACAAATGAAAACCATTATTCCGTTGAAGATATTTTAAAAAACAATCAGTGAAAGAAGTGGCGACATTCTCCTTAATATTAACCTACTTTCTAATAAAATGTTTCCTGTAGGATCTACCTGAAGGACATGGGAGTCTTACCTGTTAGTATAATATCCAATTATGTTTATTTGTTCGCGTGATGAATTTGTGAAGGGGATATATTAGTAAGCACCACACACTCACGCACACAGGAAATGTCAACCTCTGGGAGGGCGTTCACTACGAGGTGTTTTATCACTATAGGTCACCTTCCACCGTGACCACTATGCCGGAAGACCGCCCGCCCGTTGACCATCATTGTTTTATGGGTACTGATATCTGACAGTCTGCGCCTCTCAACCTTAACCTCCTGTGTGAAAAAAAAACACGTGAAACGACTGCAAGTGAACACCACAACCACCATCATACAGTGGTACACACACACAGAACGACCGTCGTTGACAAATTCTCTTTTGTTTTTGAAATAGTAAGAGTTCTTAAATCTTAATTTCTTTTATAGTAACATTCTTGCTTGTCTTTGTCAGCTTTTATAAACTCAAATGCCGTTTACCAATTAAAAATTTTCATTGTGTAGAACAGTATTGTCATTCATTTTCAAGATTCAACAATTTTATATTTTAGGTGACTAAATTGTTCGGCGTAGGAGTTTTGTGATCATGTTTAAATTGTGTTAGAACATGTTGAATGTATTTTTATATTACAGTTTTGTGAATTAATTATCTCAAGTGTGTGGAAAACTGTGCTGGATAAATAAGTCGTTCTCCCCTTCAGTGTTCCACGAGGAAAAAGAAACGAAGTAAAATAAACATGTTATTATATAGACACATTAATTTTCACTTGATAACTTATTCATTTTCTTATTAAAAAACTAACTAGATAAATTCACTGAAGATACATTGTATGAACTGTCTGAGGATTAAGGAAGTAGTCCCTTCTTATTGTAGATAGGCCTACAATTAATTAGGCCAAGTGAGTGTGTGTGTGTGTGCTCTCGTTGAGACTCGGTAAAATTATCATACAGAATGCATACTGTACCTTATACATGGCCATAATAAAGAAACTATGAAATAATGGATGTCGTTCTTGTTACAGGGTGGCCAGCCCCCAAGACGTGAATTATTCTAAGGTACGATTTGTTGATTTGAAATATTCCTGAGGGTGACGGTTAACTTAGGGAAAAATCGTCCCCAGGAAAGACCTTTTCCTCAGTCAGTAGTTTAAGGTATGGTACAGTAATTAAGACTCCCCCCTCAGGTGTGTACGAGCTCCAAACACTCAATCTCGAAGGCTCCCCGGGCCTGTGGTCTCAGACACTGGTGGAGCGTGTGAGGGCGTGGGCCGGCTCGGCAGACAGCAGGTCACGGATGATTGGGGCGTGGCGCTCCGTGCTGGGTCCTACACACCTGGCAGCCGTCCTGTGGCAGCACGAGAACCCTGACTGTTGCCTCACACTCAGGGACACCATAGACTCCCTCAGCCAGAGTAAGTCTTACCTGCTTTCCTCTGTCTCTTCCTCCCTCTTTCTATCTCCTCCCGTATCTGCCTCCCTGCCCCCTCTATCTCCCTTCATTTCTGCCTCCCCCTTCTCTTCTTCCCTCTCTCTCTCTCTCTCTCTCTCTCCTCCTGCAGTGTTTTTCCTTATGTTAATCCTTAACCACGTTAAGGTCTTGCATACAATAATACAATAGAGTAAAACGCCTGTATCAGACAATCAAAACCTGTCTCATCTATTCACTTCAAAGGTTAAGCATATGTATTACCTCTAACTTTAAATTCCACGTACTCGTCTGACTTACCATTAGTTCAGAGGGTGAGACCTAATTGTTTTCACTCTCATTATCTATGACAGTTGAGGTATAATATGACATTACATGATAAATTATGATACAGTCAGTGGAAATGGATTGATTTGTTTTGTACGAGACGTCATACGATGCTTCCGTCTATATAACAAGATTTATCTTATCCACGTTTTCATTGTGGATTTACATGAAATATATATATATATATATATATATATATATATATATATATATATATATATATATATATATATATATATATATGTAACCGGTCGGAATTTACTGGACTTTATTTTCTCACTTGACTTGGGGTTTATTAAAGATTATTAGATGGTAGTGGCAGTGGAAGCGCCCCCTTGAGAAAAATCCCGAACCAGCACAAGAACACTTAAACCTACTAAACAAAATGAATTGTCTGTGACCCGTGGAAGGATAGCGTCTGTGACTGGGATGAATGAGACACACTGTAAATTTAGACACTTATATTCCCTCCAACACAACAAACACAATCAAATAATGGTACACCAATATGCGCACCTCTTAACTTGAACTTAAAACACTACGCTGGGGAATAAAAGTCATACATGATATAGAAATTATTAGAAACTCAGGCAACAATAAATTTGAAGTATTAAGAAATGTTGCTTGCACACATGAAACAGACCTTAAGGGCTTTCACAAAATAATATCAGTCACTGAGGAAATGGTAATAAAAATAAGAAATTAAATACTCTACAATGAATAGGCCTTAAGGGCACTCAACAAAATTATATCACCCCAACAGATGCACTCTTCCTAACCTAACTTAAACACTACTCTGGGGAACAAAGGTTATACCTGAGATCGGAATTATAAAGAAAAATTAAATGCATTAAAAGAATCAAATCACAGTATCACTCTGGTTCCACTTAGTGACACAAACATTCAAAAACAATACTATCAAAATTGTTTAAGAAATATTAAACTACACACGTCACGATAATATCAGTAACTGAGAAATGGTATCAACTACACCCAAATATATTGTCACTATTATTGGTTTGTTACTGGGTCCACCAATACCCGTGAACCATGCTCCACCCAACTCAACATACACCCGTAATAAGGGAGATAAAATGTTCCTCTGGGTATCCCCTAGACTCATGGTCTCAGTGTGTGACCATTAATTTACTCAGATAGCCTCAGTGTACTCTCAGTGCGTCCATAAAGCGGAAGGGAGTGAGCCAATCAGACCTTGTACAGTTGAGAGAAGCTTTAGCTTCCCGTTAGCAAGAGGGTTTCACTGAGCTGCTCCAGACATGTGGTGTTGTGAGCCGAGGGAGAGGAGAGCTGCTGACCCAACGATCGTCCCGTCGTCAGCTGGGCACCCAGACGGCTAGATTCCCTCAAGAGACCCTTTGATACCCCGCTAAACAGTGACAGGCCTTCACTGATCGGTCCAATGGCGACAATCGCCACCCTCAATCATCAACGGCAGTCTCAAACGGCAGTCAATCTCTCACAGTCAAACTCCGGTCAAGTGGGTTCTGACGGAAACCCTGAAATGAACTCACTGTTAGCTCTAGTTTACTTTACCACTGCCCTATCTAACCCTGTCTGAGATCGAATGAGACTTACTTGTTATACTGCAATAGTGCAACACAGGTGACTAGGCCACGTGACTATTTCTGTGACGGACGCGCAGGGACGTCTTGTTTGTCTGAATGCTCCCCGTGACTGAGGGAGAGCCAGCGTCGCGTCCTCTCAAGGCGTTAGCTTAGGCCTACGTGACATATTTTCCGCCTAACTAATAACTCCTTGGGACACCCGTAACATTGTTCAGACTGATAAACGATCTATAATAATTTCAAATTCAATAATAGTCCCTTAACTTCATGAATCGCATCATTATTAATTCGGCAAATTACATTTAATATCATATAGGCCTAGTTCCACAACCTCTCGCTATGTGCAGGGAGCGATCTCTTCCCTCCGACGACCTTGAACGCTCAGTATCCCTAATGGCGGG